>OU015500.1:57019756-57064756 GCA_907164885.2 Dolomedes plantarius | reverse complement strand
TTTCTATGAGGGATTGGGTCGTTAAAGGAAATCGATTACTATTGCAGTGATAATCGATTAAAAAATCGCATTTAGTAATGCCGTAATTTTTTTGTCCAACACTTAGTTAATATCATATAATTTGTGGTGTGTTTGTGGAAAACGTTTTTCGTCTCGCTGACTGTTGTGGAAAGTTTTAAGTAATCCTATGTCAAAAATTTTACCAAAATGTGCCAGAAAGGATTAAATTTATATGGGTAAATTAATGTATCGTGGTGAGGAAAAGGATGACAGCGACGCCCATTAACAAAGGGTTAAGGCTACTAAAAAATTGGTAATTACATTACCCGAGCAACGCCGGGACGGGTACAGCTAGTATATATATATATATATATATATATATATATATATATATATATATATATATACGCACAGGGTGATTTCTTTTAAACTAACACTGTTCAGAGCCACCGTTAGCTCGATCTAACAACCCAAATGGCACCAAACTTCGTATAGAGACTAACAATGACATGGGAAGTAGGATTCTGTGAAAAAAAAAATTCAAAATGCGCGGATAGGAGATGATATGGCGCTGTTGTTATCGGCGCACATAACGCATTAGCACAAAACGCAAGTAAATCATCAAAATGCAAATTCCCGACTACGTAGTCGAGAGTAGTACCAGTATATCGGTCTATAAAGATAAGAGGTTAATACCGATATAGTTGTAATAAGCAGTCAAATGAATAACAAAAAGTTTTCGTTGCAACACCGCTTTGTGCAGCAAATTCACTTCTCCTTCCTTCCATGTGACCACCATGCTGGTGGACGACACATTGCATCCTGAACAATACGTTCTGAAAGGCAAAGCGTAACATGTCGCAAGGAATGTTCTTCACTTTCCAGGATATGTTGTCCTTTAAGGCTGCGAAATTAGAGACTCCACCAAGATAGCCTTGGACTTTAAATAACTCCACAGAAAGAAGTCACATTGGTTAGATCCGGGGAACGAGATGGTCATATAAGTGGCAATAAACGACTGATGGACCTTTCTTCTGTAAAGAGATGACGCATTTTAGAGCCCAAAATACTGGTGCTGTTCACCAAGATACACCTTAGACTTTTAATAACCCACAGAAAAATGTCACATGGGTTAGGTCCGGGATGCGAGGTGGCCATGGAAGTGGAGAAAAGAGACTGATAACCCTTTCTTCTGTAAAGCGAAGGCGCAACAGACTCCGCACCGATCTTTATATCTCAAAATACCGGCGCTGCTGTCGACTAGGTAGTCATGAATTTGTGTTTTAACGTTTTATTTGCCTTTTATGCAAATTCTGCGATCCGCCGACCACAACAGCGCCATATGGTCCCCTATCGGCGACTTTTTGAACTTTTTTTCAAGGAACTCTTTCCCATGTCATCCTTAGTCCCTCTATCAATTTTGGTGGAATTACGGCTGATAGATCCAGCTACAGTTGGCTCAGAGTAGTGTCAGTTTAAAAAAAAAATCCCCGTGTACTTGACAACAAAACCAAAACTACAAAAACTAATAAATGTGTGAAAACAGAAAGTTACAGCTAACAAAATTCAGTTCAACTTAAACGTATAGATGCTGAAAGCGACACCTAAACGGTGTAATATTACAATCTTTAGTTGCAGAAGGCAAGGTGTAATTAAGATGGATGGCTATATACATGCTAGTGAACTTATTCATGAACTGTCTTGGATTATTTATCAATTTAAACTTGTGATACTGAATAATTCCTTCCTTAAATCATATAAGAATGTGTAAAGGATTTCCAATATATATTCTGTCATATGCAGGAAAGCGCCATACCCTTGTTCTGCCCGAAATTTCTCATAGAACAGGAGGGACAGACTTAATATATGCACGTATGTGTCGTCCGAGATATGAGGCGGTGAAAGGCAAAGTGGTGTATGTCAGTAAGTCAAGTGGTGTAAGTCCAAAGAATTTTACTGCAAAAAACTACAAAAAAATCCACTATCAATTGAACAAATTATAATTCATAACAATTATTATGATATTGCAAATAACAATTATTTGCAATTCCACTGTAAATTGAACATGGAGATTACATTTTTGCCCTCAAATGAAAAAAGTTGAAAATGTGACTTACACCACTTTGCCTTTCACCGCTTCATAGGATATTGGATTTACGATATCCGTCATTCAGTCTTTGTTCAGGGACATCTTTGATCACGGTTTCCTTGATAATGGAGACTCACTTTCTCTCACGTATTAAGCCCATCACGGGATTGTTTTACAATGGAAAACGACATCAGTGGCATTGAGCCTGAAGCACGTCGAAAGACCCTCAGTGTCACGGTTATGGAGTAGTTGTTTTTAAAGAACGCTTCGATGGTGAAACCTCGATATTCACCGGACAAAATCATGGTGTCTTCTGACAGCTAGAAAATCCGTTGCCTCCTCCCGCGCAACCCTACTCTCACCACTCCCTTACCAGTGAAACATTAGAAACGTGGGAGTCCATTCTGCCGCACTCTGTATAATCGATTTATTATTCTTGCTGTACCATTTATTTTTTTTTTCAGTTAAAGAGTATAAATCTATGGGTTGTTTTATTTCACTCTAAAATATCTAATCAAACCAGATTGATTTTTAATCTTGAAGAACATGCGTGCCCCATCACTAAATGTCCATCAATAAAACCTTCATTCCCCAAGAAACAAGCTTTAGTATAAATAATTTCCAGTAGAGTTAAATGCAGAGCTAAAAATTAATGAAGCACTTTCATTGATTTTCTTCATCAATGAAAATCCAATAATCGTTTAAAATTCATTGGACGGCTGAAACAGATGGGGGAATTTTGCTGATAATCGGTGTTACTGGATGAAAGAAATTCTATGAATGAATATTGTTGTGTCATTTCGAAATGTAGTATTAGCAGTCAGTATCAAATTTTTCGGAACCCATTAACACTTTGCATGGTTCTAAAGCATATTACTTTGATAAAATAACGAAATATAGTACTTGTTGGTCTTCTTCCTTCATAAAATAGCATGTAATTTAAGCATCATGTACATAAAAAAAATGTCATATATAATGTATTTTCCTTCGTTTCCATTTGCTTCACTTTTCTGGACCCGAAACAAGGAAAAAATCATAACTCAACGTATCTTCATTCGATTCAAGAATATCAAAGAGCAAAAGAACAGGTGATTTTCAGTTATCTCGTCATTAGTTGTTATGAAAAACAAGCAATAAACTTAGGCTAGGTATGCATTACCCTATTCTTGCAGGGTAAGTATGTATCTGGTATGTTACAGTTATTTTCGGTTCAGAATTTTTTTTTAAACTGTTGCATTAAAAGCTTTTAAATACATCTTTTGAAATTAAAGATTTCTTATCTAATCGGTAAAAATTTTCACATTTATTGCTGCTAAAACCGATTTTATGGAATCTTTCAAAGTCAAACTTTGTAAATTTTGCTCCACATTTGCCCTTATTCAACTTACTTGAAAACTGATAAATTGTTAGAAGATAAGTATGTCCATCGTTTACTTTATGTTCCTTCATTACTAATAACATAAAAATCTTATCTCAAAACAGGGTCTTGAATAAATGCGTTTGAAATTGTAACGCATACAACACATATAATAGAAACAGCTTGCACAAACTGGAATGCATTCATTAATTTTTCAACAATTGATATCAAACACTTGGCAAATTACTTAGTAATCAGATTTCTTTGGCAACCTTTATACTAATAACGCAGTATGCGTAGTCATTTTAATTATGTTTCCTTTTGAAAATAGACAAATTACATTGGTTATTTGCACACGAAACTAATCTACCAAACCACTCCATTTTCTTTTCGCACTCCCTCACTACCACTTGCTGATTTTATCTCCGCCACTGCATTTGCGATCCCATATTCCTGGATTCGAGACTATTAGAAGTTTAGATACAGAATAGCCATAAATTTTGGAAGTATCAGCAAATTTTAACCTTAACGGTAAGTTATGGTGTCATGATATTGTTATAAAGTTATTAATCTGAGATAACTTCCATTAATATCGAAAAATAAAATCATTATTGCCCTACTTCCTCATAAGCAGTATTAATTTTCCGATATTAATTTTATTAAACTGACAAGCACATGGATTTTTAATCATCCTACCCTGGATAGTGAGCTGAATATTTTTGCTGTCTTCACCGTAATCGTTTGTAGCGGTACATGTAAACAAGGCGGAATCTTTCTTCTCGACTTTTTCTATTAATAATGTCGACTGGCCTCCCATGGGTATTTCTTCATTCTGAGGTGTATATCTGAAAAAAAATATATAATTTTCCGTACTGAAATAAAATTAGTTAAAAGAAAAGTCACACAATTCAGCAACATAACTTCAGATTTATGTAACTTCAAGTTTACATTTGGACTTAAAAAAATTACTTTTGTAAAGCATAAAATGTAGGCAATTTAAAGAAGTTGATTTCTACATTTTTAAGATCTTAGTGAAAGAAGATATCATGATATTAAGCATAGAAATTGAATAGGTACAGAAAATAATTTATTAAAGCAAAATGACCTATATTATTTTACCAACATATTTAAAAAAATTAACTCATTTAAATGTCAATTTAGCGGGAAAAATACAAAAATAATATAACTAAAGATCTCATTTTAAAGTTTTCTGGCTGCTAAGTTTGGCGTAAAGAACCTGATATCAGCATTTTAGTTTATAAAACTTTTATCATAAGGCCTTATATTGTTTTTAGAGTATCCATCATTTGTCACAGCCGTAGCAAAGTAGAGAATTTCGTTCTCTATAGTTTAAGGTTTTATTCTTTAATACCAGTCAGGATCACTCAAAATGTTTGAAATAAAGTTGGAAGAGGGTTATTATTTGAGTAGTAACTTTTAGAGATTATATTTTATTTTTACCTTTCCATATGTGTATATATTAAATTTAAATGTTGTGAAAATCCCGGACCCCCACCAGACTTCTCCAAATTTTACTACATATATATTAAAATTTTAAGCTGAAAAGTAAAATTTACATTTCTATTCGTATTTCTCTATTTCAAGAGGGTCTGAATATTTTTATAGCAGAATACTTTTATAGCAGAGAAAGAGTGTTAAAGGAAGTTTCAACACTCCCTTAGAAAGAAAATAAAATGGCATTGTTGCTAAAACAAACGACATTAATTTATACATACATGCACAAACACACACACACACACACACACACACACATATATATATATATATATATATATATATATATATATATATATAGAGAGAGAGAGAGAGAGAGAGAGAGATAGATAGATATATAGATATGTACACTCTGTCACAAAAAATATATGCACCCAGAAGGAATCGAGCTACAACGATTCGAAGAAGATAGATTCTAAGAAGGTCATTTGCAAACGTGAATGCAAATGAGCAGAGTTTTTCTTTTAGATGGGAAACCCCGTGTCTAGCATACACGCGCGACAGTCAGGCGGGAGACGAAACGAGGTGAGGTCGGAAAGAAGAGAATATCAAACGGAAAAATTGAAGAAGTAAAAGATCGGTTTGTCGTTCGTTCATCTCGAGCACAGGAGTTGAACAATACCAAGCTCATCTAAGGCGTTTTGGAGTTAGCTATCCTTCCAGCGATCTGGTGACAAAGTTAAGACAGAAAGGATAGTGTGGCGAATTTATAAGTTATGGCGAGCTGATTTCTGGCAGGGTTCCCGTAATATAAACAGGCGTGTTGATTTCCAAGCTGCTTGCTAGCAATGGGTACTGCAATTATGTTGCCAAATTGTTGTAAGAAATATATTTTAGTGTAGAAAATCCTCGTCGGCTTGCGGTTAGTTCTCTGTTTAATATATATATATATATATATATATATATATATATATATATATATATATATATATATATATATATATATATATATATAGAGAGAGAGAGAGAGAGAGAGAGGTAAATAGATAGATAGATGGATAGATATAATGATACCATGTCTTATTAAAGACCAGCTCGTCCTCAATTCTTACACAGTTATACAATTTTTATTTAAAAAGATGTGCTCAAAAGACATTCAAATAACAAGAGAACGATATCTGAGAGCATGATATTGGACTCAACACAAAGAATATTTTGTTCTGAGAAAACATTCTTCGAAAAACAGAGCGATAAATGAGACTGTAAGAATGATACACTTAGAATGTCCCATTAATGCATTATGAAGGGAGAAAGCGTTTCTGATTTCGTGAACGTAATGGAAAGAGGCTTTTAGAAAAGGATTTGCCTCTTTTCTTATCTCACGGTTTCAATTAACTCTGACTTCAGAAGCATCTGCAAACGTAATGAATTTTATCTTATTCATTTATGCTACATTTATAGTTCGTAGCAAAACTTTATTTTATGATTGGTAGAAAATGGAAACATTGGATCAAAGTTATCTAATCCTTACATGAAATTGCCAAATTATACTTGTTTCGGCTGCTGAAGAAGCCCTATCCAATTAATGGAGCATTCCTTTTCAAGCATACGTTTATTAAGTTTTAATTTCTAAGTTGAAAAATAAGCATGCATCATAATCTTCATTTAAAAGTATGTCCTTATTTCAATTTTTCGTATTAAATCTCAAACCGTTATTATACCCGCTTAATATCTATGAAATAGCATCGCCTGAAAAGATCGAAAAGACATAATTCTTTCTTTACCATTAATTAAAAATTTCGATCAACTATGACTTTTTTACGGCCTTAATCGAATAATTTTCGAAAGTCCTTTCACGTGTCACAATTTCCGTAAAACCATAAAAGGTAGGTTAACATTCTTGCATCCCAAACTTTATCAGTATGAATAAATTTATTATCCAAATATTTAACAGTTATTCCATACGCGGGGATCCTTTTATCTTACTTGACGTTTAAATGAATGCTAACCCCATGCCTTATCATTTTTCTTATCATACTCTTTATTAGGAACAAAAATCAATAACTTACCGAGATTCAGCTGCCGGATCCAAAATGGCTCCATTTTTCTTCCATGAAAATGACATCGGCCTGTCGCCTACGGCTCTGCACTCCATTGTTGCTCGCTCTCCCCGTCTAAAAGTCATCATTGTGTACTTCGAGTGAAACTGAGGTGCACCTAGAATGCAAATATAAATTTGATACGCTCTAATTATCAAATATCAAGGGTTTTCGGGTTTAAAGTTTGTGCTGGGGAACAGTGAATGGGTAATTTAGTTGCCGTTATGTAAAGGAAAACGCTGCTTACTCTTTGTACACTTATCAAAGAATTGTTTTCCCATTGTGTAAACGGAGGTTCTAAAATTCAAATTCAAACGTAACTTTACATCTAAGCTTTCCCTTTTACTGATAATGAATTATTAACATTGTGTTAAGCTTTAAACAATGTGAATGGAAATGGAAATTTAATGGAAGAATGAAGTCGTCTATTTCTCGGGTGTCGATGGTAATTTCTGCTTTATCACGGTAACTAATAACTGATTGTCAAAATAAACATACACTTCTTATTTTAATTTTTTTATTAAGGTGTAATGGTTTATGCTAGGTACAGTAAGTTAAAGGAAATAGTAATTAATGTATTTTTCGATGGAATTTTTTCGTAAATGATATTTTACTGAAAATATACAAACACCAAATATTTTTAGTGTCAAAGTTTATATTTTATCGTATATAAAAATAAGGTTATGCCGGAAAATAATTATGTTATTTATAATATATTTTTATTTTGATCGAATCAAATTCTTCAATGAAAACTGTTTAGTTGTTTATTCGATGATATTGTTATTGTTCACTGAGGAATATTTATTATAAATCCTTTAAAAATATTCCCTGTAAAATGAACATCAGAAAAAAATTAGATGTTATTGAAAAACAAAGTATTTTTTAAAAATTTCTGTAACTATTACATGGAAGAAAATATTAATTGCAAGTTAATGCCTCAAATGAACTTTATTCTTCAAACCTATAAAAGTTACTTTCAATTAATTTCTTAAATACCTACTTGAATAAATAAAAAAAATGACAGACTGAGCTTAGAAATCCTAGCAGGTAATCTATTTCATGCAATTTATTAAAACTTAAAACCAGTATAAAATTGAGGATATCCTCATCATCGTTGTCACCACAACCTTGTGTGGGCCTTCCTTAGAACATTCTTCCCTCTGTTGGTCTAGGATTTTCCAGTTGGTTATGCGGATGGCCTTAAAATCATTGTCTACCAGCGCTTTTGAACTTTTTTCATTCATGACCTCTTTTTATAGTCGCGATTTTTTCGCGACCCATGGAAATAAAGATATAAAGATAAATAGTTTCTCAAAAATAATTTATTTCTTTGGTAAACAATATACATATGAAAAATAGTAATGTATATGAAACACAGTAAAAAATAAAATAAAATATAAGTCTTAGATACTCACGGTGGGCGACAAGAATTAAATTTATGTATCAAAATTAAATTTTCGCGATCCCAAAATTTCGCCTTGCGACCCCACTATATTCATTATAATTTCTCCAATACTTTATCATTTCTTCTCAGTAGAGAAGATGCTATATTTCTTAACATATACTAAATATTTTTACCTAAATCCCAATAAAAAATTCTACAAAACAGCAAAATTCTGCGTGAGAACTTGAAACTCTAAATAATAAAAAATATATGGTGCTGCATAGTCTCTTCATATTGATTTTGTTCATCAAAGTTAGAAGACCAAGATTGCAACTTTATTTATTTTATAAAATTTCGTTTGACTTTTACTTTACCCACTGAACTGCAAAAGAAATATAGCAAATCGCCTCTTTCATTACAAATTTTGCGTTTTGCTTGAACCACTTGCCAAATAGGTTGAGTCCATAAAACAAAATGTGAAGAAAAGTGATAAAATAATATACGTTATTTATTTAAATTCCTCTGATAATATAAACTCAAATAAACATTTTGGAATGTATTATTGTAGATGTAGCTTCTGTCTAACGACATATAAAATCTATAAGAATTGCCCTGGAATAATCATTTTTATTATTATTACAATTTTTGCATGACTAGGGGAATTAAAAGTGACTAGGGGACTTACAAGGGAACCGATTTGGCAAGTGGAAACAAGTAATAACGGCCAATACAGTCTTCAAATAATTATTTTATTACAGAAAAAATAAAATAATTAATAAATCACAACTACTTACTGCTGTAGCAGTTGACTAGTTATTGACTAATTTTTCTTTTACTGTTTTTGTGATGAAACGACACTAAACGATTTACCGTTATCATCATGTACTTGCTTCTGCATTTGAATTGCATTATTGCAACAATTTACATCAGAGTATGGACTTAACTTGATTGGCTTTCGAAAAATGGTTACTTTTTATTTGATGGCCCAAAACGATTCATCCATACATTTCATATATGGAACATATAGATACATAAGATGTTCCCGGGAAGCTTTTTCTAGTGGAAAATAGGAAGTTTTTGACTATTGTAAAATGTTAATGTGAAATATAGGTTAATCATATTGATGGGTAAGTAAAAGATAATATGGGTAAGTAAAAGATATATATATATATATCCTTCCTACCCTGTTGAAAAAAGTTACGTTTTGCCTCTATGGGTCTATTCGACCCAGTTTGGTTTATATTTATTCTAGGTCATAACAAATATTTTTATATAGCTTTATTTTATATATTTTGTGTTTATTAAGAGAAACAACACATTTTGTAACTTTTATAATCCCCCCCCCTTCATATTTGCCGCCCCCTCCCCCCGTCCTTTTCAACCTCTGGTTTGTATGAGCGTTAAGGGTTTAAAAACTTGGGAAATAATAGAAATTTTAGAAATATATTGTGTTTCACTTACATTTTTTTAATACATTTTTCAAGACAAACAAGATTTACGGTACACATTTACATGGTCTTGGCAAAGAAAACTTATGCATGAAGCACACCTCGTTTGCGTTTTTCGACCTCTCTTTGGACCGCATTCTTTGCATCCTCCTCGTTTCAGTGTACTGCTATTTTCTGGTTTTTCACCTGCTGCAATTGTCAATTTCTTCTTTATTGTAACTGGAATATTTTTTTTATCCTAACATTTCTGTAAGGTTAGGTCAACTGATTACCATGTTCCTTAAGAAAAAGGCGCCTTTTGCATAACTTTTTTGATTCGAAGAAGGATTTACATGCATAAAAACAACAAATGCATTTATTGCAGCAAGGTTAATTATATTGTAGAATAGTAATTTGTATTATATTGTTAATTTGTATTATATTGGTTAATTATATTGTAGAATAAACACACAGGCCATCTCCTAGTTTCCATTTTACATGTATATGTGGCAGCTAATTTATCAGTAGTATCTACTCCACCTTTAGTTTCCTTATAACATAAAATTATTTCTGGTTTCTTTTCTTCCTCGTGTGAAACTTTGGCCTCATGGTGCATAGTTGGAAGGAGGATTACAGATTTATTTCTTTTTGGCACATATGAAACATGAGTCATATTCGGTTGAAAACCAAATAACGAGGAGAATGTTTCTCTATCACGTGATGATTGAAATTCAGACGGAATAAATGGCTTGTTTTATCCGAAAAATGTCCCGACCATCTTGTTCGCTCCATAACTCTTTCAGAGATTCTCCTGCTGACTTATGGACTCCAGCTAAAATTAGCAAACCTGTCAGAAAATGAATGAAAATAACTCAAAAATTAAAAAAAAATTAAATGAATTTCAAATCATGCAATTATTTACATTTTATTTCAATTTATAAATAAATTTTTGGGAAAAAAGTTTCAGATTTTTTTACTTATATAAGCTTCAAGTTCCTCAGCAGAAATCAATGCGTAGGTTTTATTCTGTTCTGAACACACTCTCTTCATTTCTTGGTTAGTTTCTTCTAGAATTAATTTCATCATGTCATTTGTCAAGAAAAGCTTCATTGCTAACACGGGGTGTTCAGTTATCCTCCGAATTGCAAATCGTGTTTGACCAGGGGTTAATTTCATAATGTTATGTTGTCTGTAAAGTCAGAACAGAAGTGAGAAATTTTCAAATATAGTAAAATAAATAAGAATAAATAAAATAAAATAAATATTAAATAATAATAAACTGGAATTATGTGCTAGTACATACCGTTTTTCTTATGTAGATGGGGGGAATTTACATCATTCGATTTTGTTACGACTAACGAAGGAAGATGGTAACCGCACAGTTTCTTCTTCTGTATCGGAAATATCACTTTTCTCATTATCCTCTTCGATGGATAAGTGATCATATTTATCAGTTTCATTCAAATAATTATCACTTCCTTCATCAAATTGATCACTGAGGTCTTGCAAAAGTTTTCTGATCTCTTCTTCAGTAAGACCACGCTTACTAGGCGTCATATTGTAAAATAAAATGGCAAAACACGTAAAATAAGTAGAACGTCATATGTGTATATCAGTATCGTAGCGCCATCTTTTAATGATTATTCGAAATACAGACCATCCAAAAATAATAAATTTGCTTTTATGCATTTCTGTGAATATTACTGAAATGGGTCGATTAGACCCATTTAGGTAAAATGTCACATTTTTTTTGTTGTTAAAAAAAACAATTCTCCAAGTCTGAAAAAGTTATAAACTAAACAAATTTATCTATTTGAGGAATACTAAAAAAATAAGCTGACATAATTAAAATCCATCGGAGCTATCATGAATTAAATTTTGAAAATGGGTCGATTCGACCCATTCAGGGTAGGAAGGATATATATACAGTCGAACCTCCATATATCGAAGTAGCAAAATGCCTGTAAAAAATTCGATATATAGAAATTTCGATATATAGAATTGATCTTAGTTTTATCATAATTCTCCTAAAACATTAAAATTAAGACTAATTTTCGTATACGAAACTCCATTACTAATTTATATGCGAATCACATTAAATGAAAGTTAATAACTAAAAAAATGAATTAATATGAAAGATTTATTGAGTACTACATACCTTAAAAAAAAACAATAATCCAGACAGTGGTTACAATGATCACAGTTACATTCTTTGAAAAAACTACGAATATCTTGCTGAACAGCCAGTTTTGCGGAAAATTCATCAAAGAAATTTTCGCATTTATTCAGTCCACCAAAAACTTCATCAGGGACATTTTCCATGAATTGACAGCATCGGGAAACTACAGCATCGGGAAACTACCTTAAACAGCATCGGGAGCAACACTCCCGATGCTGTTTAAGTGGACAGAACAACTTTAAAATGGTCAGAAAATCGAATTTTTTTGTTGTACCAATTTGGTACCACACTTTTTGTTATTGGACACAAGGTATTAAAATAATTTTCCGCTGTGCCACGACATGTGGGTTTTAAGTACCGCTAATGCAAAAAAATAATCAGGCACACATTTACACAGTGAGAGGTTATTATTATATAAAAATGGATGTATGTCCAGTGCTTCCAACGATTTCTTATGCCCCATTGTCCATTCATCACATATTATTATCTTGCACTGCTGGAGTACTTTATTCATTCCTGATGTTTTTGAAATATTGCAAGTTGGTGTTTCACTGTTTTGTATATTTAATGGCAATTTAAGTACTGAATGTGCTGTTCGACAACCATCCAAAAGAGTCGCCGCAATTCCAGATGATGCGATTGCCAATGCGATATTATTTTGTGCACGTATGGTTGCCAGTACCATTGAAATAAGAAATGTCTTTCCTGTACTGCCTGCCGCATCCAAGAAATAAATCCCACCACTTTCATCAAATAAGTGAAATAAAAATCTTTATTTTAACAACACCACAACAAATATGACAACCAAACGTTGAAAATAACTCTGACGTCGAGCTTACAGACAGACTCCGCCGCACGTCAAGTCAGGAAACAACTCTCCCTCCTTCAAGGTTTGGGTGTCATTCACCTTATCTTTTGCCTCCCTCAGTGCTGTAATCTGTTTTTTTTAAGTAGAAGGTTCATAGATAATAGCTGAACAGACGGCGAACGTAAAATATTTTTAACTTTCTTTCTACTGGTCAAATCGTGGATTTCAAAAGCTTTAAACCTTCTCGGGATAACACGGACAATTTTGCAAAAAAACGGGTGTAAATCGGTCCAGTAGTTTTTTAGTCTATAGCGGACATACATACGAAAATTGCCTTTTATATATACAGATTAATATTATAATGAATTTGCAATCTTACTTCATAATTTATATACTGTACATATACTTTAAAATACCTGTAAATAAAATTATTTAGATTTTACACTATAGGTAGAATTCATTCCTTTTCCTGTCTGATAAAAAACTGGGATAAATAAATGCCCGGGCATCGCCGGGCAAATAGCTAGTATATATATATATATATATATATATATATATATATATACACTATATATATATATATATATATATATATATGTAGAAAATTGATTTGTGAGAGATGGAGACATCGACTGAACGAATTTTATTCCGTTAGGCTTAAGCGTCCAATAGGAAATCTTTGCGCGCGCGTGACGTCACCTTTTCGGAGAGAGCATTCGAAGCTCACTCTCAGACCCCCCGCGGACATGGACGAGTAAAGTCGTGCCTTTCTTCCCCGCGTCGTGTTTTTATCGAATTCGCTAAACGAATTGGGATATTTCGGAGTCACCATCTCACAGGTGAACCATGCTCTGTAGTAAAACCTTAATTTACCTTCCTCGTAAATTTGTAAATTGTAAATAGCGTGATGTCTTTTCTTTATGTGTTTAAAAGTAAATAAAATGTTAGTTTAGATATTTATCTTTTTATTCTTTTCGTATAATTCTTTCCGTGAAGTTACTTACCCCTAGACGCCGTCCTACAAATATATATATATATATATATATGTCGTATAATATGTCATGAGTCTAGCAACCTTAAACTACCATCATTTGGCAAGATTAAAAAAAAATACGTAAAGCCTCTCATACTCCAATACTTTATGTGCTCCTCAGTTTTGTCCTGATACCAAAAGTGAACCGGAGGGGAGTAAAGCTGCGCAGAGGACGAGATATTTGATAAATTGAACCAATTTCACGTAATTTTTAAAATTATCTTTTACAAAACGTTTTACGGAATTCGTGTTACAGGAAATATTACACTTATTTTCTTTCTCCCTAGACTAGGTAAAAAAAAATTGTATAAAAATTTGTATATAAATAGGATCTCCTTGAATCTATTTAGGTAGTTCTGACGTCCTTTCTTCACGTGCAAAACAAGAGGAGTAAAAAGTTAACTTTTTCGAGCACTTTTATGCTCTGAATTTCGAGCCACAAACGATAAAGAAGAGCATTTTAAAACGATATATTACTAGTTAAGAAAATTACCTTTTTTTGGTGTCTGAGTGTTTCTTTCCGTATCCATAAAATGAACACAGTTAATTACACTGCTGGCTATTGTAAATGCAACACCCTCAAGGAAACATGCAAATAACATGAAATTTACAACATGCATTAGCGGAGGTGAGATATGCAAATGATTAGAATTTCAGCGCAGACGCACATCACGCGCGCATGTGGCGCCACTTCAAAGCGCTATTTAAGGCTTGGAGATTTCGACGATTTCAAATTCGGCAATTGTGTTTTTCTTGTGGTTTAAAAAAAACCGATCAATTATGCCTCGTTGAAAACAGCGATCATCTTTTGATCAAGTATCCGAGTTCGACAGAGGAAGGATAGTGGCCTACCAATATTGTGGATTATCTTTCAGGGAAATCGGTAGTCGTGTTGGACGAAACCAAACAACTGTAATGCGAATATGTGATCGTTGTATGCAGGAGGGTACGACGGACCGGCGTGTTCGATCGCATCCACCTCAGCGCACCACTTCACGTGATGACAGGCAAATTGTGCGCATGGCAGTGACGGATCGCTCAGTCACATCACGAACCATAGCACAGCACATGCAGTCTGTAACGCATCATCCAGTGTCTTCGCGTACCATTCGACTCCGTTTACAGCAGAGTGGTCTGTCCGCAAGACGTCCATTGCTTTGTTTACCCTTGACGCAGAACCACAGACGTCTCCGCTGCCAATGGTGCGATGACAGAAGGATGTGAACGGCAGAATGGAATGAAATTGTTTTTACTGACGAGTCACGCTTCTGTCTGCAACACCACGATGGTCGCATTCGAGTCTGGAGACACCGTGAAGATAGGATGCTGAACAGCTGCGTTATGCACCACCACACTGGTCCTGCACCGGGTATTATAGTATGGGGCGGTATTGGATATCACTCTCGCACACCTCTAGTACGCATTGCTGGTACTTTAATCAGCCAGCGCTACATCTCCAAGGTGTTGGAGCCATTTGTCCTTCCTTACCTTCAGGGCTTGCCCACAGCCATATTTCAACAGCATAATGCTCGACCACACGTGGCACGCATTGTCCAACGGTTCTTCGTCAATCGCCAGATTGAATTGCTTCCCTGTCTTCCTCGCTCTCCGGATCTTTCGCCGATAGAAAACATGTGGTCCATGGTTGCTCTACGATTGACCCATATTCGATCCCCAGCTGCCACGGCAGATCAACTTTGGCAACGTGTGGAAGCTGCTTGGTCTGCTGTACCCCAAGAACTCATCGAAAGTCTCTTTGAATCAATGCCGAGGCGTGTGGCAGCGGTGATCTCCAACAATGGCAGCTACTCAGGCTACTGATTTTGGCAGGAACCACACTTCACAGAAGTCTATAAATTTAATCATTTGATACTTGGTCAACATGCTATCTACAAAATAAATTTTGTTTTGATATCTGTTGTCTTTCTTGGTGTTGCAATTTGGGTGGCCAGCAGTGTAGAAAAGATACTTTATAGCCTAAAAGGATTCACGATGACCATGAAATAGGGCCGTTGGTGTTATGTCTTTAAACAAAATCTCTGTATTTCTGTAGGAGAGAAGAACAGTTGCAAGTGTATCTCCAATTATTTGAATCGGTTGTCATTCCTTTAGCATAAGTAATGTGCTTTGTTTTGAGACTGGTTATTGTTTATGTAGATGAGTCTACTGCAATCAATTTCCATTATGATATTTCTTGCAGTTTGTTATTCCGACTCAGTGCTTTTGACTACAAAACTAGCATCTATCAACGTTACAATATGGGAGTCTAATTTTGATCATCCTTATCCTCAGACATACTGATCTGCTCATTCATTTTATGCAATATAGACATAAGCCGAAATGAACTTGAGGATACATGATTTATCACTCTTGAAGATTTTACCGAAGAAGACAGAGATATTCATCACTACGATGGTACTTAGAATTGTTGGACGAGTTATTTAAGCATAATGAGAAATGAGAGTGATGCCCTCTATAGAGTGTATAAAGCTGTGAGATCTAACTATAAAGGGCTTACATTACGGCCATTATTTCACAGTGAAGTGAGATGCTAAAGCTCTGGTAATTGATTTATGAAATTATTTTTTGTTGGCGTATGATATGATTAAATTGGGACTAGTAAAACCTTTTGTTGATGCGGAAAAATTAAAGAAAAATGAATCATAATATATATATATATATATATATATATATATATATATATATATATATATATATATACAATAACAGTAGTTTTAGGGAAAACTCTTAATTTTTTGACACGAATGCTTATTTTTACAAAAATTTGGAACCTATGTTTAAAGTGACGTATAGCCGATCGACAGAAAGCCTGCAGTTTCTACATCAGACATTTCTTTCTGCCAGTATGCTTGAACAATTTTAGAATAATAAATTAATTTTCCTTTAACGATAACTAACGTTTTATTTTTATCCTAGAATGCTCTATATATCATCCAAAATCATGTTCATACAAGAATATAAGAATATTGGATGATCTCAAATATATGTTTTCATGATCATTTTATTTTATTCAATGATATAAAACATAAGATAGGTTTTTATAAAAATAACCATTGTAAAAAGTGTGGCATTAAATTTTTAATTTATTTAAGTATTTTTCGTTTCTGGGGGAAAAATACATATTCTTTTGAGAAAAGATATTCAAAATATTACTTAGAGTAATTTAGAGGAAAAACTATAACTGTAAATTAGAAAAATCGGATAACAGGAAAATTATTTTCTGCTAAGTCTGTTAAGGTGTTCTGTGGTTAATATTAACAATAAGGATAAAACAACTGTGTAGCCCTGATACAGAACCCAAAAGGATGCATTATTACAACCATAAAGTCGTAAATTTCCTACAGATCATGCAGTATTAATAATTGAATATACATTTTTTCTGATATTTGAGATGTAACTCTATCTTGACAGAGATAATTTAAGTTCGGGAATCGTAAGTTCATTGAGAGTTTCCTTTTCGGGAGCACTTGCGAAAATAAAAATAACATGAAATAGCTGATGCCCTTTTAAATCTAAAAATACGAATGCAAAAGCAGTGTAACATAAAAAAAATGTAATAGATTATACTGTTGGGATTCTCAAATATACTGTTTCATATCTGCTTATGTGTTATCTTTTATCTTACAAACCGTAATATATAGATGAAAAACGCCCCCAGAATCTGAACGATATAGCAAAATGCTTCATACTGATAAAACTGAGAAATGCTTTAAGATAAAGAGTTGAAATTTTGTATTTTTAGGCTGAGAGTTTTTTATTTTGTGATTCATATTGTATCATAAATTCTTAAATTGAATTTTATTTTTCACTTCACGGAACATAATTTTGATTCTGTCATATTATGTCATCTTTTTTCTAAACATCTACTATTATATTTCTAAGCATCGGCCTGTCATATGATTAGTACAGTTTGAAATTAAATCAAGAGAAGAAAAGAGCTTTTTGGACTGACCTCAGTTTTGAACTAAGCGTGTGGAATTTCTCTTAATACCTTCCGCCTTGGGTTAGTTAAAATTTCCTCTCACGCTGCGAGTTGTTCGTCAGTTTACGAGGTGCCATATGTTAAGTAAGTTCTACGTTATTTCTGACTCACACGGCATTTTTTTAGACACGTGGTCGAAAAGTCAAACGAATATGTTAATGAACAATTGTGTATGCTAAGAAGGTTGAATATCATTTGTAACTTTAAAGTCCCAAATAGGAACTTAAATTACAGGTCAAATGATTATTTTGGTACCCACCTTCCCAGTAAATAGCATTTCAGGATAGATGACATAAACATTGAATGCTAAAGCATGGAGACATTAGACAGTGGTACTTTTCATTCATTTCAGAATTATTAAGCATGCATTGCCTAAATGTAAATTGATTGAAAAAAAAAATTCTAGGAAAGAAATTTCCATATCGTTAGATAATAAGTATTGATGAACAACTTTACTAATGATATACATTTTTCTAACTACTAATCAAATTTTTCATGATCCAAAATATATTCATATTCATATTTGTTTTACTTTGTGTTGCAAAAATTATAAAATTCTGTGAAATTTTCAGATATACTACACATCACAGTTAAAACATTCCACAGAAGTTGCACTGAAGTATTTCAGACCAACAATTTATCTGAGCATTAGATTACAAGCAGTCGTCATAGTAGCAAAATTTAAACGCTTTGGAATGCCTTCATATTTAAAGTCTAATACTCTTAAATTAAAAGCGCCTAATAGTGTTACAAAAAGACGCAAAACTAAATTTGGGAAGAGGGTATATTTTGTAAATACTAAGAAAGGACGACTAAGATCCAAATATGAATGAATGACACAAGATACCACCGGCAAAGCACAAAGCAACAAGTCCGAACACATGACCACACAGATTATGGTAAACCGGAGCAGTTACTAAATTAGTAAACCATTTTACTTAATGGTAACTTTCAAACGCAGAATGAAAGATGCTGGAAAAGGAAGTAATTGTTTCTGACAGAGAATTAGTGTTTACACTTGCGCAACTGTACTACATACTCTGTGTTTCAAAAGGTAACAGTTTTACAATCTGTTAAATGAAAACAATAAACTAGACATGGATGTGCGAAAAAAATTATCCTAAAAACTAAATTAGAGGGTAAAATCAATTATTAAGCATGAAAACGTAACACATCTCTCTCTTTCTAAACCTTAGTTGAAATATTAACCTACTTTCATTAATTGATCGAATAATTCGGAATAATTTGAAAAAGAAAATTTGATTCGGCTCTTGAATCGGCGAAAAAACCTGACGTCAGATTTGTTTCTCCAGTTAGGCCATATCTACGTACTTCTGTGTTATATGATCCCTATCATGCACATAGATTACATAGTGCTAGCATCCAATATAATAGATTCTACGTAATGGAGATTCTATTTTATTGCCAGAACCACTTGTGAGGCCCTGATATTCTCGCATCGAGGCGTGATTTTTTTTACTTTATTAGTAATTCCGTTAGAATTTATTCGTTAATCTTTCCGCCACTATCCATTCCTTTCTACTCTGGACCAATAGCATATAATGCTCTCTATACATATATTTATTTACATGACAATTCTGAGTCAGCAACAACATACATATCAATAAATAAATTTATACTTATACACACACACATAATTTATCTATCTATCTATCTATCTATCTATATATCTATCTATCTCTCTCTCTCTCTCTCTCTATATATATATATATATATATATAGACAGAGAGAGGGGGAGAGAGATGGTGTATTTATTTATTTATTTATAAGTTGCATTAAATTTCATTTTCAGTGTTAAGGTTTCACTGCAACTACGACCAGCATGAAAAATAATTTTTTCAAAAAGGAATTCTCTTTCTTTCTATCTACCCTAGCATTGTGAGAAAATCTTTTTTTCCAATCACATTTACCATGTGATAAAAATGCATTAAATTTAAGTGCACATCCATCAAACCATCATTAATCTTTTTTGTACATATTGTAAGAATTTCAAGTATATTTCGTGGTCATTGCCGATTTCGGAGTGTAAGAAGTATTGTTATTCTCACTTCACTCAAAGTCCTAAATAAAAATAATCAAATATAAAACTTAGAAAATTAATATGAATAACAATTAAAATTGATTACTACTCATATAAATTTTCTAAGTTTTATTATTTTTTTATCATGAGATATTCCTTTTAAAGAGTATTTACACGTTAGCGTATTTATATTCTTTATATATCGCACAGACATAATGAGCATAAAAATTTATTGCACTTACAGGAAGGGTATTTTGTCAGTGTAGTTATTTTTTGTCATTAAATCATGGAGAATCTCAACAACGATATTGATGAAAAAATCTTGAATCGAACTACTTCCCAAGATCTGTTTTAAATAAAGAAAAATATTCTTCGGTTTTAAATTATTACTCAGAAAATGGTTTTATATTCTCTCTTCTTATATCCACTATGTGAAATGCACACATTAATTTCCTGCAGTTTTATACGTGTTGGTCTTTCAATATTGGATCCAGACAACGACATTGATAAGGAAACCTTTAATGATTCGAATTTCACTCAAGAATTTTTCATAAGGTCTCTCGTTCATCTTAATTAGTTTTCTAAGGAAGGCATTTGGTAGTCTTCACTTTTACGAAGAATTTTACAGATTTCGGGGAAGAGAGTTCCAAAAGTGACTTCCGTCAAAATTTATAAATCCAGAACCATAGGAAATTTACTTTGTGTGGTAATTACGGTAACATTTAGAATTGTAAAAACTATAGCGAAATGGATTTCACAATTTCTTTTCGATTCACTTCGGTCGAAAAACTTGTGATCGAGAGCACACTAATCCCTTCAACGCACATTAAACTGCTTTAAATGGCATTTTGTGTTTTATAACAGGAGAACAGATTCTCTTTTCGAATCATGTTACACGTTGTCAAAGAAAATCAAAATTTTAGCTAATCGAATCGATGATATTTTGTTATATAAAGGAAACTTTCTCTTAGATGTCTCCAATTTTTTACCTGGAATCACATCACCGAGATCAAATTATTAAATACTTGTTTATATATATATATATATATATATATATATCATCAAGAGTGTCCTGCAAACTTACCACCACGATTGGAAGTAAACGTAATAGGCCTGCAGAAAGAGACTTCAAGTTTAGCTTATTATTAATATACGTAAATAGAGAAAATTAAATTTAAACCTTATATTTAAATCATTTTGTTGATTATTTGATTAATTTAAAAGGTTTCTGACTTACAGTGTTTCAACTTGTGAGTCTCGGCATTCTCGGAACAGCTAGAATATCACATATCAACGATCAAAATTTGGAAATGTACTTCGAATGTCAACTTCATTCATGGGGTGGTGTTATGATCTTCGATATTCTTTCCTGATACTAAACAACATCAGTTAATTACACTTTGTAAGTGTCTGCACAATCATGAATTATGTTTAGCTGGATTTGCAGATCTAAGTGTTATCCATTTATAAATTAGACGAGATATGGTATAGTGTTTTTTTTTTGTTAGTATTGTTTTTAAATGGGCATTTGGCTAAATAATTTTTCCTAACGGTCAGGTAATTCAAGTCTACCGAGACATTTGAAATCGGTCAGTTAATTCAAGTCTACCGAGACATTTGAAATCGGTCAGTTAATTCAAGTCTACCGAGACATTTGAAATCGATTAATTTATTCTAGTATTTCAGGTGTATTTTATGATTTGTCTATTTACGATATATTTTATTTAGACTGGTTTATCCGATCATAGGACAGAATAGTCAGCGTGACTTTTATACATGCTGTTACTGATAAACACAATGGTTTAGCTATAGTGAACGTAATTCATTTTAAATTGGAAGTTTCATCGTATAGGAAGTTTCATCATTGAAGTTTCATAAATGCAAGTAGAAACAGTAGTTGATTTTGAAAAACTTACTATGGACTGACAAGCGGACGACTGTGCTTAGTCCTGGTCCAACGCCGTTATTTGCTTCACACAGGTAAAAACCGGCATCTGACATTTCCACATTTCTGAAGTTTAAAGAACCGTTGACTAAAATGTGCACATGAGAACTGCTTACAATTGTTTTAAACTTCTCTGGAGGTTCACCTACAATCAAGAAAAGAATATTGTTAAATAATATAAAATCCCATTTTTTTTGTCTTAAAAGAGAAATATTTAAAATATATATATATTAATATCAGCTATTTAATATTTCAGGAATGAAGTCTAAAATATTTCAGCAAGTATTCTTAAAAATTGCTTTTAATTTTTATTTTTTCATTAAGTTAACTTAATATTTTGTTTGTTTGACTGAACTTAATCCTGTTGTTAAGTGCTCTGCCAATTAATTCCATTATTACACTTCATTAAGCAACTTGAGTTACACGACTTAATTAAATTTAATCACATTGTCAATGCTTAGTTAAATTTCATCTGCATTCAAATAATTAATGCTTTTAGCGACTTAGTTAACCCCTTTTATGTTTGAATAGAGAAATTCGATTATGAATGAATTTACAATAATTAATGTCCCTGTGATTCGTATCACGAAATTATTTTTTCAAAAACCAGTTATATGGTGGATATAATGTAAATCTATTCAAATTACAGCATGCATAATAAGTTACTTTCTATCCCAATTTTTCGTCACACCTGTATTCCTCACAGTAAGTAGTAAAATAAAATTTAGGTTACGGGATATGGCTTATAAAAGATTATATAGCTGTTGACTAGTTAATATTAACTAGTAACGAAGCGTATGATGTTTTTGTTGGTGGCATTCTTTATTCTTTGAATGTTTATTTCAAACTATACTGGATATAGCATGTTCAAATATATATATATATATATATATATATATATATATATAGATAGATAGATAGATATATAAACAAATATATATTCAATGATAAACGCTATATAACAATGGGTTAACTTTATAAGAACAAACACTGGAATGTGACCTTTCTTAACACTCTAATGGTACAGTGGTTTAAGACGAAATAGAAGGTACGGTCGGGTCGGATTCGACCCGATGTCTTTTTTGATGAGGTTTTTGGCTGAAATAAGTACACAGTAAGCAATTTTGTTGTGTAATAACATTTATTGAGAATATTGTACATGGAATAAAAAACGTTTTGTAGAAAAAAAATACCAACGAATTGTAATTTTGCTAAAAAAAGAAAATCTCTCCAGCATTTACATAAAATGTTGTATATATTAGGTCTTATATGTAAATTAGTCTTCTGCCTAGTTTTAGAAGCTACTGAACCAAATTTTCGAGCACAAAAATCTAAAAAATAATATATACTGACATTTTTGGCCTTCAGACTAAAAATAAAGAAATTAAAAATCTAAAAAAAAGGACGAGTGATCATGAATAACGTTTTTAAACAAAGACACTCATATTGATTACAAACTTATAACTGTAAACGCTCTAACACCTGTTGCAAGACTGTCTGGTAGGGTTCCTTGTCAACTGTATCTTTTAAAATGAGAGGGGAGAGTACGGGAAGGGGAAAACACACCCCTGGGTCGTATCCAACCATCACCGTTCGTTAGAGGGTTCAATTTACCAAATTGCGCATTTTCTTAATGCAGTTCCTACACCCTCAACTCTGTATTGCAAATGTTGCCATGCACCAACTGGGACCCACCGTGGCAACATTCAAGGCCTTCCGAGTGTGGATTCCCACCGGTGAATATACAGAGGCTGTTCGCACATTTTTTTGACGATTTTGATAAGCGGTAATGAAAAATCGTTTGCTGCAAAATAAATAATTTCAATTGTACTATGTTTTTAAAAGTCAAAATTATCCTCTGCGGCTTGAAAATTTTGTTTTTATTCAAAATGGCGTTTTTAGCAAAGCAGTGGTTTGAAGGCTACATTTATGCTCTTTCCGAAAAGATATACGTTGTTTAATGTTAAAAGAAAATCTCCCTAGTAAAAGGACAGTTGCAAAATCATTAAAATGCTCGGTGTCCACTGTAAACAAAATGATAAACGTTGATTTAAATCTTAATAAAGCGAAAAAACGCAATGTGCATCGTCTTCTTCCAAATCATATCGCTGAACGCAGGACACGCTGCAGAATTCTATATGAGAAACACTTATCCAAAGAAAAATGGAAAACAATTGTCACAATAGATGAATCATGGGTGTATTTAAATGATTGCAACAAATAAAAGAGCCATTTATTATCATAAAAGGGGAGAAAAAAATTTAAGTACATGGTTCAAATAATCGAAAGAAAGTTTTTCTAAAGGATTCATGATTGTTGCTGGTTTTTCTTATAATGGCAAGTTAAAAATAATGAGAGTGGAAAAAAATGTCAAGATTAACTCCAAATACTATCAGGAGCATATTTTATCGCCAATTTTTCTGAATGAAATACCATCGCTTTACCCACATTGCCATCAATCTGTGAGACTCCATCAGGACAAAGCTAGCAGTCACACATCAAAATCCACTGTAAATTTCCTAAAAGAAATGGAACAAAAAACTGGTATCAAGGCCATGCCCTTCACTGATATCCCTACTAAATCTCCCGATGTATCACCTATGGATTTTTGTGCTTTCTGACTTTTAAAATCTGCATTATCCAAACGTCGAACCAAAACCCTTACAGGACTCTGGAAAGCTGTTCAGGAGGAATGGGATAGAATACCTCTTCTGACACTTCAAAAGACATTATTATCCTGGAAAATGCGGTGTCGAAAGATAGTTCAGAATAAGGGATGTCAAATAGAACATATAAAACACAATAATTTTATGTAATTTAGTTTTGTGAATACAATATACATCGTCTAAAAAATGTGTGAACAGCCTCAGTAGACCGCAGCTGGCAGCTATCTCCCGGAAAACGAAGAAGCTACCCTTACTCCTGCGCCCCCACTCCTGACCCACAGAACGGCCAGACGAAAGAGCGTGCACTACTCAAATCGGCAGGCAAGAAGGCCATTCAAGATGGCGAAGAAGATAATTTAAAATAGACGAAAATTGGTGAAAAATGCAGAAAGTGGATGCTTGAGACGGTTGAAAATACATACACAACAACGCTCAATTTGTGAAGGTGGCGCGAAAACGCTTGATCGAAAAGCAGAGAACGCAACAAGAGAATTAAATTTGTGTGTATTTATTGCTACGACTATCCAGGAACCAACTCAGCCGAAACAGGTACCTGGTCAACCATGGGCCTGTTATCCCGCAACTCAAATCAGGTCAGCGTCACGAGTCGTGACCCTCCCTGCGTCTCCTTTCTGAAGTGACGTGCTCAAAAATGTCCTTTGGACCGCCGTACTCCGGAAGAATTTCAAATCTTTAAACTTGAAAAAAGATTACGGGAAATACGAATAAATGAAACAAAAATCATTGTATATGATAGTGTTTAACCAGATCCACTTTCTCTGCACTTCCATTTTCCGGAATGTATCTCTCAGATCCAAACTGTGTGGCTTAATCTGGAGAGATGAGACCACCGCTATGCTAAGGTGTTGGTTTCCATTATCATAAGTTCATAGTATCAAGAATTCCATTATCATAAGTTTATAAAAATCCCCTTTCGGAAAAATCATTATTTTTTTTATGTTCTTATACTTCGAAAAACAGCAAGTAACTTTATGCATTTCTAGTTAAAAGGTAGTATTTCGTCCTCCCAACTTTCTTCCTTCTATCTGATAAAATGTTGATCATATATATGTGGCATAACTAGCAGCACTTGGAGTAATTGTAAGTACCAATATGCAATGGTTCATTGACAAAAAGATGTGCCATATGTGATAATAAACTAGCCAGAATGTGTCGCTCAAAAAAAATTCCTTTTTAATTCCTGACCCTTCCTTTTTAATTCCTTTTTAATCCTGACCTTTTCTGACCCATGAACACTTATATTTACTTCTAATGAAATCGGATATTTCTGAAAAAAATATATTAAAATCATTAGAAAGAAGTATGTGCTACTAACATAAAACGACTATCCCATTTTTATAAAACAAGTTCCGTATGTTATGCAACTCTCTCATAATAGATATTGCTGATATCATAAAGCAATGTCAGCTTTTTCAGTATTATTTAACTTCAGTTTACTGGTCTTTTATGGATTAATGATACTGCTTCAAAATGTCTTTGAATGTGGTATAATAGTTTGAGGCAATAAGACGTGGTGATTCCTTACCCTAACACTACCAAATAGTATTTTTGAACTATAATTCAGAATTTATGGAACTATAATTTTACTCTCCCGTGATTTCAGATTTTGACCAAAAATTTGATAACGAGTTTAATAGCCCAAGAATTTAAACGCATTGAATGTGTTTTGGAAGTTAGCTCGCAAAAATGCCCGAATTATGTCGCGAACGCATCTGTTTTCAAACAAGCATGTTTGGTTGGATAAGTGGGCGTTATGTTTACCATTTGCTATGATAATGTTAAACAAAGCCCATTCTTTGACGATAATAATTATTAAATGTTTAGAACGATTCGAGGATTTTTAGAGAGAATAATTATACGTATTCATTATTTTTATAAGCTTGCTTCATGAAGTGTAATGATGAAATACATTTTAGCGAATGCAATGTGCGTCTTATAAATAAATGATTATTAAACTAAATTTAAAATAAGTCTAAATACTTACGAACAGAGAAACTCATAGGAGTGAAATCATTTCATCAAATAAAATAAATACCGGGAATTAGCAAGTCTGTTCACGCTTACTAGTAAAAGACAGTTCGTTAGATATGACTGAGTACATAGAATATTACAGAGCAGTGCCTTTAACCGTACAACATTCAGACACATTTTGCAGACTACTCGTACGGAGATCATTCCTCTTAGTAATATACACTATTTTGCAATTTTTGTGCATTTATAGACCGAAACCTACTTCATTGTATGCCCTTAAAATTAGTACTTGCACCTGCGAAGTGACCACTTAGAGAGTTACACTGATTACAATCACTGTGGTGACGAAAATTTGGACCGCACGATGTTGGCTCTTTCTAACCTTCAAGTAACTTTTCTTTAATAACTTCACTGTGGTGAAGTCGATATGATTGCCTGACTCTGAATAATCACCTCGTGGTGCCGAATGCAGATCAAAGTGACTCTACATTAAAGTAAGTACTGTGAAGAGTAATAATTACACATCAATGTCGATTTCTGATCACTGTCTGTTAGTGTGTTTACAAAGGGAAAAGAGTTTTTATTCTTAATGTGTCATGGTAGTGTAAAAAAAAATTAAGGGTAGTTAAAAAATGATGTATTGCCAGTTACAAATAGAATTGATCATAACTAGCTTTTTAACTCTGCACAGTCCACGTATTTAAAAATTGCAGGCATGGTAGAGTGGCATCTGATAGACGAAACTCTATTCTACGTAGATTTTAGTTATTCTATTTGTAAAAAAAAAAGAAATATTTATTTTTAAGAGTTAAGTTAACCTTTTCTTACGGGGTGGGCTAGCATGTATCCCTAGAATACGGCCCCAAGAATGATTTATATATATATATATATATATATATATATATATATATATATATATATATATATATATATATATATATATATATATATATATGAGTAGAAAATGTTTCTTTAAATTCTGCAGAAACTTTTACAGCACTCAAATGTGGATTTTTCACAAATTTTCTAATTACAAATCTCTGATCGCGTTTTGTTAACTTTTCCGGACGACCTTTTCTTACCTTGTTTTCGATCCGATTTTCTTCTTTAAAGCGTTTTATCTCATACTGCACATTAAAATGGAATAAATTAAGTATAATTTAGCAATATTCCGAACTGATTTACCATTACTATGATGAAAAATAATAAATTGTTGAATGCTGTTTGTTGTTTTTTTTACTTCTACGAGCCATTTTTAAATAATAAATAGAATATTACGGGGTAAGTAAGCAAAAATTAAAGCCAAACGATATTTTAAATGCCACCACAATTCCAAAATAAAAATAAAGCGCCAGACGATAATTTTAATTATGAATTTATATAAAATTATTTCAGTACGATGCCTACTACGATGTACTACGATGTACGATGTACGATGCCTACTACAATGTAAAGTACTACGATGACTTTTGTGAGATAAAGTTTTTGTTACTTTTTGATTGCTGGTTTCTTAAAAATAAAGTTTTAATATGTTTTAAAAAATATTTCATGTAGTTTTGTTAAGAATATATTATAGATCTTATTATTAGATACCCATTCTGAAATATTCATTTTAATTAATGGATAGACCCCTATTTCTTTGAAAATCGTAAGTGTACGAACACTTTTGTTATTGATGCATTATAACAAATTTTGTTTTTTTAATTCAGCGAAGAAAGAGGATATACCTCTGAACATTCAAAAATTTATAATAGAAAGATTATAAAAATTGCACTTCATGATTATATCACAATAGATTATCTAACATTAATGGAAGAATTTTAAATTTTAATGAGACAGTAATCTTTGAATATGTATGCATGATAAAAGCTCATCCTTCACTTAAATGAATTCTCTCCAGTTTAGAACCCTTAATAAACTCTATTTAGTTTAAAATATATTTATAGTCAACTATTCTATTGGAATAATGTAAGAAAATGTTTGGGATCATTTCTTTATGACACATTTTATTTCAACGTGATAATGGAATTTCCGCAGTTCGACAGTAAATTGATTATATGACATATTCTAAAAGAGCATCCCGTGCGTTTTTCGACAGATTAATTATCTTCTGAGTTCAGGGAAGAAAAATCCTAACGCAATTTTCAGAGAATAGAATGCCTAAATACGATTAATGATTGTCGTTTAATATATAGCGTCGGTAAAACTACCATTTGGTCTAAGCCTACAAAGATAATTACTCTTTGTAAACG
Organism: Dolomedes plantarius; assembly: GCA_907164885.2. Taxonomy (NCBI): domain Eukaryota; kingdom Metazoa; phylum Arthropoda; class Arachnida; order Araneae; family Dolomedidae; genus Dolomedes; species Dolomedes plantarius. The sequence continues at coordinate 57,036,026 of OU015500.1, read as the reverse complement.
TTTGTAGGGTACGCTTGTTTTTTTTTTCTCTAGAGATAAGTGTTCTACTACTTCCCTAAAAGATCTTAATTACTTAAACTCGATCCAATAATGTTGTAAGCTATATATATTTTTTTACATTTTCCGATATAGGTTTAAGAAATATTGTGCAAAATTAAAAATATAAAAATATATTGCCATTGTCTGAAAGGGAATTTAATATTACTTTTCTCGCTTAAGGCAGCATAGTTATTATTAAAGATAAAGAAATGATAGTAAACACAAAAGTTAATTTTATGAAAGCACGAACTCAATAAAAATATTTTCTACATAAACTTTTTCTACTATGATCTTTCAGTCTCGTGTTCAGGACTTATGCCTACTGAATATGAGTGTTTGACGCTACTTCTGATCAATGCTTTATTTGTGACATCACTATTGATAAATTTCGGATCAGTGCATTTCATAAACAATTATGTTCAGTGAATCTTTCCAAACTGTATATAATAGTCAGGCTTTAAAAATGTTATATTAAAATGATAAGTAGGTATTTAAATTCTCTTATCGGAGGTAGACAATAAATTAGTAGAAATGGAACGAAACAGTTCCCTAGATATTTAATTTGAAGCCCTGACAGGTTGCACATTCATGTTAAAGAACACATGCAATCTTGCACTCTAGTTTAGTTGTTCCTCAACTTGCTAGGTAAGATTGTCTACAGTGTACCAAATACATTTCAGTTTATACTGAACATAGTATGGCAAGAATCGAACTACTAGCTTCATGTTTTCGTTTTTTTCTTTACACTGTGTCATATCCTTTAGGTAATAGACAACTTTCACATAAATATTTTGACTTCCTAGCCATACATTAAATTTTATTTTTGACCGTAATGGATACATCTTCTGTCTATGCACTGAAAAAAAAATCACTTCTCACGAATACTGCACTCCCTTATTTCACATAGTGGTCATCGTTTCAGTTATTTTGAAAAAAAATTCTAAATAACAGATATAAATATAATTTGGATGTAAATTATACTCATTTCAGTTACTACTGAAGTTACTACTATCAGTTACTACTGAAACTACTGATGATGTTGTACTTTCAATTTATTCTCTTCATATTTCCCAAAAATCTTAGTTATACCTTAAGTCTAATTTTTAAAAATTCAGCAAAATCTTTATCAGTATTAATTAAGATTAGGGTAAAAATGTAAGTAAAACCCATATGAAAATCAATTCGATCTCAAGTACTACTATTTAACTTTATTTTTATAACACAAGTTACAACTGACAGATAATTCGCTTTCAATAAACAAAAAACAGAATACGTATATGTATAAGTGTTGCCAGATTTAAAGTGAGACATATGAGTTATTTTTGTAATGGCTTATTGGTTGGAATATATAAACATACAGGAAGTAATAGTGATACATATCCACTACACATAGATGCTTCGTAGGTCCAAGCAAGTGTCCAAACACTTCATTAGATTTTGGATACCCTGAACGAAAAATGCCCGTGGTTGAACCAGTCTTAAATTTGTTGGATATCGTTAACCGATGACGTCATTCCACCATCGGTTTTTATAATTTAAGTTTCTTTCTTTGGTTTTGCTAAAGTGACATTGTTTATTTTTCCCCCATTCGTCGACCAATTAGAATTATGTGATGTATAAATACTGGATTTGTTTTTTCCGCCTCTCCACTTTTTGTTGCTGTATCTCATCATTTTTTTTTTGTCTGTGTGCTTACCGAATAAAAGGTAATGTTTTTTATTTTACCTGCTGTCTGATTTAGAAGTTTTTATATCCATAACAAGGCTTTTTGCCATTAAAATGACACTCCGAACGTTTGACTCGCTAGCAAACCAAGATGTGGTAGTTAGAGAAGCTAGAGGGGAGGGGGGATGGTCGAAGACCTCCCGGCGGACATCAAAAGCTTTTCCCCGGCATCAATCGTCGATTTCCTGGTGATGTCCATTTCAGCTTAACAAGGTCGATGCATGCCGTCCGTGCTTATACGTTCCTTAGAAAAAATCACTAAATCATTTGAACGCTGTACACAGTGACAGTAACTCATTCCCATACACATTCTTCATACGATAATAAATTTAAGCCCCCACTAACGCTTCTGACATCCAAAGTTAACAACCGCTCACTGAGCGTGTGTGGGGGATTCACACGCTCACTGAGCGTGTGAATCCATGTCACGACCGTACAAAGTCACCTAGCTTAGCACGGGCAAACGCCACAAGGACAATTTCTGAGAATAACAGCTTTCCTTCACTACGTACAACGCAATCAAACGTAAATCCCTGTCAATTTTAGCAGTGCCGCTAATACAAAAGTTTCACTTGTATTTGGGCCACCCTTATCTTATTAACACTAGAAAGACGGGGATTTTTTTCTTACTAAAAAGATTGAACGCCGTCATTTTGACGGTTAAAAATAAAATCAAGAATTTAAAATATTTAATGTTTTCCTTTAAATAAATTGTTAAATACTTTTAATTTTGAACAATTTTGTACCAATATACACTGAAGTGCCACTGAATTAGGGATAGAAAAGCCTATGCAAATTGTGTAGCGCTGTGCATCATGATTGCGCAAGTGAGGGCCTGTGGTAACTGCATATATAGCGCGTACTGTGGTTGTTCTAAATTAGTTGTTGGAATTGCCAGTATGAGTAAACTGCCTGATTTAGACGCCTTCGATCGCGGACAAATCGTAGGTGCGCGACGCATGGGCCATTCAATTTCCGAAATCGTCAGACAGCTAGGATTTTCAAGGTCAACAGTGTCAAGAGTATACCAAGAATACATGGATGGTGAAAAAAAAACTAGCGATCGGGCAAACTGCAAAGGACAATTAGCCTTGACAGTGCGTGGTGAGAGACGGCTCAGGCGTATTGTACGTAGCCAGCGAAGCCAAACATCAAGCGAAGCTAAACTCAAATTACCACCCAGTTTAATGACGGTGCCAGTCGTATAGTCAGTAAACGGATTGTGCAATTATTGCTTCACCGTATGGTTTTCGGGAGCCGTCGACCTACGAGAGTACCATTGCTCTATACTCGCCATCGGGCTGCACGTCTTGCCTGGGCAAGACAGCACAGAGACTGGAGTGTAGAGTACTGGAAACGAGTAGCATGGAGTGATGAGTCTCGATTCCGACAACTTAACGCCGACGGGAGGCTGAGAATATGGCGTCAGGCTCATGAAGCCATGGATCCTGCATGCCTGGCTGGAACTGTACAAAGGCATGGTGGCTCAATCATGGTCTGGGGTGTTTTTTCGTGGCACAGTTTGGGATATTTGGTTCATGTACCAACCTCCCTCAATGCAATTCGGTACGTAGAGTTGCTGGGTGATCACCTCCATCTGTTTATGCTGTTCTGTTATCCGCACGGTAATGGAGTTTTCCAGCAAGACAACTGTACCTCTCACAAGTCCCGGTTGGCTACTGGCTGGTTGGATGAGCATTCCTCTGACTTCTCTGTCATGAATTACCACCTAGAAGCCCAGACTTAAAGGCCATCACATAGCACCAAAGAACCTTACTGAATTATGGACAGCTTTAGCCAATATTTGGCAAGCCATTCCCGTGGAACGTTTCCAGAAACTTGTTGAATCTATGCCTCGTCGTGTGGCAGCCGTTATCAAGGCCAGAGAAGGCCCAACTCGTTACTACGTAGGTATCCCTAATTCAGTGGCACTTCAGTGTATAATACATTAGTATATATTTTGATATTTTTTATGCAGGTATGCCGAGCTGAAAACCTGGTATGGTTTATCCGTTTAAATATATGCATCGTTTGTGCAGCCCTTAATTTTCGACTCCAATATTTCCGAGGAGCCAATTTTTCTGTTATTTGCAAAAGGGGGAAGAGAAGAAAAATAACTAACATTTTCCTGATATTATTTTAAAGATTTCTGCCTGTTTTATATTTGCTGTCAAATTGACGGCTTTCAATCTTAGTAGGTATACAACACATTTTCTTCTCGTCCTTATTACCGAATATAAATTTCTAAATGTTGTGCATATTTTGCGTAAAATTAGAAAAACTCGTAAAATTTCAGAAGCATGAAGACATAAATACAGACATATCGCTCAACAGTATGTTCGAAACCGTTAAAATGACGGCAGGGGTATTTCTAGTATTTAATACAAGTAAATGATGCTTAGAGTAAATCATCGCGTACGCTCAATAGGAAATGCGAGTGTCCGCATGTAAAGTGGTTGATGATTCCTACTTATAAATAGTAGTAGAATAAAAATTGAAATGCTGTGTATTAGCGATTTATTTTTTGATTGCGACTGGCGACAAGGTAACTCAGCGTACTGCTGCCCTTTCGTGAATTCTAGTGGTCGTGGGTTGGTTGGTTTAGGTTTTTAGCACAAAGTCCAGAGAGGACACGCTGTGCCAAATAAAGGTAGAGGAAATTCTTCTTACATGTTATTTTCTTACAGATAATCCATAGATGTCATATAGGTATGATAATTCACGTTATGTCGACTTCACAGACACTGAAAGGGTAAAACTTTGGTACTCGTCTAGCGGCAACCATTAGTTGTACAGAGGGCATGTTTTTTTTTTTTTTTAGTTTATGAAAAAGCTGTTATGGTTTCTGAAATTCACGAAAAGAGTTTTTTTTTATTAATTAATATTTTTCTTTTCTCCACCATCCTTTACTAGTCAGGCGTTATCTTTTTTAATCAAAATCTTAAAAGTAGGCATGGACTGACAAACCATAAGAGTTTCGAGACCGCTGATCGAACGGGTATCTGATTCTTTTGCCCCAGGATCAACACGAATTCCTACGTATTGAGAAATTACCATACTAAATAAATTGATTGTGGGTCAGTATAGACTTACGAGGCATAGAGCTCATAGAAATTAATCACAAGGCAATGTTTTACGTACCGGCAGAAACTTTCCACCGCACGTGCGGAAGTGGAACACCGTCAGCCTGGCAGTCAATTTTCGCAGGTCTCCCCGCAACTGCGGATGTATCTCGAGGTTCTATTATCCATCTAGGAGGCACTGAAATAAAATTATGTCTTTTATGAAAGAGTTATTATTATACATACTCATTTGGTTTATCCTTTCACAGATTATCTCAGCGAAAATGCAATGCTCCAGTTTTTGAAGAAAAGTGGGAAGAAATGGAATTCATCATAAAATCTGCCACAATATTGGTGATATTTCTTATAATTGAAAAAAGGAAATATGAATAATTAAGAAATTGTATCTGCCCGATTACTGGGAGAGTATTTCAATACTTCAGAGCATGTTCCAATTATGTACTGACTTGACTATAATTTTTATAATCTGCTAAAACCCCTAAATGACAGGTTGACACATTAATTATCAATTAAATGACTAAATGAACAAAATAATTGACTCAGTTACTTAGGTGTCTGATAAAATGTTTCATTGTATTTTCATTTTTAAATAGATTTTAAACATTTTTACTAAAAATGTATTAAAATACCTGATTTAACCTTTTATTATGAAAATTACTTTACTGTTCATTCAGAGGCTCTAAAAAGGCTGAATAGTATTTCTTCGAGTCCAATTTGCTTCCAGTGAAATTTTAAAGTAAATCAAGCTTATTTCAGGTAGGAAAATTCGAGAATGTGGGGTTCAGTTGCTTTGTATTCTAATCAACTACTTTAGATGTAAAATACTGCTTGGCTTTTCAAAGACATTCTACAATAAATAAAGTGTTGTTATGAAATCTAAGACCTTCATAGAATTGTATGTAAAATGAAAGACTTATATAAAAGAGTTATTTAAGCATAATGAATCGGGAGCATACATATATTAATATGTTTATTCTTATCATGAAATTGGAACATATATTTTCCTAGCTATCTTTTATGCATTTAAAAATGTAATATTCTAAAATTGTTAAAATGATAAAAACATTAAATGTACTTAAATCAGATTAATAATTTTCCTATATCGAATGAAATACTTAAAAATTAAATATCTAACTTAAACAAATATTTTTATTAAAGCTGTAAAAATGCAATGTTTAATAATCTTAACATTAGGTACAATAAAATTACTGTTTACATGCCTAATTCTGCAATTTTGAGAATTCTTTATGAAAATATAATAACATTTATATCTATTATAAAATTTAAACTGCAATTTGAAATTAATATATCATAAATTTAGATAGTTTTAAAATATAAAGGATAAAGTAGAACATTATTTTAATCCATATCAGAGAAATATAATAGCGTAACACAAAGTTACAATGAACCTGAATTGTTTACTTTAAGTTTATTAACACAGATTAAATAATATATTTGCAATATGATTTTGTAAATATGGAATTCCTCAGACTTAAATTTATCTCGCATTTATTGGTGTTTTAAATGATACTGAAAATGAATTTGGGATCAGATATGTGATACTAATTTTCATTATGATTTCTTCTCTCGTTTTCCATTACTTTCTAAATGACGTAATCCCCCGTTAAGTTAATAGTTAATTCCTCAAAATATTGGCAATCTACGTAATTGTTATTATCTGTTACCAATAACAGCCTAGTCTATGCATATTGATATGAAATAAATGGTATTATATATATATATATATATATATATATATATATAGTGTGTGTTTGTGGGCGCATGAGGCGAGGGTTTTATATTAGATCAAATAAATAATTAGAGATAAATGCAGCAGAAAATACCGATACTAATTCTTACCTATCGCACACTATAATTAATTATAACTATCATTTCTTAAAATATGTTTTCAAGGAAGCAATAAAATTTTTTATAATTCGATTAAACTTCTTCCTGTTCAACAAATTCATTATGGTGTATCATGGAAAAATAAAAGGGATAATTTTTTTTAACTCACCTTTTACAGTGAGTATTGCACTTTGTGTTCCAGATGCAACATCGTTCTTTGCTATGCACGTATAATTCCCATTGTGTCTATATGCCAAGTTCTTCAGAGTTAGAGTGGAAACAAATCCTTCATCGGCGTAAACGACCATAGCATCTAGTTCTTCCTCCTCTAGAGGACGTCCATTCTTCAGCCATCTTGTTGTTAAAGGACCATCCCCCGCCATAACGATGCAAGTGACAGCTGTCCGCATCCCTTCCTGCAGATCATCTCGAAAACCAAAATTTGCAATCTTTGGTCCAGCTAATGAAAGTATAGAAAAAAACAAGGATATTAGTAACTTGCTAGAATATATAATGAAAACCGAGTTATAGTAGTACGTATTTGCATTATTGAATTTTCCTTACTTCTTATTGATATCCTAAAAGTTCTCGAGACAGGAACTCCTTGATGTGACCTCACTTCACAGCTGTAGAGGCCATCGTCCGTTTCAGGCTGAATTTCTGTAATGACTAAAGTCCCATTTTGAAAAACTTGTTGTCTTTGATTTGTCGGAAGAATTCTGCCCTCTAAATTAAATAATTTAAGATAATTTGTTACTCCATTCCAAAACTACTTTCACAAGATAAATATATTACGAAAACAATTTATTTTGTACCTTAATATAACAAATATTATAATAAAAACTTCTGCTCAGTAGAAAGGTAAAATTTTTAAGTATGCATATGTACAAAATTATTCTTAAAAAAGTGCTGATAATGAATGTTTAGTATCACATCCTTAAGATTACAGTAACTCTCTTAACTGTATCCTAACAACGGAAGCATGAAAAGTAAAAAATATAAGGACTTAACAATATTTTTGTGTGCAACAATAAAATCGACTATCAAAGGAAGGAATTCTGAAGACATTTAGTGCACATAAACGGAGAGGTGCAAAGTAAACAGCATTTACACAATAACCCCATTGAAGACATAGATGTTTTTACTTAAAGTGCGATTGTCACTTTTAGTACATTTAAAGCAAAAAAAATAAATAAATACGTTTGAAATGTTGGGTTTTTTAAGGCTAAGAGCAGATTTCCGGCTTAAGGACTGCATTTTCATTATTTTTATATCTTTAATATTTATTTGAAATTCATTTGTGGCTTAAAGATATATTATTCAATATGTAATTCTTCTGAAAAAAGTTCCTTTTTATTTCCCTTTGAAATAATTTTTAATTTGTGTTCAATATTAATGCACAATAAAGCCACATTTTGCAGCACTTTGAGAGCAATACCTTCGCTTTCTATTCACTCACACTTTTATTGGAAATCAATAATCCTCGTTGGTATTAGCTAGAACAAATTCCCAAGGATATCATTATTTCAATCAAATGATTCCAGTAATAGCATTAATAATTCTTTATACGCAATTATTCGGTGAATCAAATCTATAAATGCATGTTTTATCACATTAGTAAAACACTAATATAGATTGAAATAGAACACAACCCAGATAATATGATATTAATATAAATAGATATTTACATTCTAAGCCAGACATTTGTAAATCTGTTTTCCGCATCTATTTAAATTAATTTATCATATTTGACACCAACAAACAGCTAAAAGTTTTCTAAGATAAACTATGAAGTCAGGAAATTTTTAAGACGTAATTTAAAATGGAAGTCCCTAGATAAAATAATTAACATAACTATTGTAAATATTTAAACAATGCAAAAGTATTAACAGAACATTTATGAATTTCAGATAAAAAAATTAAAAAGTAATATTGCTGTGAAATAGTAAAAATGACATAAATGTTATAAACAAATAAATATAATCATAATTTGAACTACTGACTGCAAATTTAAATTTTTCATTAAACGGAAGACCCTTTATTAAATACGCAAGATAGCGTTCTTTTATAATTATTGGTAGTAAAATTGAGTGGTGTAAGATCAAGTCTAGCAATCTTCATCATACATTCTTTTTTCTTGAAGGGCAAAGACTATATCTAATGCATTTGTATAGACATAAATTTGAAATTCCCTTTAGAAAAAGTTCAACATTATTTTTTATTAATACGCCTATTACCAACATTTTTCTCTTTTAACAGATTGAAATAGTATAAGAAATAAACATATCCTTAACTCAATTTTAAGAAAATAATGGATATTGCTAGTTTTTATCCTACGACCCTCAATCAAAATATACTGGTAGTTTGAATTATTTAACGCCATGCATGTATTTTCTATGCTGATAGCAAAGGGTTCCGCTTTTATACACTCGTAGCTTCTATTTTTTTCATGCTACATAGCTTGATAATAATAGAAAATATTACGATTCTTATAAGTAATTAAAAAATTATCAAGTGATGTTGTTCATTATATATCAGAGTATAGAAATTTTATATTTCCCCTATTTTTCTCCCCTACTATGATACATAAAATAATATTTCATCTTCGGGTCAACAATACACTTATTTATAATTACACTTCAAATCAATTAAATTTTCTCCTTTTCTTGATGGGTTCATTATAAATCAGAGAATTGAAAATTTATATTTCGCCTATTTTTCTCCCCTACTATGATACATAAAATAATATTTCATCTTCAGATCAATAATATACTTATTTATAATTGTACCTCAAATCAATTAAATTATTTCGTTTTCTTGATGGGTTCATTATATATCAGAATATAAAAATTTTATATTTCCCCTATTTTTATCCCCTATCATGATACATAAAATAATATTTTATCTACGGGTCATCAGTACACTTGTTTATAATTGCATTTCAAATTAATTCAATTTTCTCCTTTTCTTGATGGATTCATTATATTTCAGAATATAGAAATGTTATATTTCCCCTATTTTCTCCCCTACTATGATACATAAAATAATATTTCATCTTCAGGTCAATAATATACTTATTTATAATTGTACTTCAAATCAATTAAATTTTCTCGATTTCTTGATGGGTTCATTATATGAGGCGGTGAAAGGCAAAGTGGTGTAAGTCACATTTTCACCTTTTAACATTTGAGGGAAAAAGTGTAATCTCCATGTTCAATTTATAGTGGAATTACAAATAGTTATTATTTAAAATATTATAATAATTATTAGGAATTATAATTTGTTCAATTTATGGTGGAATTTTTTGTAGTTTTTGATATAAAACTCTTTTGACTTACACCACTTGACTTACTGACTTACACCACTTTGTCTTTCACCGCCTCATATATCAGAGTATAGAAATTTTATATTTCTCCTATTTTTCTCCCTTAGCATGATACATAAAATAATATTTCATCTTCGGGTCAACAATACACTTACTTAAAATTAAATTTCAAATCAATTAAATTTTCTCGTTTTCTTGATGGGTTCATTATACATCAGAATATAGGAATTTTATATGTTCGCTAGTTTTCTCCCCTACCATGATACATAAAATAATATTTCATCTTCGGCTCAACAGTACACTTATTTATAATTACATTTCAAATCAATTAAATTTTTTCGTTTTCGTGATTTTTTTTTAAATGTTTTACCCAATCTTATAAGTTGAAATACAAAGTCATAAATATTAATTTCAACACTGTAACCAGGAAATATATTTATTCTGGATTAAAATATAATGGCAGCGTAATTAAAAACTCTACCGAATAATACTATAATACTACGTTAATTTTTTATTTTATGGAATTGTAGCAGTTTTAAAGTCATACTCTTGATAATTGTATATTTTTATATATTTTTTTACGTATTTGATTAATTTTAATTGTAAAAATCTTTTATTGGAATTTCGATTACAAAATGATTCCAAGAGCAATTTTTATTTATTTATTTTTTTACTTAGGTATCTCTTTAAGTCATTTTAGATATTTTTTTTGAGTTAAATGCTAATTTAATTACCAAAATGTTATACTTACATGTTGTAATTCCTACAGAGATTTTGTTTCCCTTAATAAAATTATAAATTGAACAATTTATTAAAATTTATTAAATTGACCAAGGAAAGGAAAAAAAATTGTCTAGAAATAAGTAAGATTATTTTTATATAAATAGGATGATAATTATTTTAAAAATTTGATTAATGGATTTAAAAAGACAAACAAAACTTAATGCGACAAAAAGATAAATTTAGGAAAAGAAAAAAGACAAAAAATAAAAAAATAAGGAATTGCATAAACTGGTGATTATTAAATTTAAGATTTTTCTTTTTTTTTTGTTTTATGTTTTAGTCGTTTTTGTAAAATTTATAATAATCAAAATTAAAGTGAAACTCTGATTTCTTAATTTATATCTCACTGATGAATTAATGTTTCTTATGATATGTCGACATTCACGAGATATTCCACGTTAATGTTTCGATGTACTGGGGCATGAAATTATGCAATTACGGAAAAGTGTGCTGTCACAGTGCAGAAAGAGATAACTGTACTCATTTTATTGAAAGTGTCATTTCTAGTTTTATGATTTGCTTCGTGCTCTCTAGATTTATGCAGAAAAAACTCTAAATCAAGATTCCTATCACAAAAACGAATGAAACGCTATTAAAACATTTATTTTGTCATTCCCTGTGAAACTTTTCCCCCCTAGATAAATGTTATTCTAATGGCACCGACTTCTTGAAACGACCTCATTTAAAGATAAGAAATTCCGGCTCTGTTTAAACAGCCCCTCTTCAGTGTTGAGGAATTATTAATTAGACTTCTTGGACCGTCAATAATGTATCTGTAAACAGCCCTTGGGGGGATTCTGTGACGCAGTGTGTAGATATGAATATTTCCTCATTTGCTGCATTTATTATGCATCTAACACTCGACTTTTTTTTTTTTAATGAGCTTGGATTCACCGTTGAATTTTCAGAATATGTATGACTTAGCATTAAAAAAACGTTATCTTCATTACAAATGAGTAGCAGGCGTGGAAGAAGTTTACGATATAATAATTAATTTTAATCGATTTTTGTTGATTGAGGGCAATGCGTGTAAAATATTGTATTCATGCCATATTTAAAATTGTTAAAAGAGGGAAAATGTTGTCAAGCAATATACAATCTATTTTATGTGCAATTTGCTATCTAAGAAGATTAATCGATGGAGTATAAAATTAACCCTGGAATGTTATACATATTTTATACAACATGATTACTGCTCGGGATGCGAGTGTTAACAAAAATAAAATTATTTAGTTACTTCGTGAAACAAATGTATCTTAATATTTTAGAAAATATTCGTATTTTAAATTGTATGAACATCAAACATTACAAATCAGACAGAAAATTAAATGATAAAATTAAAATGGGAGGGTGCTCTTGACGTATAAACTTTTTACACTTATTACATTTAACATTTCATTTTCTGTTTCTTAACTATATCAGAAAGCACATCTTCCTGAAGTTTTCTTCGGTTGTTCTGGGGTTTTTATATCCGTGTACATCTATGGTAATCCACAAATTAAGTTTCCCGGACGGTCAGTCCATAAGCATTTGTTTAGCCTGAAGGCTAGAAGCTGCGTAGCAAAACCTGCAAACTCAGACGAGGTTTGATTTCCCCTGTTCGGTTATGTTTCATATGGGCCTGCGCACCGGACGGACAGTACAGATCTACCGACCAATTTGGACAACCCAGGGCCCTTCAGCTGTGGTAAAATATACTTTACAGAAAGGGGAGAGTAATATATAATATACTCCTTGTTGCTGCCGAGCAACCTTTCCCTCCATTCTCCATGGATTTCCGAGCTTCTCTCCGAACTGATGTGAAGAGAGAAACAGACTATAAACAGAACTCAGATTCAGACTTTCAAATGTCGCGGATAAGCGCCGTCATATCACCCGAGTTGGGAAACTATGCTCATAAAGCTTTTGCAAATAATTTGTTTTTGCGAAGTGAGTGTTAGTAAAATAAAATTTTGTGTCTTGCAGAGATTGCAGTCTTCATCCATCCTAGGAATATTACTTTTTATAGATACAGACGCCCAGAAGAAGCGGAAGAAAGGTAAGTCGTATTCCTTTCATAATATTAAGATCCGCTAACAAAACACTCCTATTCTCGTGGGGGGTACATGTGTATCTCAAACAGTCTATAGGCAACTACTGAGAATAGAAAAGAACTAACCGAATGTCACTTCAAGACTGCCCCATGTTCAATAAATTCCTGAGGGAGGTAAACAAGAAGCTGGTTCTGCCTGTTAAAATTTGAACTTTGACTGCTACTTAGTGTCGATCTGTATCCCATTCTAGTTAGCATTGCAGGGTTAAACCATTTAATAAAATTATTATTCGCAGATATCAGATTGAAAAAAAACGAATAAATTCCAGCTATTGCTATTGGAGCGTGACCTAGCGTAAGAATGCTGTCTTGTAGAATGACGTTTATAAATACTGTCACAGAAATAATAGGTCATATAGCACACTGTATAAAGATAATGAATAGAGGAAACCGAATTTAAAATATTAAGGAGAGCGTTAGACTTTTTGATGGAAAATATTTTATCGACAGTCTAATTTAAATGCCGGGCACGATGAGTGGCGATAGAATATTCTAATTCAAATTGGTTAAGCAATTAAACTGGAAATTCATACAAGTTATTTCCCAAATTTCGAACAAGTTATTTGTCATACAAGTTATTTGTCAAATATCTTGCTGGTTTTTCATACTTTATGTTATTGAGTCAAGTTTTTATGTATTATGAAAATTAATTAGAGGGTACTGGAAATTTCGTTTACAAATTCTAGGTACAGGAAAATAACTTCTAGGGATTGCTGTTAAGAGCACAAAAAGCTCATAGAATTTCTATTTTTTGATGAGGGCGATCATAAGAAAAGAAGAAGGTTATCCTGCTTGTTGCTCAATCAAAATCAGGAGAAATTAGAAAATCACGAATAAAAGATTATGAAAAGAGTATATAAGTTATTTTCGGAAAATTTTTCGTTGACAATCCAGTCAACATGTGAATCGTGATGTACGAAGGCAAACTGATTAAACAAGTAGACTAGAAATTTTCGTTTAAAGTCATAACGGTGACAGTTAACTTTCACCATCATTTATTTTCGTCTTAAAACAATAGCCTTTGAAGCCGGGAGCCTCAGTCTCTTAAGCATTTATTTTGTTTTATTTTATTTCTAGGTTTAATTTATTCTGGGGGTCATTTTAACGGTGCTGTCTCACTTTCTCACTCACTTTAACATTCACATTTTCAATAGAAAGAAGAAGCGTCTTTAGAAATCTTTAAACGGACATAATTAACCATAATTAAGAAATGTGAATAGAACATGTTTAGCTAGATCCCTATAAAGAACTAAAGTCTGAGTAATCAATATTCGTTTACCTTGAATTTTTTTTTTCTGATATAACATATCTAGAGCTGATGATCAATCATTTTATACACTAAACAACTGCATTTTGTTGTGCAACACATTTCATACAAGAATTATCTATGAACAAAATATCAATAAATGGAGAGCTATAGTCATAACGATAAGCATTCTAAGTGTGTAAAACCGAAATACAAATAACATTTCATCAGTAAATAAATACACAATATAATTTAAGCAGTCTATCATTAGGTATGGCATTTGCAATAAATTTCCGTATAATATACCTTTAAGTAAAAAATAATATATATATATATATATATATATATATATATGATTGTTTGTCTGTCTGTAATTGTATAGTAATCCACAGTTTAGGAGTGACGATCGTGAAATTTTACATACAGGCGTCTTTAAATACATCCGAGAGTTTTAAGAACTTCCAAAATCGAAATTAATTACAGTTAATTTTTAATGAATAAAAAACCAACAAATTTTAAAGAGTAAATCTAGAAATGGAAGAGCCGCCCAGCCGTCTACCAAGGGTGAATCCAGAAATGTAAGAGCCCCACAACTTGAAAGGCCGACATGTTTGGTTTACTGAACAGCGAGAAGAAAAAACGATAAAAAATATATACAATCAAACAGTTTCAAGTCATATATTAAACCCGAATAATAAATGAAAATAATAATCTTTCAAGTCAGATTTTATACTTTAAAATTTATAGTTTAAGACATTTCGATTAACGATGGTCGTTTTTTTCGCCGCGTTATTTTGTAAACAAACGTTCTCTGTTGCCGTTTTCATTTCAGAAATTTATTAATCAAACGATTTAATGCTTAGTAAATGTGTTAAATATTTCCTTATCTAAAATTCATGTTTTTAAACATTTCAGTGAAATGTACATCGTCTTCAGATTGTAATCAAATGTTATTTGTTGCTATTTTTATTTTAGAAATTTCATATCAAAATGATGGTATGCTCCGAAATATTTCCATAGTGGAGATTTAGACACATTACAGAATCAATTAAAAAAAAACTTTTGTGTAATCTATATATTTGTGTGTGTTTAATTATTTCAAGTGACTCTTTAAAGTGGAGTGGAATTTTTTCCACTAGCACGAAAAGTCAAAATAATATTGAATTTTTTCAATTTATTTTTATTTATTTATTTATTTATTTTTGCTCATGAGACGAGAGTAGCAGTAGCTAAACAGATTGGAATCTGTAACATTGTTTTGATGTTTCCTAAAAGTAGAAATAATCCGTTTGGAATAATCGGGAAAAATCTTTATAGATTTGTATTTTTTTCTTGCATTCTTTTTTGATTTATGAATTTATGCTTTTCATATGCTTAATTTTCATACGCTTTTTGTATTTATACTCTTCATATGCTGAATTTTCATACACTTTTTGTATTTATGATTTTCATATGCTTAATTTTCATACACTTTTTCATTTACGCATTATTCATCGGAAGTTCAGAGGCAGCGTTATTTTCATATCCTTTTTCATTTTATCTGTATAACATTTAGATATACATTTGTGTATGTATATCTAAATGTTATATGTACTGCTATATATGCATTTGTGTATGTTGAATTATTGTAATTAATAGATTTATATTTTTTCTAGCATTCTTTTTTATTTCTATATTTATGCTTTACATATGCTTAATTTTCATATTTTTTTTTCTTTTTTCATATGCTATTTCATTTACGCATTACTGATCAGAAGTCCTAATGCAGCGTTATTTTCATATGCCTTTTAATATTATCTTCAAAAAATAAAGGAAGATAAAATTAAAATTTTAAATTATTTCATTTTAAATTTATACATTTGTGTATGCTTAATTATCGTAATTAATAGATTTGTATTTTTTTCTTGCGTTTTTTTAATTTATATATTTATGCGTTTCATATGCTTTTATGCTCTTTCATTTACGCATTATTCATATTATTATTGTATTTATATTATAGTCTGGATTCACCCATAAAATTGAAACTTTATACTTAAAATTGAAAAATAAAATATCACCCCAAAAAAGTGCTAGATTTGGTGGGGAAAAAATTCCCCAATGAATAGAAGATTATCGGCCAATCAACAAGC
>OU015500.1:56929756-57014756 GCA_907164885.2 Dolomedes plantarius | reverse complement strand
CTTTTCTTCGACAGTGGAAATTCTGAAATGGAATGAAAGAGCATTTTCTGATAGTTAAGCAAACACGTGATGCATTATCTCACGAAGTTCTTCAAAAATGCACATTATATGCAAATAACCCCATTTCAGTCATTTTCAAAGCGCAAGACTGAGTTATGCGATTTGGGAACTTAAGCATGCATTGCTGCATCCGAGCATGATGAAGCAAAGTGTATTGAGATCATTGTTTTCGCCTCAAAGGAAGCTGAATGCTCCCAAAGAGTAAAAATAAGACCGCTTAATTAAAGTAGTTTGGAAGCGACATATTTGAGTGTACTCAGGCATTTATTTCAATAACATTTGCAAGTTAAATAAATATAGTTTTTTCGCAAGAATATATCTGAACTGTTCTTGTATAAAACGAAGAACTCTTTTCATTCATATATAAATTTCACTGTCGAAGTTTTATGTAACGGGATATCTTCAATTGACTCTTCAATTGAGATTTTCACTTTACAGAAAATTTTTAATTAATCCCGGAAAAGGTATTTGTATTAATCGTCTTAATGTATTCTTATAAGAATGCAAATAACTAGTTAACTAATGAAACTTTCCTACTGATTGGAAATTTTATCTAGCTTAAAAATTTTATGTCTTTGAATCATTATCAATAGCCTTAACCCTGAGAAAAACATGCCTTATTTTCTCATACATCGTTTTCAGAAGCTCCTAGACGAGCAAATGAAACAAACGCACAGTGTTTTCTTATATTCACATACAATATATATTTTTCTAATGATACTGCAATAATAAAAGATAAAAATGTTGGAAGATAAATTCATTGCCGTATATATATATATATATATATATATATGTTACGGTGAAAGACCGAAATCTGGAGAATGTCGACTTTCACCGGTGAATGTCAACAAACACATAGTCGCTTGGTGTATGTCCGAAATATTTGCTAAATACCCTTATTTCTGACTTACACCAGTGAATGTCCACATTCACCATGCACAAATGGTGAATGTTGAACATGTTCGAGATTTATATTTTCTTCTCCGTAATTCAGTCGCGATAAATTTTTCGCCTCTCTTTCTGAGAGGAATGACTAAAAACACACAGTACATTCAAAATGAGAAAGGAAAATAATAGAAGTTAAAAACTTACTTAATTATACAGTACGTTCTAAATGAGAAAATAAAATAATAGTAATAAAAAAATTACTAAATTATGTGATTCAAATCTTATTTATTGCAACAACTTAAACTATTATGACACTTTGAATTGCACAAGAGGCCCTTGCTTTTACAACTGCATTTATTTGTGGAGCACTTCCTTTTGCAATGACAGCGTGTATAGCCTTGCCCACCGCTTCTCGAATTAGCTGCAGCTGCTTCTCTCAGCGAAATTTCTTGAAAATAAATCTCTTCTATGGAAAGTAACTTTTCTTTACAAATTACGAACTGATTACGTGTGTAAAGCTGCTTGAGGGTACCATTTCCATTTGCAAGTTTATAGAAGTCGGAGTCTTCTATTCCATCAACAACCGCTAACACATTTCGGTTATCTGCACGACCACGGTCGACATCAGGGACTTTTATTCGTACAGTATCACCAATTTGAGCAGGAGGAAATTGTTTTTGTCAGGTTCGTAACATTTTTGTTGCTTGCAGTAGAAGATTCTCTTTAGTGGCCGCTATTTTTATAGAAATTAACTAGTGTTTTTCAGTCAGAACTTGATGTGAATACGTGGTAGATTGCAAGTCCTCTTCAATATTTTTCTTTGGAATAGGGTTTTCGGTATGACCACAGCTCAAATTTTTTTCAGAAGTATTACCAGTTTCTTCAATCTGTTCTTCGGTTTCAAAAGTATTGGCAATTTCTTCAAGTTGTTCTTCGGTTTCGATATTTACGATTTGTTAGCTAGGCAAAAAAGACGATGCTATGCCTCTTTTCGCTTTAATGCCAAACATGGCTTCATAAGGACTTTGGCGTATTCCTTCGTGGTATGTAGTGTTCTTGGCAAATTAAACAAAGGGTAAACCTTCTGACCATTTATTTGTATCGTTATCGTTCATCCATGCAGTTAGCATATTCTGTATATCCTGATTGGCCCTTTCAACTGAGCCTTGTGTTTGACTGTGACGAGGCTTTCCATGAACTATCTTAACATCTTTCCACATAGCGCATATTTCGGATATGACTTGATTACTGAATTCTCTTCCATTATCTGATTGCAATATTAGTGGAGCACCAAATGTTAAAAATATTGGAAGAACGTGATACGCTACTTCTTCCGCCCTCTTAGTTTTCAAAGGTCGTAGCTGGACAAAATTAGTTAAATGATCTTGATACACCATTATGAACTTATATTCGCCATCTCTGTTTGACTGCAGATCTATCAGATCAACTTGACATCTTGAGTTTAACTCAGAACTGATCATTGGTTTCACAACAATACCTTTCTTAGGTGCACTGTGTTTCATTTGACACTGTTTGCATAAATTTAAATACAATATTACAACTTCATATGTAATATTTTTGTATTTATTTCGCAACTCTTTAAGCATACGTGTTCTTCCTCCGTGGCCCATTCTGGTGTGAGTTTTATATAGTATATTGAACAATTCGTCATTGGTAAATATAATACTGTATATTCGTTTCTCCTGGTTTTAATGGTACAATTAACTTCTCTTCATCATTAATTTCTAAAACGTCAAAACGTTTAAATCGTCTGTAATCTAAAGGTGCGTTGCACTTAGTTTTAGCAGAAACCACTTCAGAAAGTATTTTAGAGTACTTTTCTTGAGAAAAATAAAAACAATTGTTTTCTCGTTTACCCGTAATTAATGCATTTAACTTTTCAAGAAAAAGATCTCGATTCACTGCAGTATCCATTCTGTATAAATTAGGGTATCGGAAAAAAATTAAGAAAACGTTGCTCTCACCATCAAACCTTGCATAAGACTGACAAAGCTGACTGACTCCAAGCAGAACAAAGGATTTGGCGGGAAACAGCCAGTCGCCTCTTTGTCGGCTCCTCTCTTTTCGACCTCCACCAGAGCTTATTTGTGATTGTCGACATACACCGGTGAGGGTCCGAATGTACAAGAATGTAATGAAATATTCGATCTTTCACCGACGTATTTGGTGTTTGTTGACATTCACCGGTGAAAGTCGACATTCTCCAATTTCGGTCTTTCACGGTAACATATATATGTATATACGGCAATGAATTGCCAGGTAGGTATCCCTAATTCAGTGGCACTCTGAAGTGCCACTGAATTAGGGATACCTACCTAGTAACGAGTTGGGCCTCCTCTGGCCTTGATAACGGCTGCAACACGACGAGGCACAGATTTTACAAGTTTCTGGAAACGTTCCACGGGAATGGCTTGCGAAATATTGGCTAAAGCTGTCCATAATTCAGTAAGGTTCTTTGGTGCTGTGTGATGGCCTTTCACTCCTTGTTCCAAAACATCCCAAAGATGCTCAATAGGATTTATGTCTGGGCTTCTAGGTGGCTAATTTATGACAGAGAAGTCAGAAGAATGCTCATCCAACCAGCCAGTAGCCAACCGGGACTTGTGAGAGGTACAGTTGTCTTGCTGGAAAACTCCATTACCGTGCGGATAACAGAACAGCATAAACGGATGGAGGTGATCACCCAGCAACACTACGTACCGAATTGCATTGAGGGAGGTTGGTACACGCACCAAAGATCCCAAACTGTGCCACGAAAAAACACCAAAGACCATGATTGAGCCACCATGCCCTTGTACAGTTCCAGCCAGGCATGCAGGATCCATGGCTTCATGAGCCTGACGCCATATTCTTAGCCTCCCGTCGACGTTAAGTAGTCGGAATCGAGACTCATGACTCCATGCTACTCGTTTCCAGTCCTCTACACTCCAGTCTCTGTGCTGTCTTGCCCAGGCCAGACGTGCAGCCCGATGGCGAGTATAGAGCAATGGTACTCTCGTAGGTCGACGGCTCCCGAAACCCATACGGTGAAGCGAGCGTTGCACAGTTCATTTACTTACTGTACGACTGGCACCGTCATTAAACTGGGTGGTAATTTGAGCTAATGTTTGGCTTCGCTGGCTACGTACAATACGCCTGAGCCGTCTCTCACCACGCACTGTCAAGGTTAATTGTCATTTGCAGTTTGCCCGATCGCTAGTTTTTTTTTTCACCATCCATGTATTCTTGGTATACTCTTGACACTGTCGACCTTGAAAATCCTAGCTGTCTGACGATTTCGGAAATTGAATGGCCCATGCGTCGCGCACCTACTATTTGTCCGCGATCGAAGGCGTCTAAATCAGGCAGTTTACCCATACTGGCAATTCCAACAACTAATTCAGATCAACCACAGTACGCGCTATATATGCAGTTACCACAGCGCCCTCACTTGCGCATACACGATGCGCAGCGCTACACAATTTGCATAGGCTTTGCTATCCCTAATTCTGTGGCACTTCAGTGTATATATATATATATATATATATATATATATATATATATATATATATATGTACACTTGCACAAAAAAATATATGCACCCAGAAGGAAACGAGCTACTATCACGAAACTTAACATGTATGTGGTGTATGAGGAGATAAGCAAATGATTACAAATGCTGAAGAACATTTTTCTGAAGACCATTCAGAAGACCGTTTTTTAAGGAAGATATGGCATGAAAAAGGTTACAAATCAGTAAGTAGTAAATCCACCTCTGGCAGCTATACAAGCCGAAAACGACATGGCATCCAAGTATTGAGGTCACATATGACTTCCTGTGGAAGAACATGCCATAATCTTTGCAACTGAGCAGTTAATTCTCTAGAATTTCGGAACGGCTGCACTTGCCGTCCAAGCATGTCCCAGTCATGCTCTATTGGCGAGAGATCTGGTGACCTGGAAGAACATGGGAGTACGTCATATCCTGGAAGACATTGTTGGGAGAGTCCCGCAGTATGTGAATGAGCGTTGTCGTGCTGATAAATGACACCTGGGCGACTTAATAGCATAAGCAGTACAAATAGCGTTAAAATCTCGTCCACACGTCGGCTTCTTATACCTGCGTCCGCAGGGCATCTCCGAATGGTTTCCCTTTATTCTACCGGATGTCAGGAAGGTGATAAATGGCGTCGAACGGATTCTAGCGACGTTGTTGGTGCACACGTGGCAGCTCTTATGATTGCGCGATCCTCCCTCAAATTTGTGTTCCTAGGACGCCCTGACACTCCGAGACGGTAGACTATCCCTTCCGTGATCCATTGTTGCCAACACCGAGCAAGTATCATATTGCTCCCGCCGAGGGGGCGGCCGAAATACCTGTTCGACCAACCTGCTTCAGTGAGTCCTACTATACGCCCCCTCTCAAAGACCGACAATTGTTCGTACTGTTGCCGGTTACGTCTCAGAGGAATCTCTAGTCGCAATACCGTCCATCCAAGTTCACAGATTTGTTTGAATAACCCTATGGCACGAGCAATCATGCTTTTAAACTCTCCCAGGTGCGCATCGCATATGCGCATAGCGGGCTTACCCTTTTCTCATTGGCGTTGAAATTACAATTATTTGCATATCTCTTACCAGACTGCATTCCTGCCAAGTTTCATGATAGTAGCTTAATTTCTTCTATATATTATTTGTGACAGAGTATGTATATATATATATATATATATATATATATATATATATATATACAGTATGCCCACTAAAGTCCCTTCCCACCCTCTTAACTTCGGAACGGCTGCTGCTATATTCATAAAAGTGGAGTCTAGGTATAGTAAAGTAGCCATGCGCTACTGAATGAAACCACTTACCGCGCCACCTGGTGAAAAACTGCGGAGTTAGCATTCCTAACTCGAAAATAGAACGAGATAGGGAAAAAAAGTGATTTACAAAGTTGTATAAAATCATCGATTTAGTACGAAAAGATACCTTGTTGATATTAATGCAAAGAATAGAACGGTTAAAACGCGCATTTGTTTTTTAGTGATCTCCTACACTGTGACGTCACGAAACTTGAACGAAAGGAGAAATGATTATCTTTCGGGCAAAACGCGACACCGCAATGTGCACAGTGGTATATCGCTTTTGATCCCCAATCAAAACGACCGCGGTTCAAACCTCGATGGTTTCATCCTTGTACTGATTGTCTTTATAAACAGAGTAGACAATACGTAGATCGTGTAAAATAGTGTCGCATCAACTCAACGCAACTTGCGCTTGGTGTTGAAATTTTTGCAGTATGCAAATACGTAAGAAACGTCACGCCTGTTCACCTGAGACAGCTATAAAAGAGACATCTTTTTGGGGATGTAGTATAGTGATGCTCGTGGTCATGGCTGAGTATTCCAAAGCTGAGATCTCCAGTGAAGCAGTACCTCGTCAAGAAATTCGGGGACCAAATAATTGGGTATGGCGGCCTTCACGTTCGCCTGATCTGACTCCACTGGACTTTTTCCTGTGGGGATACCTGAAACAGAAGGTGTATGCGACCCCTCCACAAACATTGCAGGACCTTAAACGACGCATTACGAACTCTTGTGCCAACGTGTCACGCTCTATGCTCCAACGTGTGCAACGTGAGATTAAAACAAGGATTCAAATGTGTATTGCAGCTGACGGTGAGTAGTTTGAACATCTCAAATAAAGGTATATTGTCAAAATTAGTTGTTTTTTTCTTTCTCAGATCCTTTTGTCACGTCACAGTGTAGGAAATCACGAAAACACAAATGTGCGTTTTAACCATCGTAGTCTTCTCATTAATGTCCACAAGGTGTCTTTTCGTACTAAATCTATAATTTTCTACAAGTTTGTAAATCACTTTTTTTCCCTATCTCATTCCGTTTTCGAGATAGGAATGCTAACTCTGCAGTTTTCCACCAGGTGGCTTGGTAGTTGGTTTCATTCAGTAGCGCATGGCTACTTTACTATACCTAGACACCACTTTTATGAATATAGCAGCAGCCGTTCCGAAGTTAAGAGGGTGGGAAGGGACTTTAGTGGGCATACTGTATATATATATATATATATATTTGTTAATGTCAAGATTATTAGATTATTCATGAGAGCAGTTAGATATCAAATGGTGTTTTCGAAGTAACACCGGAAAATGCACCGAGTGATTTTACTCGGATTTGTGTGTAATCTAAAGCGTACTTTTTGCAGCTTTCCCACTTTCATCTACGTAGTATTTCGTCAAAATAGACGTACATCGTAGTTTCAGATATCGCATTTTATGCGTTTCAAAACAAGAGCGCTTAAATGTCAATTTTTTCACTTTCTGTTGAAATTGTTCCGATTATTAAAGTGTTACAACACACTCTTGTCAAAATTATACAATTTATTTTATAATGTCTCACAGTGAAAAGCCTGTTTATATCTTTAGCATCCTTATCTCATCTGAAATTTTCTTCTTCAAAATTTTCTGCAAGGTGTAATTCTGTGTACCAACAGACATGGCTAAACTAACTTTGCGATATTTTGCTGAGAGAGATTTCACAACGTACTTCCGGAAAAACTGTAGCAGTTACTTAAACTGCTCTTCACTGTGCTCTTTCCTGGCTCCCCTCCAAAAAATATTGCATGAAAGATTGCATGAGGGATGATAGGGAGCCAATTCAAAACTCCTGTTTGTGACAGAAAAGGAGAAACTAGTCTTGAATGCTTGAAACACCTGGAAAATGTTTTTCATCACATGCACAACGTCGGTGGCAGCAGAGCTTTGGGTTGAAAAATGTGTTCACAGAAAACGAAACCAGTTATTACTATGACACATTTTTCAAGTTAGATGAGAAAGAAAGATAAAGACAAGTGGAAAATGAGAAATCCATTCACCTCAGTTTGTATAATTGTATTATTGTAGCGCCCAATAATTTTACTGCATTGCAAACAATCTATACGCGTGCTTTACTTAAGTTATTAGTACTTCCTTTCCGAAGAAGCTTTATTACTTGAATTACTCCGAGTATAATCTTCTCGAATTTTTACGTAGCTTCAAGTTTTATGTTACAAACTATTCTGACAAAATGAAATTCTTATTTGAATAGTGGTCCAACTCCATTTTTAAGAAAAAAGGAGTTAGCTTCACTTTCATGATCATACAAGCCATTTCTATCTTATTTTTAAACTGGTACACCTCCAGCTTATTTCTTCTACCAATAGTGGGCATTACAAATCAGACTTCACCAATCATTTCTCAGCACTCATTAGACTTTAAGGCTCTGTATGACCAAGAATGGAGTTGGTCCACTTTTCAAATAAGGTCTTCAAATATAAGACTGCAGTTTCATTAAATTCGTTTTTTCTTAAAAACTGAGTAATATTTTCTTTCAGTGATGGACGAAGCAAATAACTGAATGGTAATTTATATACAGCAAGCAAGAATTGTATTACCCTTCAGAGTGGAAATAATCCATGTGATTTAAATAAGGGGTAGTCTTAATATAAATATAATTATTATTATTTTTCCTTTGAAGATCTGGAGTTAAAAAAAAAATAAACATCAAATACTAATTAAATTAGCTATTTTGATTTATACGTATAATGAAATAATAAATTTCAGATTTGTAGTTTAGTATAGGGTAATCTAATATGATGCTCAGTTATGTAAAATACCTAGCTATATTTCCAACTGAAAAGATTTTCTAAACGCAAAGATGAAAAAAAAAGGAATGGAGACAGTGATTGAATATTTCTAATTATGATAATGAGATTTGGGCTCGATATTTTTCTAGGAAAAGTCATCAAAGGAGTATCTTTTTTTAAATGAGTCAAGAAGTAAAGATGTAACTTAAAGATTTTAATAATTTAATGGTACTTCATTAATTATTAACTTCATTTATAGTCTAAATGGAATTACTTTCTGATGTAAATGTAAGTTTTCATAAATTTAAATTTCGAGAATTTATCATAAAAAAATTGATGTGAGAATAGATATTGGGATATATTCGATTGGGATATTAGGATATATTAGATATTGGGATATATTGGGATATATTAGAATAGATATTCTAATCAGTATTAGAATCACTAAAGTGGATGTTTGATCTACACGTGACAAATTTATAATCATAATTGGAATGAGTGTGTAACAGTCATCGTACTTATCTCTATTGCATTTCTTCATTAAACCTTCAATACTTGCGTGAGGGACATATGTCACCCTACATTCATCTTCCCTAATGGCGGTCATCGGAAGGTTGGAAGTCTCCCCTTTTTCTTCTACCTTCAAATGAGACTTCCTTCTTGTCCCCTCTCTTTTCACTTTAGTTAGTCTCTAACTGTTTTTCAATTGTATCACGTCAAAGTTCACTGGTTGACACCTTTCCCCCACGCGACTATCTACATAACTTTTGAAGGTAAGTGATTTTTTTTTATTCTCCGTAATATTTAGATTTTAGATGACTTAAATAGATGATTTTAGATGATTTATGATGATTAAAAATTTAATAAGAGATAGTCAATCCCTAATAGGATCTTTACATCAAATTTGTTTAGTCACATTTTTGAATGTGATAAAAAAAGTTTGTCAGAAATCTCAGAACCAGGCGGGAAAACATTATGACGTATCTTCCAGGGCCAAAAGGCATAGCAGCAAAACTTTTTTCTCCAGAAAAAATATTAGGTTTGTTTATTGACGAACACGTCTATAAAGTAATATGCACAAATATTTATATTGATTCTATGAAATGTAAATTTGAAAGGGATCGCGATGCCAGAAACACGAACGAGGTAGAAGTCAGGGCCTTATTTGGTCTTCTTCTTTTGATAGGCACTTAAAAAAGTTCCAGGACAAATATCCATAAGTTATGGGATAACTCGAGGTGTAATGGGTTGGAATTATACTACCTAACAATAAGCAAAAACAGGTTTGCGTTTCTTCTCAGGTGGCTTCGTTTTGATGACTTTCGGAATACGGCATCTCGACGAGAATTTGATAAATTTGCTCCCATAAGGAATTAATATGAAACAGTGTACCTCAAGAGGAAAAGAAGGTGCCAGAGGACGCTGTTCAGTGGCATCCCAGGATTTAATCTGGGGGAGGCGAGTTGAACTGATAAAAATATTTATAATGCAAATTCAATATTCATAATGCAATTTCTATTTCTTTGGAGCAGGGCCCCTTCGCCCACCCCCTGGGTGCGCCAATAACGCCGTTACTCTTGTGGACCACAGAGAGACAGGACAACGTGGAAGAGGGGCGATATATGCCGAAAGTGGATATGTAATGACTATTTGAAAAATGCATGTGCAGAATGTTTTAATTTTTTTAAATGTACGGTTGATTTGTAACAAACAATATTTATCTTTCTAAAATTTAATTGTGTTTTATTTATATTAAATACTCCTAAAAAACTACAGAAATAATTTGTTACAAAAAAGTTAAATACATATGGAAATAACACCGACATAAAAGTGGACGACACGTGGCCCCCACGTGACCTTTCGTGTTACAGATGACACGCGAGTATTGGAGGGTTAAATACTATTGTGTTTAGATATCTATCAAATTCAAGTTATTTTAATGTTCCATTTTTCCTTTTAAATGTGTACAAACTTCAAATATATAGAAATTATTTCATAACTGTAATATGTGGCATACTTATAATATAAAAAAAAAATATTATAAATATTTTGGGTGAGATTTTAAATTGTATGATATTTTCTGTTACGTTTTATTTCCAACTGAACAAAGGTTGGTTGTTGGGGTTTTAAAGCGCAAGGTCCAAAATAGGACATAAAGCTCCCCAATTGAACAAAGGAGATGGAAGCTTTGAATATTTAGCTCTCAGACAACTAAAAGTAATT
This sequence comes from Dolomedes plantarius, assembly GCA_907164885.2. Classification (NCBI taxonomy): domain Eukaryota; kingdom Metazoa; phylum Arthropoda; class Arachnida; order Araneae; family Dolomedidae; genus Dolomedes; species Dolomedes plantarius. Next base: position 57,003,944 of record OU015500.1, on the reverse strand, counting down.
GTGGGCACTTTGTTAGTATTTCGAGTTTGCCTTCAGTTAACTCTTAAAGTAATCATATAATATCATTTCTATTTTTTTTAATCTGATACACCATTTTTTTAATCTGATACACCTTTTTTTTAATCTGATACACCATTTTGAGAAATTTATAAATTGTTAACCTCCGCAAAAAATGTATTTAGTTAATACAATTTAATTCGAATTGTTATGAACAGATTTAATATACATGGGGGTCTAAAATCTTTGCCGATAATTGGACCTCTAACGGCTATTCCGTTCAACCGATTGAGATGAGATTTCAGATATAGTTGTTCAGAGGTATGAGCTCGGGATTTTGTGAACAGCACCAAATTGACGCTCATGTTTACGGTTATAGGTACAGAAACTCGAAATATTCGAATGCCAACGGACACTTTTTTCTGGACAGAAAATGCTCATCGCATGCAAAATCACCCTAAATAGCGTTGGAACGGTACGTGTATCACAAAAAAACGGACGCGTTATGCACGCACAAAAAGCAGCTCTGCGAACGGTCAACAAAAAATGCTATCGGCGCGCACGGAGGAAATTTGCATATGACAGAGGCAAGACATAAATCACTGATGGCAACACAGATCGAACAAAAGAAAACTTTTATTTGGATTACACATTTTACAACTGAATAACTATATCTGAAATCTCATCTCGGTTGAACGGATCAGCCGCTAGAGGTCCATACATCGGCAAAGTTTTTTGATGACCACCCTGTATATCTTTCATATTTCAAACAGTTGATTTGACGATCAAATTGAGTAGAGGAATTTATATTAACTCTCTACTGATCATAGCTCTCACAACAGATGGAAAAGTAACATTAACTACATAATACGAACTGTTGGTCTTGTTGAAAATATATTATCTGATAAAAAGGAAACCCTGCAAACTAAATGATGTGTTTTTCTATGAACCAATACGTTATAACTGTCAAAAGGAGAGAAAAATGCTGTTCTTTAGCATCAAATCCATTAAAAGGAAGTTCTTAGAATAGAACTCCATACCATGTGACTTTTGATTTTTTAATCTTTAGCATCATTTTTCTTGCATTTTCATAAAAAAATAAAGACATAATTAATAAATTTTATAGTAGTAAAATTTATTAATTTTCCTTTCGATCAATACTCTTTTTTTGCCGCCCTAAGTATAAAAAATTAATATATGTATAAAATTTTCAATTAATTTTAAAGCCTTATCCTAAAATATCGTTACTGTTGTATGATTTTAAAAATAGTAATGTATTATATGTTTATAAATTACTTCAAGTTCATTATTAGTAAAATCCATCAATAATTGGGAAAAAAAACATTTAATTTTCTTAACTGATTAAAAAGAAAACATATTACATGCAACGTAAAAAAATTGTTTTTTACCTAAATTTAAATAAATTGTTCTCGAAGTTAATTAACATTGTGTGTGATATAATTTACAACTACGTCTTTCTCAAAATGCATACTTCAAATGCACTTAATTAAGGGCATTTAAATAGCATTATTTCTTCAGACTTGACAGCTCTTACGATACAAGCATAAAAACTTTGAGGTAATTACTTTGTGTAAAATCTTAAACTGTTTAAAATACAATAAAAAACAAAATGATAAACTTTACTGATCTTGAAAGGAACTTAATTATGTTATGTCAGAAATCTCTAAAACTTCAGGGTTAAGATATTTTTTCATAAAATATTTTAATCTAAAAAAGAATGAAATATATATTTCCCCACAAAGCGTATTTTACAGAAATGAACACACATTACAGTCATAAGGGTGATAGTGTACAGTAAATTTTATGTAATTGAAAAATTTAGTTTTTAAATAAATCTAAAATTACACACAAATCTAAAATTACTTTTTTCATTCCACGTTAATAGTTTTTCAAATTAATAATTCTGCATCAGGCCAGTGACCATTAGTTTCGATTGTCCTTGTGAATAATTCACGAAAGAACATTTGCAAATTGTTCATAGTGACAATCACACCTAATGATTTTATGTTTGCTAGAGTCTTAAGTGATTTGTAGACTAAGTTCGGATTTTCCAAGAATGTTTAGACATCCAGGTATTTTTGTTGCTCACAGTAAGGTTAAGTCTCTCAAGTCAGGACCTCTATTTCTTGTTTTGTTCTTCCGTTAAGCAAATGTCTCAACCAAAGTACAAATTCCAACCTTTTTGCAACGACAACTTTTGGGATCAAAGTTACAGGACATAAAACCTACAGTAGGTCAAAAATACCTATGGATAGCCGAAAGCACGTTTTTTCCACTAATATCAGCAAACTTCCTTCTGTAGCACCTCACTTACCGTGAACTATATTCTGTCAGAAAGGTCTTAGATAATATATCTTGGCTGACTCCTCGCATGCATTAGTGGTACAAGAGGTGTTTTCCTGGCACTCCCCTTTTCCTGCGATAGTAGTTCCCAAACTGCCCTCTCTTGGATTACTAGTGGAACCCCAGGGGCCTTAATTTTGAGAAGTCATTCAGATAGATAAGAAAGGTCTTTTCCATCTGAATTAAGTGTCAAGTTCGGCAGGCCTCCAAGGAGCATATTTTAGACTGACTGAGCTTTACCAAAGAAAATCTCATAAGAAATCCTCTTCTCGTATTTGATTTAGTCAACAACCTCATGGATCTCATCTGAATTTTTATTAGGATGTCAGATGATTAGAAACAACAACAACAACACATCAGCAAACTCTTAACTCATCAATATCCTTAGCATTGCAGTAAAGGGCATGATGGAACCCAGAACGCAATCTGAGACTAGGACCAAACATTTCTTTTGCTTGTAAAGGGGTGCGCTCCTACCCTCTCAGATCGAAGCGGGTGGAATTCAGAAGTTATTTAGACTCACCCATAAATTGATGAGAAGCTTTTTTTCAAATCAGAAATAGATGTTACGCAGTTGTCGACGTAGAAGGATTTTTTCTAAAATCTCTGCTTTTTGGGGAAGTTGGATGAGCTTGATTCTAGATGATAATTTAAAACAGAAGTAAGATGAAATGGACTGTAATACAACTCGTTTTGCACTGCAATGGACTACAATACATCTCGTTAAGACCAAATACAACTCGTTTGTGGCAGAATATCTTGAACATTTGCTCTTCAAAATTTTCCCATCACAGAAAATAGCGATCTGTTTTGGATGCAGATATCTCATAGCTTTACGAATATCTGAGGGAATACCAATTTTAAATCTCCAAATTCTTATAAGTATTTTTGGAAGCTATTCAAGAAGATTATACCCCTTTTCTGGATAGTCATTCAATGATAGGGGATCTTTCCCTAGGCTAGAGGCATCAAACACAGGTCTAACGTCTGTCATGGAATTTACTTTAAATACTAATTTATAGGGTAAGTAATGGCAAGGATTTTCAAATTGTTCACCTGGAACTTCTTCAACGACTCCATAATTCCTGCATTCGCCAAATACTACTTTGTAATCTGTATACCGCCCTCGTCTACAATAATTGTTTTCTTAACGTGATTTAGGGCAGATTGTTCTCTTTCAATTCTTTATTTTGTTTCAACTGATCTAGAATTCCCAACGTGTTTAATTTCCATAAATTCTCCGTATTCAGAGAATTAATTAACAAGAAAATAGGAACAAAAGCAGGAAAAACGTGATTTTCTTTTTCATAAAAACTTTCCTTATTTTCCCATCAAACTTTTCCCATTAAGAGACAGCCTGGTTTACATTCAGCTGCTACTAATATCGAATTGAAACATGTGATTTTTCCAGATAATTTTATCGTCCCCTGTAAGCTGCGAAATAGATATACCGTACGTAAAACTTACGTAAGCATCGTCTAAAACTATCCCTTGTGATTTCAGTCCATCATAAATATTTTCAAGTGGAAACTCAAGTCTAGTTATTTTTTTTCTTATTCAAGTGCCTCTATCATAAATTTCGGGCCAAATAATTTATTTATTATTTTAACTGCCACTTGAAAACCGATTTTCCTCGCGGGTGCCGTTTATCGGAATGTGTGAATGAACAATGCCTCCTTTCGCACTTCAGTTAGGGCTAAAACTCTAGCTTTATCTAACATAAAAGGACGACTTGCATTACCAAATAAGCTCAATCTCTTTGTTTTCAGATCAACCTTCTGATTTTACAGCGTCCGTCTGAAATATTTTATTTCTCTATCCCTAACATGGATGGAAACCATATTTTCTGTTTTTCCTGTCTCAACATTTTCGATTTTCAATTTCTTGTTTTCTGTCTTATAACACATCTTTGCACTGTGTAACTCATAGCAGGTAGTACATAAATCTGGCTTTCGGCAATCCCGAATTCGAAATTTCGGTTTCGAACATAAAGAACACCTGCCTTACCTTTTCAACGCATCTCCCTTATGATTTACGTTTGAAATATTATAGATTCCCTTGCGAGGTTTAGAACTGTGACAAAATATGCATGAATTATCATTTACGGACGTCAACACCTCTGCATTCGATGAAATATTCGCTTTAAAATACGATGTCGAAGCAACTTTTGGTTTTAACATTATTTCGCACTTTGTCATGTACTACTTCTTTCTTCACATTTATTTATATTTTGAGGAACTGGTCGTTTAACCCCCTGCTTTGTGAATTACATTTGCACATTCTCGAATTCCGATTTCATTTCGATGGAATTTAACCAGGGTCTCTATATTCCAATTTCGGTTCTTATCTTGTGCCCGTGTAAATTGCAAAGTTAAATCACTCGGAAGTAAATTTAATAATAACATGCTAAGTTTACCACTACATGTATCAGATAGTACTCTGAGGGATTCCAAACTTCTAATTTGTATTTCAAATTTCTCGTACAGATTGCATAATCCGGGTAATGATGAACCCGGGAATTTTTCAAAAATGAAATATACAACACTTTATTTAATGAGCATATAGGAAAATATCGTGACTTCAAAATCATTCTTTTAGACGGTTTATAGCCGTAGCATAAATCTTTTTGGTTAAACTAAATCCATTAATGGCACGTGCAGCTGTTCCACCAACTTAAGTTTTACATAATCAAATTTATCAATATCAGATAACGATTGATTGCTATGAATCGCATTTTTATATTGATTCGACAACTCCAGATATTTAACGGTGTCGCCGAAAGATTTGTTTATATATAGTTTGGACAATTTAACAGTTTTTTAATAAGGCACTACACATTCTTTCCATAGGTATAATACCTAATAGACTTACTTATGATAAGTATACTTATCATATACTTACTTACGATAAGTATACTTTTCATATACTCACTTATGGTAAGTATATGATAAGACTTACTTATGGTAAAAATATTAAGTCGTTTGATACGTTTGTTTAGTTCGGTTATGAAACCAACGTTTTCTTTTCATAATCGCAATATGTTATTATTTCATTTTTAAGATTATCTTCCTTTGAATAACTTTGTACTTGATTACCTAATTCTTTCAAGGTCTCCGCTTTAAAACAGTCAATCATTCTAGTTCTTCTAAATCTTCAACTGAAATATGCCCAAAATTCGAATTACCTTCAATTTTTTTAATTAATTAGGTAGTAAAATTTCGATGCTTAGTTCTTTTTTTTCTTTCCTTAAATTTTGCAATTCTTCCACATTAGCGAAATGAAAAAAAAAATCTATTCGTTAATTTTTTATTGTAGCCATATAATAATCCACTTTGCAGACAGATAATGATCCCATTTTCGTTCAAATCCACTGATTAATGAGAAAATTCAAACTAATGATTTTAATTAATTTAAATGTCCGTAGGTGACACCCCAATTAATGTTGTTTTCAATTTCCTAATCTATTCTGGTCTTCGAGTTTGTTGTTCCATCTTGTTTCGGAGGAGTGGGAGAGCATTCATCTTAGTTCTAAGATCAAATCTTTCAAAACAGGATCCACTTTTACATGGACATTGGCATTTATTTTACACATAACGCAAACAAAAATTGCAAAACACAGTTGAATCGAAGAGGAACAGCAATGCAAACGAAAGCCATCATGTCACTTCCTTCATGGATAGTTGCCACCGCAAGAAACTAAATTCTAGATGACATCTCTATAGGTGTGAGCATTCACATTTCCACGGGGAAAGACATGGAGGTGTGTGCGCCCACCCAAAGAGATACCACCCCAAACATAGACACTGTCTGATCCGTATACATATCTTTCATGGATGTGTGATGGATGAAAACGAGTTCCAGGTTCTCTCCAAATCAAAATATACCTACTATCGCTTTGGAGGCTAACCCTGGATTCATTCGTACAGAGAACAGCCCTCCATTGATCATGCGTCCAGTGGTCATGCTGACGTTCCGGATGCAAACGTTCCCGCCTATGACGTGATGTGAGCGGGACGCAAATGGCTGGTCGCCTCGCAAAAAGACCACCTTCGTGAAGACTTCTACGCACGGTTGACGTTGATACCAACATTCCGGAGCTTGCAGAGAGGGAAGATCTGAGTTCATTCGGAGTTGCGGTTCTTTTCCTTCATGCGCATGATGACAAATATCGGTCATCGCACTCGTCGTAGCGTATGGCAGTCCTTGGCTGAACCTCTTGGATGCCGAATCCATAGTTAGAAATTGTTTCCGAAGTCTATGAACCACAGACGGACTCACATTTAGCCATCTGGCCACTTCTGTATGACTTCGCCCTGCCTCTCGTCTCCTAATAGCTCGCCGTCGCAGTTCTTCCATCAAATGATGTCTGGAGGTCATTGTTACAATTTGGCTAAGCCAGATGTCTAACCTCAGCCTCGCAGCGACAATTTCCGCCTTGCTCTGAGACATGCACTTTTATGCTCCTCGCAAATGACGTATTCCGACAGCAGCGCCACTATTTTGCATAATTTAGTATTGTTCAGCACCTTTTACTTAACAACATATTCAGATTTTAAAGAGATTGGCCTAGTTTTGAATGTGTTATCCCTTTTTGTGATTTTTCCTTAATTTTTGATAACTAGTGTAGAAAAGCATAAAGTCTTGTTTTGATGTGAAATTGTTAAATATAATCTCTTAGGAGAGTTACGAAATTAATTTTCTTGACACTTTAATATCAGAAGTCAGTCAAAAGTATCACAAGGAATTGAAGTCACAGCTATCGAAAAACGCTAAGTACATATTTTTTATGGTTTACCCCGGAACTAGTGAATCGTTCACAGCGGGCATAATTGAGTTAAGGTATTCGACTACGTTCGGAGCACTTTTTTTGAAAAACTGTACTTGAGAAAATTTCTGTCTCATTTTTCGAAGGAATATAACACTAGAAATCAAAAATTATGAAAAATTAGACAATAACTATGCATTTTTTTACAAAATTGAGGAAATTGGGTCAAAATTTAGCAATTTTTTACAAAAACGGCTCTAAGTCTGAAAAAAGATTTTACCTATAACATTAATTTTTTTTGTCATATGTACATAAGTACCCTCTGAGTGTAATGACCTAAAAGCTAAACGTTATCTTAAAATCTAAAAAAAAAATACAAGTCTTTATATGTAATTACATGTAAAATTTTAGTAATTTTTCATGAGATTTTTTATAAACGGAACTATAAATCGTCAAGTAATATACCTAGAAACAAATCTGTAGTTCATTCATACTTAGTATTATGAAAAATATACGTGAAAAGTTTAATAGACATATCATGGTTAGATTTTGAGTTATCACAAGAACCGTATAAATTTTTGTTGAAAAGTAAGTTCTTCAGAAAACACGATTAAAATTTTCAACTTTTATTGAAATTCATAGCTGCTGCTGATTTTCACATCTCTCTATAATTTTATTTCTAAAGATCGTACAGAAAAAAATAAAACTACAGAAATTTAAAATCTTTAAAAAAAGGAATAAAAACAATTTCGAAATTTAAGTCAAAATCGTTGTTTTAAAGGCAGTCAGATACTTTAAATTAAAACCAGAAAGTACATAAAACTATAAACGACGCATTTTTATAGATTTCAGACCAGAAATATTACACTCTGTAGGTCTATAAACACAGATAACCACAAAATGATGGCTGGTACTACATAAAGTTTCTTTTAACATGTCATGTATTAAAACAAATCTTTCGTACAAAGTTCTTGTCATATTTGAGTCATGATAATTTGTTTTATTCATTTAGCTAGGACTTAGTTTATGCCACCATCTTTCAAAATGATGTTCAGACGAAGACTTGACTTCAGTAAAATGACATTACTGTTCTTAACTTTGCTAACAAAACTAATACTTTTTTGAAGCGATTCCGGTAGCTATAGACTAAATTAAATATCCATACTGTCGACATCATCAATCACAGTTATTTTTTATTAAATCCTTTTTAAATGCGTCAAACATCACCAAGTCAACCTTCAAAACATTTTTTAAGAACACTTAAAACCAGCTGTCAGATACCTCCACTAATTATTTTTCGATGCCACTGCTCAGTTTGCTATTGATTTTCGAATTATTGACTGAATAATTCCTAAAATCTAATCATCTTCTATACCTCATTCAAATCACTTGATCATGTTCTGGGTTGTACTTTTAAATTTCGAAAATTTTTGCGTAAAATAATGGTTGAAAATTTTTTCTTCAAAAATCTTTAGAGAAAAGGAAATTTTACCTAAGTGTAGCGACTTAAGAATCATAATGGTAATGTTTTCATAAATCATAGTTTTTAATTTTTTGGCTCAATGCTAATATGTATGCGCTTTTTAAACTGCGCTAAAATATTTGTGTTATACCATGCTTTCAAAGCTTTTTATGGACAGCTACTTGTTAATTTGTAAATGGAATTAAGTTTATAAAATTTCATGTATTAAATGAACACGTGATTCAGTATTACAAATGTATGTCAAATGCTATGAAAATTATCATTAGCCAATTACGAGAGTATTATTCTTTAATTTAATTTATATTCTCTCAAACTGAAATTTAATTACGAGTATATTTTCAATCATGCATTAGATACGAGCTCTTTGTTACTTACTCTTTGTTTACCATCTTGCAGATTCTACATTTGATAACGCGAAATCTTTAGGGAAATACTTTGTTTATGTTTTATTAAAGATGACTTACCTTTCTTCCACACAATGCTGTCAAAGGGATAACCGCCGAATGGGCACATCACGTTAAACACACCTCCAGCTAAGGCTGTTAGATTGCTCAGGGGTCGTATGAACAACGAACCGAAAATGTTGAGCCGCCTTGAATGCGTCAAACTCCCTGCTTCGTTAAATGCTGTGCAAGTGTAAACTCCACTATCCGTGACATCGGCTGATGTAATGTTTACGTAACTTATCACATCACCGTTGGTGTTTATATAAGTGCTCACTAAAACTCCTGGTCGAGTTGAGAGTGTCCAGATGCTGTCCAGTGTCCATTTAACTTGCGGGGCCGGGTTGCCGTAGGCTATGCACATAAGCGAAACAAAGCTTCCTGGCCGAACAATCTTCTCGGGAAAAGTAAGCTTGAATTGTGGAGCTAAATCTGTAATGAAGTAGGTCACAAATTAAGCTTACTGAAAGGTATAAATGAGCATACATATTTAGATACCTAAAAAGGAATTGTTGGACATAAATAAAGAGCATTTAGGTTAATCATAAAGCCTTGCAGCTTATGATTAATTTCTTATATATATAAATATATATATATATATATATATATATATATATATATATATATATATATATATATATATATATATATATATATATATATAAAAGTTTTTTTCCCTTTATTCGAAACGTTAAGGGAAATGATCGAGTTCACAAAATGTATAACTCATTAGTTGCAATGTGTATTCAATAATGATGTATTAAAAAAATTATAAAATCCATTAAAAATGATCATTAATGAATTAAATCGACTAAAATCTATGACATTAAACTGACACAGTGCTAATGAAATTACGTACAATAGGAAAACGGCGGGACCAAAATGTTCGTTTGTTATATCCATCAGTTTGTTATATACCGGGTTATATATATATATATATATACATTACATGCGTGTGTAACGTGTGTGGATATAATGTATTTCGACATTTAATGATACCAAATGAAATACAAAATAATCGAAATGAATTTTCTATTTTAATTTAGTTTAACTAGTCCTTTATAATAGGATCTGAGAAAAGGATATATATATATATATATATATATATATATATATATATATATATATATATATATATATATATATATATATATATATTTGTTTCAACATTATTCCCACATATTTGAAATCCTTATACATTCAGAACGAGATTGAGAAATAAACAGATGTGTTAAATAATAATTTTCAGAAACTAAGATATCGTAGGATTTATAAAATAACGATTTAATTGCTTATTGACGAACAAATGCCACTTTCAAACAACACTAAAACGTACCATTAACGCTGTAAAGCTACTAATTAAAAACTCCCATTAATTTCCCCCAAATCACGCCAGCCGTGTCCCCGATTGTTCTCCCCCCCATAATTCGAGAAAAGAGTTTCTTGCGCCGTTCTAATCACGATATATGATCCAAGTAATAAAAAAGGAGCTCTCTTGTTAGGGCTCATTACAGTTGCATTTGTCCTCTTACCTCCAATGATGAGTCTGGCTGCCGCCTGGGAGGACACCGAATCCCTGTGGGCGAAACACTGGTACATCCCGGAGTCCTGTCTCTTCAGCTGACGCAATTGGAGGGAAGTGGGAGTCGGAAATTGGACGCGGGAATTGGATGTAATAAATCTAGCGTCCTTCTTCCAGACGACACTCCCGATTGGATGGCCCTCCACGGAACAGTTGAAAAGGGCAGTTTTCCCCACGTCCAGCTGAAGCTCCTGGGGAGACAGATTTACTCTCAATGGTTCTGGAAAAAAAAGAAACATAAAGAGGCAGATAGTAAATACGGGATAAAGGTGTCGCTAATTAAGACAATGACTTCCTTAATGTGTGTTGGGTTATTTAAAATGAGAAGTGATTGAATAATGTTAATGTTTTGAAGTTTTAACCTTCAGCTTGCGGGGCTCATTTTTCAGATTCCCTATTTAGAACAGGAAATTTCATACCCCTCTTTGTAAGGACGGCCATTAATGAGGTTATATATATATATATATATATATATATATATATATATATAAGTAATAATAATAATATTACAATATTAATTTTGGTTTATATCCTATAACACAGTCTCCATTGTAAGTCTGCATCTGTGTTTCCATTAACTCTATGGTTGCAAGGTTTTTGACGTCAGTCTCTTTGTGGCTTCCTACTCTTATCTTCAACATTCTCTAGCGCCAGGCTTGCTGTTCTTTGATTGAGCAACTTTTTATTCATTTCTTCTGTTTCTTATGGATTGCTCGGTGTCTAAGTATGTTTATTGGTTAGGTGATACTTATCAGAAACAATCCATTGGTTTTTAGACATTTCGGCACAGCTGATGAAGAGATGCTGTGTAAAACGTTATAAATACTTATCTTTTCATGTTTTTTGATTCTGGTTGTTTAGTGTAATATAGCTTATGCTGGTTTTTCACTTTCAACTTTGTCTTATATATATATATTCTTGGGCCCGTATTCTTCGGATGCATGCTATCCCACCCCGTAAGGAAAAGGATAACTCGAGCTTTATTTTGAGTTTTCTGCCTTTTATCATTAGTCGAGAAAAATTTATTTGAAAATAACGCTGTTATGTTTTCATAAATTATGGGAGGAAAGGGTTTGAAATATTGGCATGAAAAATGCATATAAATTGAATTCGCTACTCCAAGGATTTTAATTAATTTAAATGCAAAGTTAATAAACAAATATCATCTAGCAAAAAGAAAATTACACCATTTAAATGCTTAGACAAAACATTGAGTAAAAATATGTGTATGGATTATTTACAGAATTTCAAACTAATTCCTCGATGTTTGCGATTTATTGAAACTAAACCAGACTGACTAATTTTTGAAAAAAGTTAGAATAATAAAGTTATTTAAAGGGTATTATGCTTGAAACGGAAAAACAGTTTTTATATGAAGTGTTTAAAGCAGCAAATTAAAGTTTTCAGCAAATTATAAATTTTGAATAACATCAAAGGTTGCATGAAACAAATGTAGTAAATTGTTTATATAATCAAAATTCCTTTATTTAATCAAAATTTATACATCTCTACTTCTTCGGTATATTTGAATAGCTAATCTATGAGGTAAAGGAAATAACAAATATAATTTAATTAACTTGATTTGCATAACATGATGTTTGAAAAGGAATTAAAATATTAAAGGAATATTAATAATCATTAAAAGTTTTTCTTCTCATTTTATATAAGCACACAGGCATCTTTTAAAAATAAATAGAATCGAATTAATAGGAAATCTGCTTTATTCATTTCATTTTACGCACAAATTCTGAAGAAATTTTATTTGCGGTTATAGAAATTACAGTTGCATCCTCAGTACATGAATATATGAAGGACTTTATATGTTTTTGTAATATTAAGTCGTATTTTATATTTGATACAGTTTTGAAACATTTTTAATAACTTTGTGTCGCCTCAATGAATTTTATTCATTTATATGTAGCATGAATGACAAAACTCTGTTAACGAAAATTAAAATAACACTATCCATCTAATATTATGCACATAAAGAATGGCGGTTTTAAGGCATTTAATGTAGTTACAATTCATAATTTTTCTTAAATACGCATGACTTATGGAAACACGTCCCCAAAAACTATATTTAATTAAACAAATATATTTTAAAAATAACCAATAATCAAAAGGTACGCTAATTAGCTGAAATATTATGTTTGTAGTTGAAAATTGGGAGAAAAACAGCGTGTAGGATTAAGTTTTTCATGAATCCTCGAAATATTTAATGATAGAAAATATAATGCTGTTGGGAAGTACTATCTGATTTTATAATTGTTCTGAATCAATATTCAGTTTTACTTCCCTCCGCACTTTTTGATAACTTGTTACAAAGCCTTAGCCTTATTTGTGTGGAGAGCAAGGTAGAAGTATATTAAGTAGAAATGGGTGTAAAATTTGCAATTTTGATTATTGGCTAAAAATAAACAATAAACAAAATTTACGCTAATTAGCCGAAATATTTTGTTTGAAGTTAAAAATTTGAATAAGTTTTTCTGGAATTCTCGATATGTTTAATTACAGAAAATATAATGCTGATGTAAAGTACTATCTGATTTTATAAATGTTCTGAGTCAATATTAAGTTTTTTGTCCCGCCTCACCTTTTGATAATTTGTTACAGAGCCTAAGCTTTTTTTAATTAAATATTTTGTTTTATTTATTTATTTATTTTATTTATTTATTTATTTTTTGTCTGGAAAGCAAGGCGAAAGTATAACAAGCAGAAATGGTTTTCAAATTTACTGTTTTGATAATTGGTTATAAATGACCAATAATCAAAAATACTCTAATTAGCTGAAATATTATGTTTGAAGTTAAAAATTAGGAGAAAAATAGTGTGTAGTGCAGGTAACCCACGGCACTTCTATAGCATGGATTCACTCTAGCACGGTTCGAGAATTGGGTACATCGTCGTATAACACGGTGCTTTTATAGCACGGATTCACTCTTACACGGTTCGAGAATTGGGTAAAACCATCGTACAACATGAAATGTAATAAAAACTATTGAAAGCGAACTTTATCTCATTTGAAATTAGGGAAATCCCCGTACAACAAATAAAAAAGCTTGGGTGACTACTGAATTATTTAATAAAGGATTTTTAAACTGTTTTGTACCAAGTGTGGAAAACTATTTAAGACAGAAAAGTTTAGATTTTAAAGTGCTACATATATTGGATAATGCACCCAGACATCCTCAAAATTTAAATAACCCAAATATTAAAATTATTTTTTTTTTACCTCCAAATACAACTGCTTTACTTCAACCGTTAGATCAGGGAATTATAGCTACTTTTAAAACCAATTACATAAGAAGATCATTACTATGTGTTTTAAACAAAATCGATGATGAATCTATGAACGTCAAGGAGGCATGGAAACTCTTAACAATTTTGTTCTGCATTAATCCAATAAACTAATCTATGCTGGCCATCTATATGGTGTCCCCCTAAATGAATGGCCAGCACTTTCGGCCTTTACTGAGAACAAATGGCGTCATAGCCAATCTTCCAGGCATTTGTAATAAATAAATAAATAAATAAACTCATCCATCAGATAAATAAAACCGACGACATTAAATGGTTCTTGGAAAAAAATATGTTCGGAGTCAATTGAAAGTGAAAATTTGATAGAGACAGCAGAAAACAGAATGGATGCAGTAGTAGAAACTGCTAAGTCTAGGAGGGGAAGGTTTTGACGATATGACTGCACAAGATATCCAAGAATTACTGGTGTAAGAAGAAATTGATGAAGCAGGTTTGGTAGAAATGATATCTGGAATCCATGATAACTCAGATGATAATAGCATAGGTGAAGGCAAAGAATTTTAAAAGTTTACTCTACAAAGCATAAAGAAAGGCCTAGGCTTAGCTGAAGAGTTAGAGTCATATTTCTTAAAAGGGGGCACAGTACCTTTGACTACACTGAAATGACTGTAAACATGATCAAATTCGAGCTACTGAAACTCCAATAATATTAATATATATATATATTATATATATATTATATATATATATATATATATATATATATATATATATATATATATATATATATACCGGGTGCGTCATAAATTCGTGCAAAGTTAAAAAATTCGTAATAAAAGAAATAATGTTCGGAATTTTTTTCTGTTTGTGCGAATAGGATCAGAGGGACATTGGATTTTTTTTCCATGTAAAACAAAAAATGTTTCCAAAAGTAACCGAAAGAGGGCGTTTTTGCGTGACCACGTTAAGCCTGCATTGAAAGAAAGATATTTGTTATCTGTTGTCACCTTCATGCAGGTTGTTGCCCCGCCCCACATTTCACGTGATATCAAGACGTTCCTGTTGGAATCTGTCACTGAAGACCGAGTTCTATAAGTCCCCTCTTATAAGGTTCAATGCCCTCACGATCACCAGACTTGACCCCGGGAAATTTGGGATACTTTAAGTCTCATATATACCGGGGCTCCACAACTACTTTGGTGGAACTGAAAAATGTCAATCAACATAAAGTCCCTGCCATCGATGCTAGAATCCGCTGTAATGCGCTTAGTGACGTGCCTCACTTGCCTATTACCTTGTGCTGGTAGTAATGTTGAACATCTGTTACTTTAAAATAAATGCACAGTCTCCTTATCGTATTGCTCGTCCAAAGTTATTTTATCGGGCATGAATTAGTTGGGTAGTACATTAATTATTTATTAAGGGGTAGTTGGGAGCGTTGTGTATAAAATTTTGAGTGTAGATGAGTCTATAATTCCATATTTCGGGCACCACGGACTGAAACAATTCATAAGTGGTAAGCCAATACGTTTTGGCTTCAAACTTTGGACTATGTGTTCTTCTAATGGTCTTTTATTGCATCATGAACCTTATTGTGGAGCATCTACAAAATTATCAAACTCTGATTTAGGCCAAGGTGCCGATGTTGATCTTGGGCTACTAGACAAATGCGAGATCCCACCTGGGACACATGTTGCCATGGACAACTTATTTACTAGCATTCCCTTGCTGAAAGATCTATCGAAAAGAGGCATAGCAGGAACCGGGACATTGAGAAAACAGGCTGAAAACTGCTCCTTTATCATCCAAAGAAATCTTGAAAAAGTCGGCAAGGGGGGCATATGAATACATATGTCATGAAGATATCAGTATCGTCAAATGGAATGACAATAAAGTTGTTACTGTTGCAAGTAACAAAGTTTCTACAAAACCTATTGCATCTGCTACTCAATGGAGGGCCGCAGAAAAAAAGAAAATGGATGTTTCCATGCCACATCAGCTAAAAATTTATAATAAGCATATGGGTGGTGTCGACCTTGTTGATCAATCTGTGGCAAATTATCGCATAAGAATTAGTTCTAAAAAGTGGTGGTGACCATTGTGTTCGTTTGTACTTAGTGCCAGTGTTATAAATGGATGGAAATTGTATAAAATGAAAAATGATATTGATGAAATCCCACTTCTTGAGTGAGTGCGACATTGCGCACAGGAACTGTTAGACACTTATGGAACATTGCCTAGAGGGCCAGGTAAGCCAATTTAATTTATGTATAAAGCGCCCTCACAAATAAGATTTGACAAGAATAGTCACTGGTGAATCAGATCAGATCAAGAACATGCCCGTTGCAAGAACTGTTCCTGTAGAAGCAGCTACAAGTGCGAAAAGTGTAATGTGCCACTGCATCCTCAGTGCCATAAAAATTATCATGTTTGCACTCAATAGACATTTATTGTTTTATTCTGTCAGAAAATCATCTAACGTGCTTTTCATTTAATTGTGGTATTCCCGATTTTGTTATTATTTTCATTAAAAATAAATTTAATATTAGCTTTTATTCTCGATGTGTATTACACACGAACGCCGTTTGGTACGAAAACGTACCAGTAAAAAAAACATAGTTAAAGTGCAACTAAAAATATAATTTTAGTTTAATGCACATTAATAGACTTAAAACATACAAATATGAGAGAAGTAGCAAAAATGGTTAAAGAAAACGAAGTCAGCATTAATGGGTTAAAAGGCGGACCTGAAGTTGGCCAAATGGCTAGTGTGCTGTCATTCGGTACCACAGTCTGTGGGTTGAAATCCCACTCTTGGCGTGGACGTTTGTTCGGAATCGGGTGTAAGCAGTAGTTCCTGCTCCAATTGGCACTCGTGTAGAACAAATTGACCGTAGCGCTCCAAACCAATCCAAACTAATAAAAGGAGGGTTTTTTTTAACTAATCCCAGATTGTCTAGCAAGGCTAGACAATCTCCACGAAACCAAAAATTTCTAAAAAGTCTAAAAACAGTAGAGAGTCCCGAAGGACCTCGTCCTTTTTAAAACCGAAACGAGCCAAAAGATGGGCAGGTGAGGCCATGTCGGCAGAGCAGCAGTGACTCTCCGGGAAGATCTTCTGACCCTACCCAAAAGTGAGTGCTCTAATTTGGCCACTCATGAAGCGCGGGAGGGTTGTTTGATATTACAAACCATAAAGGAGGAGTCAAAAGAAGGTGTTCTAGAGCGATAAGAAACTAAAGAGGCCCGCGTTTTAGTTACATTTCGAAACTTTGTTCTCTTTGCTGACAATTCTTGTTCAAAAAAAGGATTCTTGAACTCTAAACTACAAATCTAATCCTGCTAATAACCATTCTCACGTATTATTGGGACCATTGTCACCCCGATATGAAGTTTTCAAAACTTCATATTAACAGGGGCTTTATCTGAGTTTGACTTACAGGATAAGTCTTGGTCGATTTTGTGTCGCTCTCCTCTTAGGGAGCAATGATGGCTCATCTAAATGTTGCTCCCGTAATAAAGTCGCCAGCAAAACGTCGCGGGCTTCTTCATAGGCTATTTAATGTCAGAGAAGTACCTACCGTCAGATACAAGGGCCTGTCTCCCTGAAGGAAAAAATAAATACATGACAATTTGTCCTTTAATAGGAACACACTTTACAGTCCTAGACTGTAAACTAATGTTCAGATGCAGATCCTTCTGCATCTGAAGCAAGTCGAGACTTCAAATCGATCGAAGGGGAAAATCGAAGGGGAATGGTCTTTTTTTTTTGCTACAAGAGGCCAATTAAATAAGGACCTATAGTTTCAGCAGCTGATGCCGGACACCCTCGCCTACAGTGGGACTCAAAACATAAAGACTTGTAGATTATGACATTAACATAAGAAAGAAATAAGGGCAAATTTTCCCTCCAATTTATCTTTATAATGTTTGTCTATGGTATCGAATGAGGACATCTATTATTAGTGCTTCATTATGCTCTAATTAAGCAATAATCTGGTTTAAGACATTATCTGTTAACAGGTTGAACCCACAGACTAGACTTTTGAGTTAGGAGATTCCACGTATTTGAGTTTAAAACGCTTCAGTTGTTAAGATAAAGTATTATAAGCTCGAATCTTTAACGAGGAATTAATTTAGTTAAGAATTTCTATCCTTTTGATTCATTCCAAGAGTAGTAAACTGTGATGTACGAATGTAGATCACATTTGTTTTGCAAAGTTACTGAAAAAGTGTTAGTTTATATCGAAATCACGATTTTTTAACAAAAATCATAACATGATTATATGCAGTGTATTTAGAGTGTAAAGTGTTTAGATAATTTATAAATATTTCTTTCTGTTGTTGTATTAGGTGAAATGTTACGTAAATAACTACAAAGTGTTGCATTATATTTAGCCCAATGTTGCTATTATTCAACATGAAAAGCAATTAAAAAATCTATTTTGAGCATTTACAAATAATAAGTTTGTTTCATTTGCACGTTTCATTAATTGTAATGCAAATTAAATTACAAAAGTCAAAGGACAATAAAATATATGTGGCTAGTAAGAAAGATAACCTATTAAAAATCGTTGAAAAAAAAGATTTAACTAACGAGGAAAAAACTGAAGAAAATACTCATTTAATTACATTAAATGCAAATTTAAAACTATATACTCGTATTCCGAGAGTTAAATATTGGTTTTTTTTAAATTAAAACTTACTTTTCTATCACTTAGCATTGAAACGGAATACAAATATTTGTTTAAAGCTTTTATATTTTATATAATTACATGCGTAATGTGTTTGATTAACATAAATGCAACACAAAGGAAGTAAGATGTATTTTTCTTCTTACCATTCATATCAATGTAGTAAAAGAATAGAAAATTTATTCCACACCAAAAAAACTTAAACAAATATATTGAGTATAAATGTAATTAAAGAGAAAAATAATTCTTTCATATGTTTGTGAAAGAATATTGACATTTAGTTAAAACACAAAGGAAACAGAATGTGTTTAATTTTGTATTCAGAACAATTATGACATTGCAAATAAAGATCAATCAAAGACTGATTAAATGTTTCAATGGACAAATAAAAGGAGGTATGTGCCTATACCTTATGCTATTAAGATTTCTTTCCCTGTCGTAATATATTGTATTTATTTGCAAAAGGAAATAAATAAGATATAAAGTCTTTCTGGGATTTCTTTCATACTCTCCAAAGTTTTAGAGTGATATTCAATTCATTTATTTTCTTTTATTATGTTTTCAATTAAAATAAACTCATTGTGGAAAGAACACTGTGAATTAAGTAAATGCTTAAAAAGTCCCAGTTGCTAGAATAGAAGAGCAGAAGCAATGCTCTGTACCGTAAGACAAGTTTAACTATATGCACAAAAGAAAGACAGATAGGTACAAAACGCCTGATATAATACTCAAAGGGCATAAAATAACTTATAGATTAAGTTATGATTTCTCATAAATAAACGTGCGAGTTAATAAGGAAAATTTTACTCCTACTCATCATTATAATGTATAGCTATGGCATCAAGTGGGGGGCATCTATGAGTATTCTTTCATAATAGTCTGAATAAGCAACAAACTGGTTGAAGACATTTTCTGTTAACGGGTTTGAACATATATTTCTAACTTATTTCATCTTATTATATTTCTAAGAAGCATTCTTACATTTCTAACGCATTGTCATGATTTGCAAAAGTCAAGCATTGTCATGATTTGCATGATTTGCAAATAATTCTTATAACTCCTATCGGTCCTTAAAATATATGTTTATGGTATCAAATCAGGACATCTATTATTAATGCTTCGTTAGGTTCTCATTAAATAACAAACTGGGTTCATGCATTTTCTGTTAAGGGGTTTCAACATATTTTTAGCGTATTTTATCTTATTATATCTCTTCGTAGCACTGTTATATTTCTACAGTATTGTCATGATTTATAAAAGAATTACCTTCTATTAATTCTTATAACTCCTATCCATCCTTAAAATATATGTTTATGGTATCAAATCACGACATCTATTATTAATGCTTTGTTAGGTTCTCATTAAATAACAAACTGGGTTCAGAAATTTTCTGTTAACGGGTTTCAACAATTCGTCCTTCAGGACAACGACTTTCAACAATTCGTATTCGGAAAATTTCGCCTTCAGAAATATTTTTAGCGTATTTTATCTTATTATATCTATTCGTAGCACTGTTATATTTCTACAGTATTGTCATGATTTATAAAAGAATTACCTTCCACAAAGAGTTCCATCTCTATCCTGTCTTCACCCATAGTGTTGCTCACGTGACAAGAATACCTCCCTGCATCGGACCTCTGGAGCTTTGTAAAGATGAGTACGCCCCCTTCCTGTCTCACGTTAGTCCCAACTTCGGACAGCATCCTTTGTCCTCCAACGGATCGGTGCCAACGAAAAACGGGAACAGGATACCCCTGGGCTATACAAGACAGGGTGGTGCGAGAGTCGATGCTCGCCGTGACCCGAGTGGAACGTCGGATTATTCTTGGCGGCTGATTATGATGAGGCTCTGGAATATAAAATATCGTAGAGGAAATACGCTTAGTGTTGTTAAATACATTTTACAATACGCAAAAAGGCAGTGGCATAGCGAAGATGTTCCCAAAATGTTTAAACGCTTAAAAGTTCCCAAATTGTTCAAACGTTTAAATGTTCCCAAAATGTTTAAACATTTAAATGTCCCCAAATGTCCCCCCCCCCCCTCCAGTTCCGGAAAGGCCCTGATTTTCTATTAGGCCCGGTAGTCCCGGGCCTAGAGGCCCCCTAAAATTTTTATTTTAAGAGAAAATATTCCCAATTCATTTTTTTTTCAAATTTTACCTCTTTAATAGCAATATTGTTTATATATATCCTTTCAAATTTGATTGATTGATTCACCATATGTATAGTTATACATATAGTTCATCATACGTATGTTATAGTGCAGGCATGTCAAACTTGCGGCCCGGCCAATATATTGGTACACAACAATATATAAAAAAACAACCGACTTAGAATTATAATAAGATAGGAAGAATTCCTAAATGTTTTTTAATTATACTCTTTTTTTGCTATTATTAAACAAAATGCGTATATTTATGGTGAATATACTGTAATTAGGAAAATAAACCTACGTTTCTATTAATGTTGATTTATTCTGCGGCCTACCTATATTTAAACCTTGTTTGTTTTGCCCAAGTTAGCCTTTGAGTTTGACACCCCTGTTATAGTGTATATAAGGGATTAAACAGTTTTTCTGGTTGCATTGTATTGGTGATATAATGATGAAGTTAAGATGTTGTATTGTTTTTTGTTATTTGGTAATGTTCTAGGCTTCTACTCTTCAAATAACCAATTCTTGGTAAAATGGTACTTTCACAATTATTCATGATTATTTTTTTGTGTCAATTTTAGAAATTTTACGCCCGCATCAGTGTTAGGGGGCCCCCAACCCGAGTTCTGCCCATAGTCAAGAATTTTCTAAATCGGGCCCTGGTTCCGAAATGCTTAAATCATAAGCATCAAAAGTAGTAAAACTTTATGAAATGTAATTAAAATTTTATGAAATATAATTGTAGAAAGCTAACATAATATCAAGCATAATTTTAAATAAAGCACAGCCCTTATACCATAGCCTCTAAAGTTGTGATTCTCAACCTGGTTCCGCTACTCGCTGAGGAGGCGTGAGTTGTATTCAGGGAAGGAGGAGGAATGCAGCGATGGTTATCAAAATATGTAATTTGCCAGTTTTGCTTTCGTTTTTCAGGCTTAGTGGTGACCGTAGTGCCTGAAGGTCATCCAAAAGGGATGCCTAGACATAAAAAGGTTGAGAATAACTCCTCTAAAGGAATTATAATACTTTTTACTCTATTGTGCAATATTGGATAATGTTTTGGGATTGAAATCTTTCGCATACTATTTAAACGTATGCGCATTTCGACGATTATTACTGAATTCCGAATAGCAGTATTCGAAAGCAGATGTGCCATACTTACAGGCTACTAAAAATAATTATTTTATTTAAAAGAATTTGCCCCTCTCTCTCTGTCTCTCTCTCTCTCTCTCTCTCTCTCTATATATATATATATATATATATATATATATATATATATATATATATATATACAGTGCGTCAAATAAGTTTTAAGACTCGTCCCAGAGCGCAGGTTGTAAAGGCGCTGTATGTG
The DNA here is from genome assembly GCA_907164885.2 of Dolomedes plantarius. Taxonomy (NCBI): domain Eukaryota; kingdom Metazoa; phylum Arthropoda; class Arachnida; order Araneae; family Dolomedidae; genus Dolomedes; species Dolomedes plantarius. The sequence continues at coordinate 56,981,852 of OU015500.1, read as the reverse complement.
TAAATCCGCATGCATCATAACGTCCATCGTCTGCTGGCACACTGCTAACAAGTTGTGCGCATTTCGTTAAGTAGTTGAGAGAAGGCGAGCGTTTATTGCAGAAGTGAATATTTTTCATGTTGATTTTTTAAGATTGAGCAAAGAGCTGTAATTAAATTTAACGCAAAACTTGGTAAAAGTACTTCGGAAATATACCAACTCATGAAACAAGTTTTCGGTGACTGTTGTTTAAGTAGATAAATGTTTTTGTGTGGCACAAACGTTTTTTGGACGGAAGAGATACGGTAGAAGATGATCAGCGTAGTGGAAGACCAATTTCATCTAGGAGACCTGAAGTTATTGAGAAAGTACGAAATTTCGTAACAAACGATCGCTGTGCATCATTGAGAATGATGGAAGACTCTTTAAACATCAACAAAGATACAATTCGAACCATCCTGCATGAAGATTTGGCAAAACAAAAGTGTGTGCTAAATTTGTTCCACACACTTTAACCCCTGAACAAAAAGCAATGAGAAGTGCACATTATGAAGACATTATTTCAGCCGCTGAAAACGATCCAAACTTCTTGAAGTCCATTGTTACAGGTGATGAAACCTGGTGTTTCCAATATGATCTTGAAACAAAACGAAAAAGTGCGGAATGGAAGTCACCAAATTCACCACAAGCCAAAAAAATAAGAAAAGTTCCATCCAAAATCAAAACAATGCTCATTACATTCTTCGATAGTAAAGGTATTATCCACAAAGAATTTGTTCCAACTGGACAAACAATTACAGGTCAATACTACTTAGCTGTTTTAAAGCGTTTGATGGCCAGAAATCGTCGCATTCGACCAGACTATAGGACTGAAAGCAGTTGGTGTTTGTTACACGACAATGCACCCAGTCACACCTGCCTTATTGTTAGTCGCTTTTTGGCAAAAAATAATTATCTGTGTGTTGAACCATCCACCGTATTCACCTGATTTAGCAACTTGTGACTACTCCTTATTCCCAAAACTTAAAATGAAGTTAAAAGGGTGGTATTTTGAGGATATTTCGACCATACAAGAAGCTTCGACGCGTGCTTTGCAGGCCAATCCACAAAGTGATTTACAACAGGCTTTCGATTCATTATTAAATCGCTGTAAAAAGTGCATTGAAGCCGGAGGGTCCTATTTTGAATAAAAAACCAAAACAGGTATTAATTTCTTGTTTCCATTTCTTTTTACAGACTCAGTCTTAAAACTTATTTGGCGCACTGTGTATATATTTATATATATATATATATATTTATAGGGAGAAAAATTTCGCCTTCAGAAATAAAAATAATTATTTTTGTTACTTTATCAGCATTTAGAATGAAAAACTATAACCTGCTATCACCAGTCTTTCAAGAAATATATGAATATTTGTGCCTATAAAAAGTGTTTTCATAAAGATTTTAGGAAACAAAGTCTTATCTGCTTCTTAAATTTTCTACTGAGTAAATCAGCGAACAATAACACATTGCAAGGGGTTTCCACTGAATATGGATCAGAACCACTAATTCAAACATGGTAAATTGTACTAGATCCTACACTCATGGTCAGAAATTTTTAAACAAACAGCTCTTTAAATATTTTTCAAGCAGTCTTTCAAAACCATCTTTTCAAGGAAATTCAGATAAAATTTATAAGGTGAATCAACCCTGATAATTTATCAAAAGTGAAAAGGCTAGTTAAGACATAAATTTTTTTAAATAAAGTAAAATAAAATAATTTTGTGTGAATTCGAATAATCACTTGGCTCCTTTTAAATCCATTAAGTACAATTTTCATTAAAATATTCATGTTAAAAATGACTTTGCATAAAAATATTCCCTAGCGATTATTCCGGATATTGCTACGCAGTTTGCGAATAATTAATTTCACGAGAACGTGCGCCAGTATTAAATACAAATGGACTAAAGTGTCGGCTAGAACCGACTAATGATTTTCATCATATTAGGTAATAATTAACTGTATTTTTAATGGAACAAACATTTTTGCTCCCGAAAGCAGAGAAATGTAGCACTGTTTTTTTTAAAATATCAGATAAAATTAAAAAACAATTAGAATTTAGTAACATTCATCATATAAACGCACCTTGCAACTTTAGCCCAAGAAGTTTTTGATTTCCTATGCAATTTCGCCCACAAAAATATGACAGGACGAGGTTGCGCATTTAAACTTTATTTTTTGTTGTTTCTTCGTGATATGCTGATATATAATCACTAAATCCACTATTTTAAAAGAATAATCTCAGTGACTGGCATTTATCTAAATTCAATAGTAAAGGCTTTTATTTTTGGCTACAAGAGCAATTCTGGGTATTTTTATCCAGGAAGAGCCTTCACTTTTTGTCGACTCTTTCCTTTGTTCTAATTTGTTGTATCAGCATGTCCAGTAAACAATTCTTAAGATGAAATATCCTTTTCACATATTCATTGAGTTGATCATCACTAAAGTTGTAGCCATCAATAACATTTTCACTACCTTTATTTAATCACTCCTCATCTATCAACACTTCTGTTAGCCCCATTTCAAACTGTTTCATATTATTTTTGTGGGTCGAGTGTTGACTCATTTTGACCTTTGATTCGAGGAATCATACTTAGAGCAAATGAGAGGAACAAGTACATAAACATAAGTACATAAACATAAGTAAGTATACCGATTTTTAGAGCATCAAATTATTAATTTAGACATATGGATCACATTAAACAAGATACCATCCAACTGAGCCGCTTTTATTGAAAGGGGTGTTTCTAGAGTCTATTTTTCAAAATTCCAGACAGATAAGCACTCTCCCATCGTGTTTAGTTCCTAAATGTATGTTGTCTTACTGTTGTAATACAATGTTTCTGGAATTAATATTTGGATAGGAAAATGCCCATTTATCACATACAAATAATGCCTAGCAAACTGTTTGTATAACAAAATCATGCCACTTAGCGACTTGGCGATATTTCTATGGCAATTTTTTCCGGGCATATGAAGGATTTTATTCTAGGTTGGAGAAAAGGAGGGGATGACACATTCTCGATTTCTAGTCAATAATCTAAGTTATAAATAAACCCACTAATGCACGTTGATTTTTTATAAGTGTTATCAAGAATAATATACCTTAAAAATAACAATTAGCAATTAACGAAATAATTATTTTAATTGTTAATATTAGAAGATTAATTTTTTTCTGATAACTAAATTAATTGTTAAATATAAAGCAATTTCATTTAGTTAACTAATTTCATTTAATCAACATACTCGAATATTATATGTGATATTAAAAATATCGGGAAATGAGATTAAGGTCCCATCGGTAATCTCCTCTTCCCCCCAAAAACATACAACTTTGTGTACCATGTTATCGTTGAAGATTTGGGGGGAAATGTGACACCACCAACAGAAGAGTATTGATAATTATTTACTTTCTCTTATGTAAGTTAATAAACCATTGACTCACAGTAACTACTGGAAACGCAAGAACTTATTCACTACGCTCTTTCACAATAGTGACGCAGTTTTGTGAACAAGCATTGATTAAAATTTCGATTTACACCACTCACAATGTGTGATTGATTATCCTTCGTGATTTGCTAGTGTACTTACACAAACTACGATTTAACAAGAACTTTAGCTTTAGTTTACTCTCATCTGAATACACCGAATTCTAAAAATATTAAACAATATATAAACAATATGCAAAGACGAATGCTTCGTAGATTACGCATCAGAAACCTTTTTTACTAATTGTGATAACAAAAGGAATTTTGATGTCAAGATTACTGAATGAATAATTACCTGTCACAACAATCTTTGAATAGTTCATGCTAACTTTCTTTTCTCTCGTAATCAAGTTTTCAGTGTGACATCTAAAGCTGAACGTGCTGTCTCTGTCAGTAACATCGCGGAAATAGAGATCACCGTTTTCCAGCATTCCATACTTCCCTAAAACGAGAAAAAGTATTTGGATGACTTTAATTCCTGCTAACTCGAGTATTTAAATGGCTTTTTTACGGTTTAAAAAACAGGCGTAATTATATCTTGTATTATTATTTAAATAATTTGCTTGGTATTTGGAGGGTTCAGAGTTAAAGCGTACCAAGTCCATGGGATTTATTTCTGAGAGAACTGGTCTCTAAATTGAACAGCAGTAATTAATTATCCGCTGACCTTTATTTTTTCTGCTTCAATAACGGAAACTTTATGCTACCGACAAAGCTCACTATTGCATTAAGAAATATGATGTTTTTTACCGTATCATGGCAGAGTTAGTACGATATGGCCAAAATATGGACTTGGTTCACTTCAGTCCTGAACCCTCCATATGAATGTAATTTGCGATGCTTTAAAGTGTGATTTTATATTCCATAACGTAAACTTTATGCTACCGACTAAACTCACTATTGAATTAAAAAATATGATGTTTTTTTACGGTATCATGGCAGTGTTAGTGCGATATTGCCAAAATATCGACTTGGTTCATTTCAACCCTGAACCCTCCATATGAACGTAATTTGCGATGCTTTAAAGTGTGATTTTATATACTTTTTAACTTTAAATGTAAACAAATTAGAATTAACTGTCTAGAGTATTGTTATATAGGAGAAACTAATGAATAATTAAATTGTATTAATTAACACAAAATGGAGGTTGAATTCAAAAATTTTGTTCCTTGCATACATTTAGTCCAATCAAATTAACTTTGCAAAATCTAATCCATTTCTCACGCATTTCCATTTTGAATGTCTAAGTTGAGATTTAACGTAGGATTACGTTCCTCCATAAGGGTCTTTCGGAAAGGAACATTTCAGACACTAAAACCGTCCATCCGTACCTCGCAAGTTATAATTTTGCCAGCACGCCAAACCCAGTCTGTATCGCTTGGACAATCAGTAAACAGTTAAACAGAAAAGTACCAAAATGCGTCAAAATTTTGCCCTACATATATGTATATATATATATATATATATATATATATATATATATATATATATATATATATATATATATGGATAGATACATATATACATAACACATACCTACATGTATACATACAAAAGAAGTAAGCAGCGATAAGTAATCCTACGTTAATAATCCGCGGTAGTTTCGTTAGAAGAGACTGCCTGATTTTTTTTTTTAATATTGGAAAATGTTGAACCAAATATATCAGTAAATGTATATCAGAAGGATTTCAACGTTTTCTTTTTCTTCTATTGCTCAAAAATGACAGAAAATGTAAGAAATTTTCTTCGCATAAGTAAGACAAAATTAAAAATAGATATTTCTTTTAAAAAATTCTTTCTTAATAATTCTACAGTAATGAGACTCGGTTGGTATACCATTCAATATGTTCACCATAGTTAAATACTTCATTGAATTTCTTATATATAGTATATATATATTTTAACTAAACTTTTGTGGTTGGGAAAGTTGCATAGGAACTTATTGAATGAATAATTATGATGTACTAACTACAGATTTTCCAAAGTTTTCAACTTGTGAATAAACATAAATTCATTAAAACTGAAGATAATGCTCAGCAATATGTACTAGATTTTAGAAGAGAATAAATTATATTAATTAACTAATCTTATTATTCAATTTTACTGAATTTGTAATTTGCTAATAATTAGATGTTAACGTATTGAATTCATAATGATGCTGTAAGGAACTAATAATTTAACTATACAGAATACATAACGTGGGTGAATGTATTTTAACAACCATTAACTGAGAGGCGGATTTGAAGCATGCTCCTCTACATTTCAGTACTTGCATCCTGACCCCTATATTATTATGGGGATGCCAGAAAATCAAATATTATGAATCTGGTTCCTTATAAAATAATATTGTTTCATGGAACAATTAATTTTTCTTACATAAATAATTATATATATATATATATATATATATATATATATATATATATGTGTGTGTGTTAGTTATAAGAAATAATTTTCTTTATAATCTTTGAAAACAATAATTATATACCGTTTTGTATTAGTGTTATTGAAAAGTATGAATTTAAAATAAATCTTCCTCACCACTGATGATTCCTGGTGTTATTAAAAATCCATCGACTCTTTCCCATGATGTAACTTTTACGTAATCTTGGACGAAACTGGGGATTGGACAACGAAGTACAGCCATATTTCCACGAAGTACAAATTCATCAAAAAGATGAATGTCATACTTCTGAAGAACAACTAGAAAAGAAACGTTAGTTTTCATTAATCATTGAATTTCTTAAATTTCTCTCTCATTCCTACAACGTCATATCTCAAAAATCAACGATTTTTAGTTATGCCTGTTTTCAGAATGACCTAAAAGAGTAGTATATTCCTGCAAGATCATCATATTTCAGAGCTCAATATTTAGCCGCTAGACAGCATATTAATATTTATTTTTAATACATTTTATTCTACTTTTAAACTTTAAAATACCTCTCCTGAAAAATCACTCTTTTTGAGATATGCCATTGTTGAAAGGAGCGAAATGTGAAGACATGTTAAGTTCCGACACCTTACATATTCTTTATAATGTAGTATATATGTTATCAGATATATGGGAAAAGCAGTCCCTGTACTGAATGCCTTGGAAATCTAACTGTATAGGACACTGTATAGAATGAGTTTCGTTTTTATACAAAGCATGAAATATATGTATTATTTTAATATGCTATATCTTTCCCCTATTCGTTGTATATGATATCTAGGCATTATACAGAACTACAAGTACTATTTAGAAAAATATAATAAAAGAGAGTTACGAGAATTATTTACTGAAAATGCGTTTATGAAAAGGAAATAAAATATAAAAATAAAGTAAATATCTTTCTTACTGAAGCAAAACTAGAAAACGACCAATATTGACCTAATTGCTCCAACAAGGAAGGATAGAATGACACTTTGAATTGCACCTAGTTGTCTTTTTCACACAAAAGCACTTCATATTTTAGCACTTTGTCTTGCACGTATGCACCTCGTGAATCCTATACTGCTTCCTGGGGGCTGAGAAATAACAGCTGATCATTCGTGGTCAGAAACGTCTTCAGTTCTATGTAAGTCCTTTGCATATAAAGTAAATTGTGATCTAGAAAAAAATTCCTTGAAAAGTTCCAACTCGGAAAATCCTGTATTTTACTGCACTTATAACAACTGCCAACATGTTGGGCGAATCACCCTTTTCCTTGTCGACGTCAGGAAAATGGACTTAAAAATTGGACCCGAAAGATGCCCAATTAAGTTCTTTTACATGGTTCAATTTAATTTTTATGGCGTATATTTCAAGTTTCTATTTATATCCAATTTTACCTTTGAAAGCAAACTCACCATTGAAACCGAAAAGTACATAAGACATTGTCCTCATTACCTTCCATTTTCCTGTCATGATGGTACAGATGGCATGAAGGTTTTGGCGACAGTTTCTGCATGCATGTACCCCTAGTTTCCTTTAAAGAGACACTACAGAGAGCTGAAATGGAAGTCTCTTTGGTAAAGATGCATTCACCACCATCGTAGATCACAATCACAACCACGTTTTTTTGCAATAGGCTATCTCTGTTGTATATGGGGATCTGTTTCATCATGTATTATTTGAAAGCTTTCTTTTATTTTTTATGGTTATTCCTTAGCCTGTATGTTTTGTAAAACAGCTTAGGGCGAAGAAGATGTTCTAAGATCTAGTTTAGCTTTGTAGACAAAGAGAGCTTCGTATGGTGTTCTCTAATTCCCAGAATGAAATGCCCTGCTCTTCATAGGTTAGACAAAACTAGTCCTAAGCTACACCAGTCTCTAATTCCCTCTTACATCTAAGTACACATCATATTTTTAATATCCTGATTAGTTCTATCGACGCTACTCCGGCTGTGTGAGTGGCCAGGCTTTCCATGGGCGATCTTAAAAGTCGGCCAATACTGTTTTAGGCAGCTCATCACTTTATTCGCAAATTCCCAAACGTTATCGGACTATACAATAGGTGTTGTATATGTTAACATTGCTAGAAATAATTTATCTCAATTGCCGGTATATCCTATGTTAATGTGCTTGCAATATTTCTTTTGATGTTATTACCTTGAAATATGTTCACAGCATTGTACGCTACTTCTTTCGCTGTCTTTGATGTCAGAGCCTTGAAAATCACAAATTTAGTGAGATGGTCACTATTGGGAATAAATTTTACTTTGCCGGTCAGCCTTTTGACATGGCATAAAATACCTAGGAGTGTGGGAAATATTAAGCATTACATACTTTGAAGGACCATTTATTTTATTCTGTAGATTCCCTAAGCATTCTATAAAATGTCTAATTTTACACAGTGGTGACAAAATATAAACCACCAGATTATAGCAGTGAGCTCACTAAACAAAATCACAGCAAAAGCTGCAAAATGGCTGTTCAATAGTAAGTGACGAGGAAAAGAATTCTGTGACGGTTTGAAAAAGATGAACATTCGCTCTTAAGGGTACAATGAATTAATATTTTTTTCAACTGTAAAGGGGTTCTTTTGGAAAATTTGTAAATGGATTGAAATAATATCAACATTGACAACATTTACAGTAAATATGCTGACATTTTTAGTTCTTGATATATTAACACTTTAACACAACATATCATTAATTTAAATTTAAAAGATAGAAGCGCATTTCTTTTTCTAGCAATCTTTGAAACTTCAGTAATAATATATTCTATCACAGGATCTTGGTGTAACATTAGTGGGAAACAAATTTCAAATGAATATTTTAACACTAGAACTATCCAACCAGTCAAAATGGATAGTTTTAATACAGACAAAATAGGTAAAACGTAACATTTTTGTTATAAAACAATAAACTCACATATCTCTTAAACGTGTGCTATGCTCACCAATTCTTATAAATGCCACATATGACATAAAATATTAAACAGTTTATAAGTTTGAAAAGTATATTCAATAATATATGCTAACTTTTCATTATATTTTCTCTGATTTCAAGGTTTATAGCATCAAAAGAAACATTGCAAGCACATTAACATAGGGTATACCGGCAATTAAGATAAATTATTTCTAGCAATGTTAAACTCTATGAATTTGACTGGCTTGGTATTTCTAATGTAAAGGTTCTTCAGTTATAAGTACAACAGTTTGGATACTAGAGGATCAAATGAGAAAGAAATATTTTGGTGCAATGTTAAACAGAAGATTAACAAGTAATTTCCCATTACGAAAATGTGTTTTTAGTATATATGTTTCGGTTAAGCAGACATTTGGATCATTAAAATTTATAAATTTAACTACGGATTTTTAAAAAATCTAAATGCGTACATTTAACTTATCCGCGTACGCATATTTTTAATATACGTCTTATATATTTTAAGTTGCGTATAGTTACAGACGTTTTCCTGAGAATAATGATATGTAGATGCGTAAAGTCTACAAAATTGTAAACGGATAACTTGAATATTTGCTTTTAGTGATGTATACAAATTAAATATTTTATAACATATGCATAACATGTTTAAAAGGAAATGTAATGAAAATGAGACTGCAGTATAGTTATGACTGCAATATGGTTATTAACTGTCTACAAACCATTTTACAACTGTAGGAAATTTGAATATATGGACGTGATGATACATACAGTCGAGAAGTTTAATTATGGATACTCCAGATACATGAGCAAATAGACTCCTGTTATTCACGTAATTCAGAGTGGGATACTCGCACTTTCACGTATGCATTTTTAAACAAATGTTTTCCAATACTTTTTGAGTGGCTATTTTGAATATATGGACTGTCTATGGCTATGAAATAAACATTTCAAAGATGAATATAAGGGTAAGTTTACGAGTAAAATTTACACAATGAATACTGAAGGACACTATATTCAGATACTTTGACATTTATTAATTGCATGTATACGTAATTGAGATCCACTTTAAAAATTTTCTGATTATTAATATGAATATTTTAATAAACGCCAAGAGCTATAACAGTTTATGGTATAGTTAAATTCTTACTTTATATGTAGATATATACATATAAACACACATAAAACTTGCGTGTTTACCTGAATTGAATTAATCTTCAGAGAAATACGAAAGAAATTATGCTTCGCAAATTAAGATCCACTTTCCTACCATGAATCACAACGAAATATATAAGAGATTGTTCGAGGACATGTTTGTTTACTCGCTTTCAATTAAAGTTGGGTATACGAAAGTTGCATGAAGCAGTTCTTATTAAAACCAGAAAATATCACTCTCAGTAATTGAATTGTACGCCAACAAAAGGCACGAAAAAAGAAATATTACTGCTTTTAGCATTAGCCGTTATTATCTTCAAGACATTTCTGGCATTTATTAAGTTAATATAATTGTTAGAAGTATTTGCGAGTACAGTTTTATGCACTCGTCTTATCCCAAAAGTTCGATTAAAGCTTAGTTTATTAAAATATTTATATGCTTTGCTCTTTAGCTACATATATAAAAAAAGGAGTAATCTAAGTCTCTTTTTGAAAAGGTGCATTATTTAATCTCAGAAAATTAATAAAATGATTAAAAAAGATGCAATTTTAATGATCGGAAGTTTAGTATTTGTGGTACAACATCTTTTCTCTTCTCTTTAAATTTAACTTTACCACTTTTAAGACGCATAGAATGTGCGCAAAAATATACAAAAATGGTATTTATAAAAAATTTTTGATGCGGTAAAAATCACTTTGTTTTATCGCTACTTAATTTTATGGCGGTAGTCATGTTTAATTCATTATATATTTGAAAAAAAAATTAAAACAAGCATTTATCGAACAAACTGATATAAAGTGCAATACAAATATATTTATTGTTATTGACTGAACGCTTAGTAAAATACTTCTTAATAGAAAAATTAATTACATTCTAGAAACTAACTCATCCTATATATATATATATATATATATATATATATACACATGTATATATACATGTATATATATATATATATATATATATATATATATATATATCTATATATATATATATATATATATATATATATATATATATATATATATATATATGTATATATATGTATATATATGTATATATATATATATATATATATATATATATATATATATATATATATATATATATATATATATATATATACACATACATATATATACATATATATACATATATATACACATATATATATATATATATATATATATATATATATATATATATATATATATATATATATATATATACATATATATAGTCAAAATATAGTTGAGAATTACGGGGAAAGGGGACTTAAAACAATAAGAATCTAACAATCCATTTAAAAAGCGCGCGTATTTTGCTGTGGGGAAAATCATCTTTTAAAAGCAACTTTGAGCGGAAAGCGAATAATTCTAGGCGAGAGGATTTATTTTTAGAAGTGTACAGGTTTTGGGCGCAAATTTAAGAATGAACAATTAGCACTAATGAGGGTCCAGATGCCGAAGGATGAGGTCTGCACATGCGCCGTGCAGCAGGAGCTCGGAGAAAATTAAGTTTTCGGCGGCAGATTGAGTGGGAATCTCATTGAGAGCGGATGCTCGCGGCAGTCGTGGCCGAGTAGATTATAAAATGGCGAAGCGCGGAAATCAACCTGGAGAGTGGTCAACTTAAGAAGTTTAATAAAGACGGAGTTAATACGAGTTGGATTATTTCTTTAAAAGGCCTACCACTCGCCCAATTCAACAATGGACGTGACTGCGTAAAATTGATGTTAACGGTAGCAAAACAAGCTCCGTGTCATATATATATATATATATATATTGACAGGGATAAAATATAACGATCATAAGAGACTAATTGAGATATTAGTCTCAGTTCTAATAGATTATTAAAAACTAGATTAGCTCTTTTGATAAGGATATACTGAAAGCTTATAGTAGGATTTGTACTCAAGAAAATAGATATAAACAGTGGAGACGAGAGCAAAGTATTGCAAGAGTGATTGCAACAAAAAAATAAACGTTCAAAAACTAGGTGGGCTTTTGAACGTTTATTATTTGACAAGCTGATCATTGAAAAATACTCAGTTTGTGATTCTAATCTGACTCGTCAGTCATATTTGTTCAAGATTTGTATAAAATATCGGTAAAGAATGCAGCATGCGAGTTAATGCTAATATAACGCTGACTAATATTTGGCTCGTTTGGGAACGTTTGTCACATTTGAAACAGTTTGATGTGGTGCAGGTATTATTAAAATTAGTAAAGAACGAATGTTGACTGTAATCACAGCTCTTTAAACAATTTGTGGAAAATTACATAACAGGTTTTCAAAGATTTCTAAAGAATTCGACTTTGAAACTCTCATTCGATTAAGAATCACTAATATACACTTTATAAAAAAATCAACACACCAAAAAGAAGTTGTCTGATTGTATTGAAATTTTGTACGCAAGGATGTTTTGACAGATCATGCAAATTATTGAAATTTTGGTTCCAACGAATGGATAGTGGGAGCACAAGAGCATAGGAACTGCGCTTTCAGCAGATGTACAGAAGGTCGTTTGCACTTTATGGATGCGATTTTGATAGTTAAGTTTTATGCATAAATGCCGTATTTTTTTTCCGGCTATTTGCTTCTATTTGATAGCCATAGTTCTTAGCAATAGCTCTAGGTCGAAATTTCCATGAAAGTAAAAAATGTTCTTAGTACTGTCCTGTTAATTTTACCCTATTGGTCCGTTTTCGAAAGTCAGTTCAGTGTTCTTGGATGTCCTTTACCTAAGGCTCGTTTTAGAAAGCGTAAAAGTTCATTGGAGAAGTATCAGGTGGTTTTACAGGTATTTCATTAAATGGTATACACTTTATTCCTGTTTGTGCTTCATTCTTTGCTAAATAATCGGCAGTTGATTTAGACGTGTGACTAAAGGCCTTTTCCATATGAAGCTCAACTTTATCAATGTCCTTTCAATATAAGGCTACAATTTCTTCAAAAATTGGTTCTAAAATATTCAGCTGATACTAGAGTGAATTAATTTTGGCTTTACTTGAGGTTTTTTAATTTTTAATTTGACGTTGTAACGAAATCCTGCAACTATCATGAATCCCTTGGGAACTTTTCTGTACTCTGACGGAGTCCTTTCTTACGGCCATTCCCACCAGTTGAGCACTAGAAAATAATTGATCTTTTTTATTACAGTCACTAAAATACACCCATGCCTCATCGTGTGTTACCACAAATTTCCATTTTTCAGCAGCTAGGTGTTTTTTATATAATTTTATTCAATTTGTTTTTCTTTCAGCAATATGCTTTTATCTCAAAATACAAACGACAAAAATAAATTACAAAACGTTTCATAAACTGCAAACGACCCTCTGTATATAAAGAACGATTCTCGATCTGATGTTGAAAATTTCTGTTGCATTTCTGCTGCAGATATCTTACGTCGACTGTAACTTTGCCTCGCAGGAGGATTCGGGCTTATTACGAGCATATTTCAGAGTTTGAAAGAGGTTGTGTCATCGGATTGAAAGAAGCTACTTGGGCAAATCGAAGAATCACTCGAATCTGTTTTGAAGCAATGCAGCAATTAAACGATGCCAGCAACAGTTGGTAAACAACCTCTGATTTAAACTTCAGAATGGCAGTGGTCGACTTAGGACCACAGCAGAACGGGAAACGCATAGTGAATGTCACATTATCTGTCACACCGCCAAATTCATCGCTATCAACCCTCTGACGTTTGACCCGCGCACAAGTGTCCGACATGACCATTGACAGACGACTGGGTGAGCGAAATCTCCGTTACGCCGCTTCCACCCCATCTGTGCGCCATCAAGTCTGATTACAGTGGTGCTTAACGTGATCAACTTGGAACTACGCTGACTGGACGTATCGTCTATAGTGACTAGCCCCGTTTCCAACTGTGTCCTGATGAACACCGAAGACGTGTCTGGAGACGTCCAGGGCAGTGTGGGGATCATTCCCTTACTAGGCCCACAACAAGGCGTTATTGTCTGAGGTGCCATTTCCTTAAATAGCCGAACCCCTTTGGTAGTCAATAGCCTCACTAGGTAGCCTCTGTGGGCAGTGGTACCTAGGTAGCCAGGTACTTGGTCAGCTGTGTAGCCTGATCTCTCCCCTTAAGAGCACATTTGGGACGTGATGAGAAGGTGATTTCAACTATACCAGAATGTTGCCGATTTAGGCCTACAATTGGAACAATTTGGCTAGAAATTCCGCAGAATACCACCAGGAAAGTTTATCAGTCTATGCCACGCCGGGTGACAGTTTGCATCCAGTCCAGAGGTCGACTAACGCCGTATGGACCTCCCCACTGTGTAACGATCAAACTCTGGAATAAATCTTTAATCGATTTTTTTTCTGTGCACACTTCATAACAAAAAAATTCCATGTTCTTCACATCCACCAATTTTTGTCGCAATCGGATAAGTTCTTAGTACGTGGAATGTTCTGTTATACAGCTCATATTCAAAATATTAGAATAATTACATCTTTTTACAAATTGAAAATATCCTTTGGTAATTTAATATCTTTTAATGCAAATATGCAAACGATATTTTTATTAAGAACTCATTGTTAATTAAACTTATTTATTATCATAAAATTAATATCATTTTTGAAACGATTAATTGAAAAAAAAATTATTTTGAAAAGTCAAAATATTAGAATATTTATTCAAATGGTTCAAAATATTAGAATATTTCACATTAATTCTCCTTTAATTATCACCAATTCATAACTGGTGGCATCATTGATTAAATTCAGACGATTTTATTTAAATTAGTATTCTTTTTGCAGTTTGTTTGCTTTTTCGTCTTAAAATGGGTCGTGTGAGTGATATTCATGAATCTGTTAAACTTCGTATGGTTGATTTGTATCGGCACGGTAAAAATCAATGTTATATAGCGAATTATTTACATTGTTCGCAATCAAGCGTTAGTAAAATACTAACACAATATTCAAAAAATGGAAAATTTCAAAATAATCGCCGAAATGGCGGCCGAAAACCAAAATCATCTGCTAGAGATGACAGGAAACTGAAGCGTATAGTTAAGAAAAACCGTTTTAAAAGTGTGCGATTCTTGCACCGAAAATGGAAAGAAGAAGGAGTTGAAGTTTCTAAATCGACAACATTAAGACGTCTCTATAAATTTAAGTTTGAATCTCGTGTACGAAAACAAAACCTCTCATGACTGCAAAACAAAAGCGTATAAGATTGAATTAGTGTAAATTAAGACGTTTATGGAGCGAAGAAGATTGGGAAAAAATATTATTTAGTGATGAAAGTATGTTTTGTGTTTCATATGGTAATCAAGGTATTCGAGTTTGGAGAATGAAGCAAGAAGAATTTGATAAAGAATGCCTTAAACGTTCGGTAAAATTTGCTGCTAGTGTCATGGTTTGAGGTTGCACGAGCGCAGAAGGACCTGGAAAGTTATGCATCGTCTAAGATTAACTCTCATATATCAAGAAATTTTGGAATATTACATGATTCTATCATCAGAAGATTTATTTGAAGATGATTTCATCTTTCAACAAGATTTGGCGTCACCGCATACCTCGATGTCAACTAAGAATTGGTTCCGCCAACGTAAAATTAAGGTACTTCCTTGGCCACCAAACTCACCAGACATTAATCCCATTGAAAACGTATGGGGTATAATGAAAAAAAAAACTCCAAAAAAATCCTCCTTCAAGTAAAACTGAGTTAGTGGCACGTATAAAGTCTATTTGGGCTAATATTGATAGAAATTTTTGTAAACACCTTGTATATAGTATGCAAGATCGATTGTAAGCTGCTGTTAAAGCTAAAGGGGATGCTACAAAATATTAACTACCATTTACTTCATATTCATAAGGTAATATTTTTGCGTAAAATAAAATATTCTAATATTTTGAACCAATCTAAATTTTTTTTCTAATATTTTGATGTGTTTCAGAAAGCTGTTGTATACCTAATTTATTGTATTTTATATTTTGTGAATGTTAAAATCTTATCTAAACATTCCAGATTTAATTTATAAGAAATTTAATTGCATTTACTTAGTATCAAAAATAAATAAATGGAAAATAATTTCTTTCTTATTACTTTTTCTCAATTATTCTAATATTTTGAATCTGAGCTGTACAGTGTATTTTTAAAAAAGGAGAAAATATTTAAATGGAATGGCAAATTAAATTTTAGTAAATTTTATTATTAGTTTTTAATATTAGTTAATGTGTTTGTGATTCAAAAAACATAATGTTCCAGATATTTTGATATGGTGAGTATTTTTCTACATTTTCTTTATGCATTTGCTGGATTTTTCCTTAGTTTTAGATATTTAAAGATTATAAAATTATGAATGTAATAGTTTAAGCTTTGCTATTTGTGTGTTTCAGTCTACAACAAGAGAAGTCAATAAATATTCAAATCACTACTAGAGAGGAATTTTTCGAAAGCATGAAATTAAATAAGTAATCTTGGAAAATATTGATTATTTTCGTGAGAAAAGTCCTGATCAAAAGATTGAAACGATATTTTCATGCTAAATAATAGCAGAAGGTGTCGATAAAATGAGCATTTGTCTTGTCACTGTGTCAGATTATATTGTTTTCTAAAAGGTAAAGACTACAACTTAAAATTCGAACATTGTAGTATAAAATCAAATATTTACATGATGTGAGATATCTACTCCCACTTAGTCGAAGCAATCAATCAGCCTTCAGTTTGTTCTCTAAATCAAACACATTTTGTTTTTCCGGCCATAGCGCTGGCATTTGCTGAAATCTGTGGTTAAGTTACGATGTTGAAAGGGGAAATATAACTAAAAATAAATAATCCAACAGAGCAAGATAATTATAGGAAGAATGTAGACAAAAAACAAAGAGAAAGCAATCAATTAGGGCTTCACGCACCAAAGACAAGATTCTGTAGTAGTGCCGGAACTAAACCAGAAATCGAGGTAACCGAGTGGTCTCGTCATCAGGGAGCCTAACCAAATCAGTTAACTGAAGGGGAACTTTCTTAATAGCATTCAGGTATAACCCAAAGAGCCAAGGCCCCGAGATCCCCAATGAAACAGATAGTCAAAGGAAATGAAAAGACATAGACAACTTGAACTGAGGGCTCAACGCACCATATATGCAAGTACACATACAATCCTAATGCAAAGACTAAAGCAAAGATGCACACGTACCCTAACACAGTAAGTGATGGTTATGGTAAAACACCAGCCAATTTTTACCCTAGTAGTTACGTTACTATAGTTAAACCACAGCGCCACACACCAATGAAGTTTAAAAAAGTATGAAACAGAAACTCTATCCTAAACGTCTCTAAAATATACCCGAGTCTAAATGTCAGTTTTTTAAAACTTAAATTGTCGAAATTATTAGGGAAATTTTTCTTACGTAGGTTTTCCTCGAAAATGCACAAAAAAAAAAAACTTCGGACCAAAAAAACTTTAGCGTTATTACAAATGTTTTTTATTCTCTTAAGTTGTGAGTGAAATATATTATAATAAATTTTATAGTTCAGGTTTCTATGGAAATCGGTAAACGTGATAACCTCAAAGTTAAAATCTAATCTTTTATCATATGTCCCAATTTTTAATACGCTATTTTGAATTTTAATTTTTATATCCAGATAAGTCGCGAAATGATTATTTTCATTAGTCCTGTTTAAAGTAAGTTCCTTTGGGTAGATTTGATTAAGAAATTCCAAATCGTTACACTTAAAAATTATAAGGTCATCAATATACCTAAATCCGGTAACAGCATTAGAGTTAAGAAATTTAGTTTCGTAAGATGTAAAAAAATATTTGCAAAGGTGCTTGAAAAGCTATTACCCATTGGGATACCCTTTATCTGTTTAAAGAAACCCCTGCCATTAAAGAGGTAGTTTTCAAAAATATTAAATTTGCATAGTATTAATTTCATTAGTATTGCATTAGTATTACATAGTATTAATTTCATTAGTAATTTCATTAGTATTTCATTAGTATTATTTCATTACTGTGAGAAACTTATTGAAAATTTTAATTAGGATATTTTTTTCCACCAAATATTTAACAAAATTAGTGAAAATAATCTGGAAAAGAGAAAAAGCGTTAATATCTCACTATCACTAACATTAAAATACCTCGATTAGAATTGCTAATATTTCTAAAGCAAAAATGAATGACCTCTTGATTTGCTCACTCGAGGAAAGCGTTATTTTCTTTTCATCATAAAGAAATATTATGGTTCTTTTATTCCAAACATATTGGTCTTTTTTGTGGGATCCGTGATTAAACGCAAAAGACTGAATATATGTATATAAAAATTCGTTCTTCAATTTTTGCAATGTCACATCCATTCTTTGCTTAATTTAAAATAAATCGCCTGTATGACATTTGTCAAATGTTTTTTCAATCCTATTTCTGATGAAATTCACAATAAAAATAAGCGCTATTTCTCATATCTCGTCATTTATCGATAGCAAGCATTTCTCTCACTTTTTCTCTTTTAGAGATCTATGTGGGAGTTATCCCTTCAGTTATCCTGTATTGCATCAGAGTTCGTGACGGTTAAAAATACATTAATAATGGTTTAGAACTCATTGTGTTCTTTTAAAGTACGTGGTGTGTCTCAAAATACATATTTAAGGAAAACGTCTTATGGGAGAAAGCCTTTTTTTCAGTATCCTGCAAACAAAGCTTGTTTAATGTAGAAAGTTTGCATTGCTGTCGCTGATTATGGTACAGCTATTTATTTTTTCTAAAGAAATCTTGAATTTCTGACCTTCTTTTTAGGAATTGAAAGTTTTTATTCCTCCAGGGATTATCAAATGTCCTCTTTCAATAGAGTCAGAGGAGATAGAAGAAATATTGAACTTGATTTGCAATACTATTATATGGAAGAGGGCATTTTCGTTATTGAACCTAAAAGGAAATGAGTCAAAATTGAATATAACTTAATTGGGTGGTTCAATATAATATTTTTTGGTGTTTTGAATGGTTTTAAGTGATAACAAGTGACCATATATTCAATAAAGTTAAGGAAATTTTGAACATTAGCTGATTTTTAAATAAAAAGTTTACTGATATATATATATATATATATATATATATATATATATATATATATATATATATATATATATATATATATATATATATATATATATATATATATATATATATATATATATATATATATATATATATATATATATATATATATATATATATATATATATTGAACAAAAAATGCATATATGTTAAGCATGAGACATGCAGGTTTTGTTTAATGAGTGTGAAATATATGTAATAATGAGTAATTATGCTGTTCATATAAGTTAACGAGAATTTAATGTTAAATTCTCTTATTTTTTAGATACTAGAAGTGTATACGTATGTTTTGAAGTCGTATTACTCAATGAAGAAATGAAATTTTAATAATTAAGCATTTCTCCAATTCCCTTCAACTTTCACTGTAGCAATAAAGAATAGCCTGACGGAGAGTACGAGAAAATTTTCATACATTTCCGTGATAGAAAAATATTTAAACGAAGCTGAGACATAGGAATTGTTGAAATTCTATGTCTCGGGTGTTTGCTTTCCCGGAAACAAATAAATACGTCTGTTTGAAAACAAATAATGGTGCGTAGATTATATTTCTCATTTTTATTCTTTAACGTAGAACAGGATATTTCAATGTAGAAAAGTATTTTACATTTTCAAGGTTTGTATCGACATTCCATCTAGCTTATTAGGAATTCTGACAAAATAACTTTTTATACTCAAAATGCTTATTTGGAGGTAATTAGGAGTTTTGATTAAATATACTGATATGGGTGCAATAGTCAAAATCATGTTTTAATAATTTTGTTATTCAGAATACAAATGAAAGATTTATTGACTCACCAAGAGACTGTGATATTAACAAAGTTTTTCCGTGAAAATAAAAACAGTGTCTATTGAATAAAGGAAATCCAATCAAGTACATACTTTGGTAACTAAATATTTCATATCCTCAAGGTATTAAATTTAGTTTGCTTATAAGTTAGAGTATATACACTATAAAATAGTAAACATATTCCATAATGGGACAACAAGGAGCAGCATTCAGCTGTAACACTGGTATGTAGTAGTCTTATGTTTAGATGTGACGAAACTGAATTAAAAATGCAATTATATCTTTTTTCCACTAATCAACGACTCTTAATAAGAATTTAGCGGGGAATTTTTGCGCCAGTAATAAAAGGGAATTTTATCGTAAAAAAGAAGTAAACATATTTCATACTGGGACAGCAATAAGAAGCGGTCAGCTGTAATAAAGATAGGGCGGCCGTAGCAGGTTTAAAGCACGATGATGATAATAATATATATAATTAATAAGTCTGCATCTAAAGACGATTATTATGCAACTTATCCTACTGAAGTCTTTTAGAAATTCCTTAAAATCCCTCTGCAATACCAATAACTGTTCATCCCCATATACAGAATTTATGCTTTTAGTACAACCGTTAAACAGAATATTGCATAGCTTTCTGATTTGAATGATATTTATTTCAAATATCTTGTTATTTTTAACTTTTTCATTTGTTAATCCTATGTTATACTTAGTGACTCTAAGGCTTCATTACAATCTGTTGAGTCAACTTCGAATTGTCTGTTTTCCGTTGTCCTTGATTGTCAGAGGCTGTTGCAATGCTTATCTGTCAGTAAGAGGGTCATTGTTTTACAGTGGATCTCTGGGCATTGTGGTGTTGATCGCAATGAAATCGCTGACACTCTGTTAAAAAAGGTGCTTTTCAGAGAACTCCTTCCAGTGTCCCTTACAGTACTGTAAAGCGTATAATCAAAAATACGGTGAGAGAGGAGTTCAAAAAGAGTTTCACCGTTAGAACTTCTCAAATACCTTGAAGAGAAAAAATATTTGGTGTCTCTAAATGGCCCAGACATAAAATGGTGGCCGTGTTTAGACTAGCCACTGGCTATGACTGTCTCCTAGAACATTTACACCGCTTCAACATTGTTTCTAGCCCTTTCTGAAGACTCTGTGACTTGGGATGTGTCATGTACTGTGAACATTTGTTTCATTGCCCTGCATTGACTAACGTTCTCTTGTTCACCGATACTGGGAGGCCAAGGTACCTCTGGATTCATAGACTATTTTCTGCAGCTTTATTTCGTTTTTTTGTGTTTCTTGTGCTGTGCTTTTTTCTGGCTGTAGTTATTTAAATTTGTGCCATTAAAAATTTAAAAAAACTTGTTAATCTTCATAATTATAGAAGATATTTACCTCAACTATCAGATATTCTCCTATTTACAAGTCAACATGTTTTTCTTTGAAGAAAAATAATTATTTTTTAATTACTGAAAGGAGATTATATATTTTTTTCCTCTTCAGTCAGAAATAATAATTTTACTCTTAATTTCATGGCATAGTAGAGGGAAAAGGAATATGCAATACACAGGCAAATAAGAAAGAAAATGTTGCAAGATAGTATGTCTTGAAGATTTCAAAATGTGGAACATATTAAACTTCACTCCTAGATAATCCTTCCAATTAGTTTTCACATTTCCCTACAAGAAACAAATCATATAACGGTATCATAGTTCCGGTTTCAACAATTTTCCTGTTCACGTACTCATTAATGCAGGGAGACAGCTTATAGAGTCACAAAGGAATGCCCCCACGTCAAGTTTTAAGATTACTTCAGAGTCAATATCTTTAACATCAGAAGAGCAAGGATTACCTTACCCTGACGTGATGGTTATCGGAATTTTTATGGATGGTAGCATCTAGAATGCGCAATGGAAAGTAAATAGCGGAAAACTGAAGGTCATTAATGTTGCAAATGGTGAGATCCGAAATAAATTAAAGAACCCAAGCAGACTGTATACGTTATATTTCAATATTTATTTCAAATTCATCCACTTCAGAATGCTTAATAATCTATTTATATTCAAAGCCTCAATATCTCCTTAGAACCTTAATCAATACATAGATAGATAAATATGCTTCAGTTTATGTTGTAAGGGGAATTATTGCGTCTTTTACTATCCTCGGTTTAATAACATCTTAAGTTACGACTTAGTTAGATAGAGAGCCGTAATGAAAGTTATACGTTTATAGGTAAGGTAACTAATTAAAAATCCTATTAATGCTTCCTTCTATAAAGGCAATATTGTTTTCTCTTATCCGCAATGCAGATACTAGGATTCCCGTCTGGGTCTTGCATAACTATTGAAGAAATGTTAATACGCCAGTTACACTTTTAGAATTTAACATTATTCATTTATTTTATTTAGGTCATTAATGTCATGATTATTGACATTATATCATTTTAAAATGTCTAACGGGAGAGAAAAAAATTAAAGTAAAAAGTCATCGAAACTGTTTATAATCATAGCCATATGCTTATAATCAATGCCTTATAATTCTTCTAGCTATGCAATATATTAATGATAGGATCGTTATCATCATTATTTAGGATAAGTGCATTATATAATAGTATATTAAAAAAATTCAAATTAAAAAGCCAATTGAAAATATTCAGAATATTACCATATGACTTTAATCAATATTGTATAACGATTCGAGTTATACAGTGTTTTAAAAATAAAACCATTATTTTCATTATTGTGGATCATTATATAAGGTCATTATATAATTGTATACGTGAAAGAAAAAAATTGAATTAAAAAGTCACTGAAAATGTTCATAATGAATGCCTTATAATGTTTCTAGCAATACAAGGTATTAATGATAGGAACATTATCATCATTATTTAGAATAAGCGCATTATATAATAGTATATTATAAAGAATTCAAATTAAAAAGCCAATTGAAAATATTCATAATATTACCATATGACCTTAATCAATACTGTATAACGATTCTAGTTATACAGTGATTTAAAAATAAAACCATTATTCTCATTATTGTGGATAAGGTCATTATATAATTGTATACGTGCGAGAAAAAAATTGAATTAAAAAGTCACTGCAAATGTTCATAATGAATGTATTATAATGTTTCTAGCTATACAAGGTATTAAATATAACACACATTACTTTAAATGTCATCTATTCATATCTATGAGTTAAATGATTTACGATTAAGTGGTGTTTTTACCTATACCAGCTATAAACCCGGCAGTAGTCGAAAGCAAGACATGGGTGATACAAGTAAAGCAGACTCCTTTAATTTCTTTGTACAACCATGTTACACAAATCAGTTCAGCAAATTTGCAAAAAAATGTGGGAATTCAAATCCTCAGTATGATGAATGTAAAATCAATTTTTAACATCATGTAAACGACATGAAATAAATTCCATTAAAAGACAATTATTTATTCCTGAAACTGACTGAAAATATATCTTCCGGAAAAAAATTATCAGGTCAGTTTAACATAATTACACGAATCAATATATGTATCATATCATTTCATGCTAATTCCAACATCCTTATGTTTCTCCGACGGATACTTTGTATCAGACACTCCTCGCAATAAAATAAAGGCTGTAAAAATTCCAAGGTACAAGTGCACTTCAACTTTAATGAGACACATTTCTTTCTTTCATCAGCAGTAAGAAACAAGTTACGACACAGTAGGAAAATGCTGACATTTGTTTTAGTTTGAAATTTTGAACTTGCGCCGTGATTTCTACAGTGAGGATTAAAACTTAGAACTAGGGAGAAAAAAATTCAGTTGAATACCGTTGTACTGTAGAAATATACTTAGGAGACAGTAAAACCCTTAAATTGGGATTTGTGGTCGGGATAGAGAGTATAACTTTCTAGATCAGGATTACTATATTTGAGAATGGAACAAAATGGGAAAATAAAAATTTTAGTGAGACTATATTAATTAAAGGAATGCATCAGTTAATATCACAGATCTTAAAATCTATTGTTAAGCTACAGGGAATTTTCTTCTCAGTACGTATTTATCAATTCCCAGATTAGGATATGCATATCTTTGAACTATTAATTCTGCATTTGAAAAATCTTCCTATAATTTAACAATAAATCTCCAAATCTATTGTTAAGCTATAGGGAATTTTTTTTGTCAGTATTTATCAATTCCCAGATTAGGAAATGCATATCTTTGAACTATTAATTCTGGATTTGAAAAATCTTCCTATAGTTTAACAATAGATCTTCAAATCTTTTGTTAAGCTATAGGGAATTTACAGTATTTATCAATTCCCATATTAGGACATGCACATCATTGAACTATTTATTATGCATTTAAAAAATATCCTTATAGTTTAACAATAGAGTTTCAAATCGATTGTTAATCTATAGAAATTTTATCCTCAGTATTTATCATTTCCAAGATTAGGAAATGCATATCTTTGAACTATTAATTAGGCATTTGATAAATATCCTTATAGTTTAACAATATTTCTTAAAATTTATTGTTAAGATATAGGAAATTTTATTCTCAGTATTTATCAATTCACAGATTAGGAAATTCCTCTGTTAGTGGGTATTTTAAAACAATAATGGTTTGACATACGTTAAAAATAAAACCTTTTTCACTGATTATGTACTTTAACCTGTTATTTTTCCTTGTGTCATAGAAATATAAATTTGTTTTTTAAGGTATTACCATAATTATTTAGTCATGGCTTATTAAACCTTAAATGAAATATGTTTAAAAAAATATTTAGTTGTATCATATTTATAGGGTCATATTCACATGTATAGGAATAACTTCACAGTTATGTTATATTGTCCATGGATAGGTCTTAGCCCTCGGGCAATAGTTTGTGCAGTGCTTCCGAAGTCAATCAACTGCGGGTTTATGAATGAGAGTTTAAGTCAAGACGCCCTAATTAGTAATTGTCATAGCAACTCATTTCCACTTGCGGAAACAGTTCGCGCATATATCCGGCGTGTAACATCTATTTGAAGCACAAGATAAAGTAATAGTTTCTATCCCCCTTCAGTTGCCATCTTAACATGATTCTTCTCAATCCAACCAGTCACTAAATTTTATTCCATGTAGGATCTTCTAAAAACAGACGTTTTGAAGTTAAATCTTTCACCTTGAGCAAAAATATAGAGAAAAAGGAATTTACAGAATTAATAAGTTACAATCTATATATATAAAACAGTTCCGTAACTGACTGCACAGACCAAACCTCTGGACCTAAAGGGCTGAAATTTTGCATAGCGATTCTTCTAATAGTGTAGGGGTGCACTAAGAGAGATTTTTGAAAAACATTTCTTAGATTTTTTAAGAATTCAATTTTTAAGCTGGTTTTGTAAACTTTTAAAATTTGCATTTAAAATAACAATCTGAGGATTATAAAATTTATAGCACGAGAAAGATCATAAAAATTCCTTTAAAATGAAATATTTTTCAAATCTTTACTTACATTTTCTGATTGTTGGTGAATTTTTAAAGATTAATTTTTAGCATTTTATTTATCAAATGCTGATCATGCGGTATCTTTTCTTTTTGTGATACTTTAAATTCATTTTGCGTCGCGTGCATGAAAACGAAATAAATTGACAAAAATATTAAAATACAGTAAAAAATAAAATTTAACCACTAGACTAATTGAGATGGAAGTTTTTTAAGAATTTAATTGTATGTTTTATGGATATTAAACATACAAATTAATTGCATACAATGACCGTTGTATTTTATTTCAATATTTTCATCTACATTATTTTGTCTATAAAAATATCCATTACGATTTTTTAATATTTGTTTTTGCATTAATTGCATATATTGACAGTTTTATTTAATTTGAATGCACTCTGTAGTGAAGCACGGGTATTCATCTGGTATACCATATGTTTTCTCCGCTGACAAGCTATTGCCTTTAATGTATCAAGAACGTCAAAACGTTCACAGAACTATTATTATCTTCTAAACAGTAGTAAATCTCCTTGAAAAAAGCAAGCTATAACAGTCAATGTATCGGGTGTTAATCGCTTTTTATTTCAATTTTCAAGCTTGATCTTCTGTCATATGAAAGAATTTTTTTTAAAGTATTTATGTCAAATAGAGCTGAAATGTCATATTTGACTACATACGTCGGCCAAGAAAACAAAAAAAAATAGATAATATATTTTAGTGTTGATAAGCGTAGCTTCGTGGCTTTGCATTTGAATCTTTATAGTGTTACTAAAACCATTAATTTTGTGTGTTAGAAATATAAAAAACACCTTCTTTACTATGGTTTCAAGCAACCACAGTGAAAAGTGTTGTTATTACTGTTAATAAAGAACTAATTATGGCAGATAGACTTAGAGTTGGCATAGTTTCTTTTTAGGAAATTTCTCTAATTTGAATCATTGGATAGCTGAATCAGTATAATTATAGACACAAACGTAAGGTCTCTCAACTTAAAAAGTCAAAATGTAATTTTACAGCAGAAACGACGTTTGATATTCACCAACCGATATCATAACATTTATCAACAGGCCTTCAGCAACAGCATGCAGAAGGACAATTTTCAAAAGGTTCAGAAAAACATGCATATATGCCTTATGTCCATCACTTTATGTAAAACTGATTGATTTTTTTTTTAACTTATGTAATTTTATAGGTAAATGATACAGTGAGATCGTACTGAAACCAAATGTGTAGCTACATTTTTAGCCGCATGTTTAGCTGCAAGAAGATAAATATTTAAAGTTAATAACAATCAATCACTATATACCACTGGGGACGATACTTTTTTTTTTACAAAATAAACATATACAGTTAATGAAATAGTCATAAATGTCTCGAAATCTTATTGTATTAGTATAAAGATCGATAGGGAGAAAAATTGCAATACAGTGTCTATAAGCCTTGCCCTAGTGGGTCCACATTTGAATATCTATTGTGTGCCTACGCATCAGCACATTTAAAGACACATACACACACGTGTATGTATATATATATATCTGTTTAATATAATGCGATAGTTGATGATTACATCTAAGGATAAAAGTAATTGGAAACTAGAGACTACATGGGAATTGAAGTAACTCCCTTGAAACACGATGGACACGTACTTAGTGAAATCGGAAACACAATTTCATCAACATATTCTCGATTTATTTCCTCCACGATTTCATGTATAGAAATAACTGATGCGTAAATAGAATTGAAGCCTTTTCATTACGACCCGTCCAACAGAACATTATAGATAAATTATATGCATGTCTCTATGGAATGAAAACTCTCCACGGTTAATTGAGAGGAGCTCCAGTCCCGTTGTTCACGTTCTGAATCATAAATTTGTCAAATTTCAAATTGACCGACCGATTTGCACTATATTTGTAAGTTCGTTGTAATTTTTTTTGCTTCTACTTAAAATAGTCATGTTTCTACTACGAATTTATCTAGAGACTGATTGAAAATTTAAGGAAAAAATATTTACTTGAAATAAAAATATATTTGAGGAAATTAGAAACTTTTTGTTTTTAGTTAAATTGCTTTTCCCTTTTTTGTTATATATATATATATATATATATATATATATATATATATTTTTGTATATACATATATATATATATATGAAATAAATTTCAAATCTTTTATTATTAAAACGCCAATCTAAATTCTTTTACCCTTTGGCGATAAAGCATTACCCCTCAAATGCAACCCGAAATAATCTATTAGCTTTTCCCCTAAGACCACGCTCGGAAAGAGTTATATAACCGTTAAATAAGGTTGGAGACTTTCCACCGATCACACTATATGACGCGCTAGGGTCACGTGTCCGTTTCTGGCCATTTAGAAGTTTCATAGACCCGTACCAAAGCCTCCTTCAAGGGACTTCAACGCCTCTTGAGGGGGTGTTGCCCGTACTCGGAAAAGAAATTGCGCGATTCTGTAGTCTTTTGTCTGTTTGCTCATGGCCAGAAAACATGTTTTCGCTCCTGTAAAATTTGGACTGGCGGGGCCACGTCCCCGTCCCGTCCGCCGCGCGATGTGTTTTGTGTGCTTAGGTGTAAGCCACGACCAATGTTGTAAGCTGTCAGTGAGTGATCCAAGAATAAAATAAGTTAAAGACGATGGAAGTACGTTTTTCACTCTGGACTCCCTGCCTCTGTTCCTCGACTGCATTTTATCTTTCTGAGTTCTCCCCAGCAACCGGCAGCGACAGCTTTCTGTTTTCTCTATCCGCCTGCCTTGGTCCGACGACTACTCCGCCATGACTATAAAACTGATGTTCCATCGCCACCGATACATATTATTATTACAAAGATGATTTCAATTATATGTACGACTACACCCCGAGCTTACCATCTACTATTATCATTATATATATATGTGTGTGTGTGTGTGTGTGTGTGTAGGTGTAGGTGTAGTAGAAATATAAGTTCAAATTTCACCTAATGCGTATTCCAAATTATATTTTTTTGCTAAGCACAAACCGTTATCCGGAGCGGGATCTAGGAAACACGTATTTTGTAAATTATATTTGCCCTTAAGGCACCGGTCAATACCCTATTGTAGGAATTCAAAATTTCTGAAGCCCAATAACAACATTACGATATATGGTAAAGTAACCGGAAAATTTTTAAGCGCTCTGTTAATTTTGAATATAATAAAGAAGTCCTGTTTTTGAAAAGTCATTTGAAAACAACGTGGGTAAATACCACAGCATAATTTCTAACCAAATGAATAATGCTTTAAAAAGTTTAATATTATTATATAATATAATTGAAAAAAACTTTTGACATACTACGTTAGCTTTTTTGAATCTTGAATAGACCATCTTCCGGGAAGCAATTTCCAAATCTGGAGGCCGGTATTCTACCTATTGCTAAGTCCCGACAGTGTGAGTATATGTTGCATTCAATTATATATCTAACTTATTTCCTTATATTTCCTGGTTTTTTAATAAGCAAACAAAGCTGGATTCTTTGCGTTTTTATGCATATTTGATCATTATATGATGGTAATTTTTTAATTACGATCATTTTTTATTATTACCTGTAGAGTCCATCTTTTTTTCCTATGGTCGAGCGCTACTTTCCAGATTGCTTTTTATCACATTAATTTGTGTCTAGATTGGAATTAAAACAAAAGCTGTGCATCATGTTAGGATGTGTTAATTCCAACGACCTTCCTTGTAACTTTATATTTTAATCTTATCTTGATGATGAGTTCATGGTAGATCTTCAGAGATATCAAACACAGGAAATAATCTAACATAACTGTAGTACAGAACAATTTTTACACCGTTATTGTTCAACGAAGCACGGGGATTTTCCAGACCTAAGAGAATTTTACATTTGGTGATGGTTATTTTGTTGATTAAAGGCTATTACATGACGTTTAGAGTTGTTGCGTCTGAATATTACTGTAGAAGAGCTGAATGTTATAATTCACCGCGGTGTGTGGTCGAAAGACGGTCAAGAACAAAACTCTTATAAAAACTTCAGAGGAAAAAAATAAAGGCTTGAACACTAAGAGGACGTAAAAGAAAAGATGTCTGTGTGGCCATTGATAGCGATCAAAAGACAATAAATATTGCAAGATAGATGGACGTTATTTTATGGCTCTCAACAAAACTTTCAGCAGATAATGGTCAAAGTTGTATTTCAAACAAAAATTATGGTGGGGAGGTACTTCGTAGACTATGAACAGGAGCAGTATAATAAGGGACCAATTGGGGCAGGAACTGCTGAGAGAAAAACAGCCAACTACCCAATGAGAGAAAAAGGGGCGGTCCAAAATGGCCCCGGTAAACGGTCAATGGCCTCTTCAAGAGAAAAAAAAACGAGAGAAGGTCCAGAGATTGAGCTGGCTGTTTTCCTAGAGCTCGGATGATACAGAGTCCCAATTGAACTGCCTTGGAGTCTAGCGGTAGTACCGGAAACCCGACATGATGATCATGAATATGACTTGAGATGGGGCCCTGTCAACGAAGTCACCTCATCGCTGTAATCTTCAAAAGTTGTAAGTGCCTCCCGATAGAACCTAAAAATAATTGCTTTGACTAAATAGTTTGCCTCTGCTTCTGACTCCTCAGGTGTTAAAAGATAATATAAAGGGGTATCTTAAGATGCATTCCCATTACGCTGACGTGCTACAAAAAAAATGAATAAAACATTATTTTAAATAGGAGTGTGCATTTTACGCTGACGTGTTGTATCGAGTCGTGACGCAACACAACACGCTCCGTGACTCGTCATCTCCAAATATACATTCCCAGATCTCGTCAGTAGGCGTCAGGCCGTCAGCTATGAACAGGGAAGAATAGCTCATCAAGCATGTGAAGAAACACCCTATTTTATTCATCCATTTCAACAAAGATTATAGAAACAA
Source organism: Dolomedes plantarius (assembly GCA_907164885.2). Lineage (NCBI taxonomy): Eukaryota > Metazoa > Arthropoda > Arachnida > Araneae > Dolomedidae > Dolomedes > Dolomedes plantarius. The sequence continues at coordinate 56,951,587 of OU015500.1, read as the reverse complement.
ATATGCATGCAATGAAGCATAGGAAGAGATCGGAAATATAAGATGCTATTTTCATTTATTTACTAATTTATTACAAAGTTAGGCCGTTTGATTGATTGAACCAATATTTCAAACAATTTAAAAACACGTTTATAAAATCAGTGTTTCCTTAAAATTGTCATAGCATAAAATTTGGTTTCTCCAATAACTGGCGGTAAAGTTGGTTACTGATCTTGTAAAATGTAAACAAAGAAGAACGGGTGATTTGACAATATAAATAGGTGTTCGTCCCCTCGGTTTGCTTTCGATTTCCGTCTTTTAGATAGCAAAAATAATTTATATGGCCTTATCTTATTTACATTTATAAATTTAGTATTTTATTTAAATTTTTCATTGCAATTTGTTTTATGAATTAGCTGCAACAGTTGCTACTGATCTTGTCAAATGTAAAAAAGTGGAATGTGCAACAATACAATATAAAGAGGTATTCGTCCCGTCTTGTTTTTAAACTTCCATCTTTTAAATAGCAAAAATAATTTATATGAGCTTAGTTTATGTATATTTATAAATTTATATATATTTTTTGATTGATAGTTACTTACAATCAAATATTATAGGCAGACGACGGTCTTCGACCAAAAATTACCTACTTATTTGTAGAGTATTTGAATTATTTGAATACTAGGCAGAAAAAAAATTCACTACAGGCTATTTATTTACATTCTTTAATAACTCAAAATTATACCAACAAAAATGATATATCTAATATATAAAAATGAAAATTTGTCTGTCTATAGTTGTATAGAAATCCGCAGTTTAGGAGCAACGATCGTGAAATTTTACGTACAAGCGTCTTTAAAAACAGCCGAGGGATTTAAGAACTTCAAAAATCGAAATTAATTACCGTTAATTTTTAATTAATAAAAAACCAACAATTTTTTAAACTAAATGTAAGCTGTTACACTAGACGTGCAGTAGATGGCGCCACTATTTTAAACTTTTAATATTATACGACGATGAATGTATACAAATGATGTAAAAACAGAAAAATATATATTTAAAAAAAATCGTAAGGGATATTTTTATAGACAAAATTATGTAGAAGAAAATATTCAAATTAAATCTAATAGGACATACTAAAGAATATAGTACAGTTAACATAGTACAGTTTGAGGAACATATCTTTTACTGTATTTTATTTTATTTTATTTTTGAAGGGCCGTGGATGCCTTGTGGTACAGCGCGCTGGTTTTCGGTGCTGAAGGTGCTCAGATCGAATCCTGGCGAAGCACCAATAAAATCCCTCCGTTTGTGTCATCCCTTCATAGGGGAGCAATGCTGGTCCGCCTATATGGCGCCCGCGTAATAAAATGGCCAGCAAAACTGTGTTGAATTGTAGGCGAATGTCTTCGTGACAAGTACCTCCGCATAGAAAAAAAAAATATATATATTTTTGGATAATGTCCAATCGTCTGCCGCATTAGCAAGAAAAAAAATATTTTTCTGTCTATTTCGTTGTTATGTCACGATAGATATATTTAAAGTACCAGAAAAAGAAATCACGTGATCAGCGTTTAATAAATTAAATTCTAAAAATTAATCTTTAAAAATTCACCAAAAAATCAGAAAATGGAGCTAAAGATTCGAAAAAGATTTCATTTTAAAGGAATTTTTATGGTCTTTTTCGTTATATAAATTTTATAACCCTCAAATTATTATTTTAAATGCAAACTTAAAAAAGTTACTAAAACAGCTTAAAATTTTAATTTAAAAAATCTTAGAATTTTTCAAAAATCGTTCTTAGTGCACCCTTACATTATACGAAGAATCGCCATGCAAAATTTCAGACCTTGAGGTCTTGTGGTTCGGTCTGTACGTTGTATGTCAGTCAGTCAATCAGTCAGTCAGTCAACACCAACAGCAACAGTCTGGAGAGAAGTTCCTGGGAACTTGTTCCCTCTACTTCTAAAATATATCTTGGAATTCTACAGGAGTTTGCCATAATTAAAATTGACTGTGGAGTTGTTAGTATAAAAATAGTGTATACTATGAAGTGATAAGATCTTCGAATTTCTGCGACCAGAGAAAGATTAAGGGTTGAACGATAAATATAATTGAAATTAATGTACAAAAAAAAGGGGTTAGTAAAGAAAAATATTTTTTACCTTGAGTAATGTTTACACCACTCAAGTATCCCAGTTTTAAAGAAATTTAAAATGTTTTTTGCCGTAGAACTAGGTCTACGTATTATTTTTTTACGATTTTATATATATATATATATATATATATATATATATATATATATATATATATATATATATATATATATATATAAATATATAAATATATATATATATATATATATATATATATATAAATATATATATATATATATATATATATATATATATATATATATATATATATATTTATTTATTTATTTATTTATTTATTTATTTACTTTTAAATCAATTAAAAAAGGATTAGACCAGAACCTTGCCTACTGTGTGAGATTAGGAGGAGGGGGGGGGGAGGGATAAAAAGTTAGTCAGGATGGGGATTCGATCCCGCAACCAACAGAACGGGAAGGCCGCGCTCTACCTTAGTGTAACAGATAACGCAGGAAGAAGAGGAAAATTACCACTCAAGAGCAAGAGACACTCTTGGTCTCTTCCTATTGAAAGGTTTCTTATAGTCATAGTTAGAAAGTTCAGTTAATAAAGTTAGGGTGGGGAAGTTAAGTTCTTCATAGATTTTATAATTTCTAAAGTAATCGGGGGCTTCAACAATATCTCTGATAATTTTATTCTGAGTAGCACAGATTTTAGTAATATGATATTTGGCACAGTAGTACCAGGACTGACAAGCATAAGTTAAAATAGGTCTCAGGAATGCACTATAGATGAGCAACTTCATATTGATATTCAAATAGCTATTAAGGGCAATTAGGGGGAAGAGTTTTAGCAGCTCGAAATTTATCAGTTATATGTTTTATGTGGGGACACCAAGTGAGGTTTTTATCAAGAATAATACCTAAATATTTACAGGAGATGGACCAGGGCAGAGCAGTGTTGTCAATAATGATTTTGTGATCATTGTACGAGTCCAGTCATTTTCTGGAAAAACATGACAGAAACACATTTGTCAGTATTTAGCTTGATTTTCCATTTAAGTGTCCAAGAGTTGATGAGTTGAAGGTGTATGTTTAATTGATTCACAGCAAAGTTAATTTTGTTATGTGATGTGTATATGGCTGTGTCATCAGAGTAGACTGCAATGTTAGTTCTGAAGTGTGTGGGAAAGTCGTTAACGTAGATACTGTACAGCACAGGTCCCAAAACGCTTTCCTGCGGAAGTCCACATTGAACACTGTGGTTGTCAGAGAGTGTGTTTTTTAGTTTAACTTGAAAAGTTCTATTACTGAGGTAGCTACGTATAAGGTATATAATGTTGGGAGTGAAATTATAGCTTATTCATTTGTGAATGAGACCCTGTATCCAAACAGAATGAAATGCTCTGCTAATATCCAGAAAGACAGCAGCAGTGGAATTACTGTAAGTTTTAGCTTTAGTGAGTTCATCAACCACTCTTCAGACAGTCAGTTACGGAACTGTTATATATATATATATATATATATATATATATATATATATATATATATATATATATATATATACACTCGTGGACAAAAGAATTAGCGCACCAAGAAATAATTGCGAGATCGTAACGAAACTTGCAATGCAGGTACATGTCGGGGAGATATGCAAATGATTAGAAATGCAGCAAGATTGCGCATTACGTATAGCTGGTAGAGGGAGTTGAACATCGTACTCTGTGGAGTATAAAACAGGTAACCAAAGCTTGTTTGAGTGTGCTGAATCATTTACAAAGGAAGAGCTGAGATATGCATCCCGTTACGCCGTGTTCGAAGATAATATAAGCAGTTGTCGCAGTTTGAGAGGGGGAGAATCGTCGGGATGATGGAAGCTGGGTGGTCAGCTAGGCGAGTAGCTCGTCAATTAGACCGCTCTGATTGTGTTGTGAGGAGGTGTTGGGACCAGTGGACTCGAGAGATGCCATGTACACGAAGACCAGGCTCAGGACGCCCTCGACAGACCAGTCGTCGAGAAGACCGCCACATTGTAAGAAATGCACGCGTACATCCAACTGCTTCATCGGCCGCCATCCAGGCAAAGGTAGCACCTTCACTAGGGGCCTCTGTGTCTTCTCGAACCATACGAAGGCGCCTGGCTGAAGGACAGTTGGTATCGCGGTGCCCATTACGTGTGCTGCCCTTGACGCCCACCCATCGACGCCTCCGTTTGGAGTTTTGCCGCGCACGAGGAAACTGGACTGCAGCGGAATGGAACCAGGTCGTCTTTAGCGACGAATCCAGATTCAATCTCGGCAGTGATAACAATCGTGTTCGTGTGTGGAGAGCCCGTGGTGAACGCTTCAATCCTGCCTTTGCTGTGCAGCGACACATCGCTCCCACAGCTGGTGTGATGGTATGGGGTGCCATTGCCTACAATACACGGTCACCCCTAGTATTGTTCCTTGGCACCATGACAGCCCAGCGGTATGTTCATGAAATCCTGCAACCACATGTGTTGCCACTCATGCAACGGCTCCCAGGAGCCATTTTTCAACAAGACAATGCTCGGCCTCATACTGCAAGGATGTCACACGTGCAAGGGTGTCACGCAAGGGGCTTGTATGACTCAATGCCCGATCGTATCGCATCGTGCATTCGCGCTGGAGGGGTCCAACAGAGTATTAACTCCTCCGTTCTTTTGCCTTTTTCTGTGAAATAAATTATCCCTTTTCTTTGATTTTCTTATCATTTACTTATATCAAAGTAGTCATTACGTATGTAAAATTTCGTTTCATTTTGACGACTCCTTCTTGGTGCGCTAATTTTTTTGTCCATGAGTGTATATATATATATATATATATATATATATATATATATATATATATATATATATATATATATATATATATATTGATAATTTTTACTATCTTTATATCGTAACGATAACTTCTTGCGCACGCATTATTTTCCTATTTTTTTTATTATTATCTTTATAATAGCGCAATTTTCATATGATTTTAAACAACAATCGTTTTTAACTGGCATTCAATTGGCTGTTAAAACTTTATATTTACACCCTATTTAAAAGAAGTAGGGTGTAAATTTTTCAAAGAGGATGTTTCAACACCTAACTTCAAAGAAGTAGGGTGTAAATTTGTAAGGTATACACAAGATTCGATTCACAAGAATCGAACTTTTGAGTGAATGAATTAAAGAAGCTGCTTTAGATATGCTAATTTCGGCATACGCGCTTAGTATAAATACCACGCAGCGTCATTAATGAAAAAAAGGTGGTTAGGGTTGAAGAAGGTTGTTAATGTTGATAGATAAGCGATAGGGAGCTACGAGGTATGCAGCTCCAGTACTATCCTGAGCTAGTGCTTAGGGGGCCGAAAGTTTACGTGGCAGAATTGCTGGTTTGACATACTGTTTGTGAGTATTCGAAATGTGTATTTCTATTGAATGATAATATATATATTCCGTACAAGTAGTACGTATGCTTATTGCTGTAAAAGCCAATTATATATGTGCAACGAATTCAATAAACATTGTTTCAGGTATAAACTGTGTTTGTTTCAAATTCAAATAGAATGCCACTTCAAATTATATACACCCAAGTCTGGGTAAAAGTACTTATATTCTCTATACTGGCGCCCGAAAGTTTATATATACCCTGGTTGTTATCGTTACATTTATAACGAACAACATAATTGAAATTAAACTGTGTACTGTGAACTTATATTGATAAAATTGTTGCAAGTACTTATATACTAATTAGAAATGAGTGTTGTAGAACAAAACCCTGCTGGAAATTTTCCTCGGGTAATTATGGTTCCGCATTTTGCGCCATTCGAAGCCACCTTCAATGGCGGCCCCTCAAGCCAATTACTAAAGAAAATTGAGCATTACTTTCAGCAACAATGCACCCCAGAGGGGGATAAACTTAAAATTGCTCTAGCCGCTTTAAGAGGTAGTGCATATCAGTGGTACACGTGTATGCAAAGCAGTAATCTGATTTTTGACTATTTGTCATTCAAGCAACAGTTTCTTAGTGTTTTTCCAAAGACCTTTAATCAAAGTGAAATTGAAGAGGAAAAAATTTTCGCTAAGGCAACGTGAAGGTCAGTCTGCGTTATTTTTTGCTATAGAAAAGATTTCCAAGTGTGAGGAATATCTAGAAGGGGTGACGGAAGAGGTAATCTTACAAATAGTTATCCAACGTTTGAAGCCAAGTGTTCAAGATTTTTTAGATAATCAAACAATTACAAGCAAGGTTACCCTAATTCAAGCTTTAGCTAAATATGACAATAGGCATTTCTTCACTCCCCCTCACCGTCATCCAGGTACGAGAAGTTTTATACACTCCCGCCAAAATTTTTCGCGAGTTTCAAACCAGCAGCGAAAGCAGTATTGTGGGCGAAATAATAGAAGCTCCCGGCGTTACATTGAAATTAGTGCACTTAAAATAAATAATATGCAAGCACCTTACTTGCACTGGCAAGTTGTTTCACATGATATGGTTCAACCTGTGGAAATTGTGTGGTCAAATGTATTAACTTGTCCGAGCAGTAATCATTATTTTGAGAATAGTGAAAGTCGGGATATTTCTGTGGCTTATAATGAAAGTAAGTCTAGCTGGAATGATGCGGTAATACCAGTACAAATTTCTGAAAATAGTGCCGATAATAATACTAGTGGTTTAGAAAATAAATCATCTGATACTTCTATTAATGTTATACCTGATATTTTAGATGATATTCACACATCTGTTAATGAAGGAAATTTAGTAGATGACGAAGTATGCGTTACGGAAGTTAGTGAATACGGAAGTTAGTGAATACGGAAGTTAGTGAATACGGAAGTTAGTGAAGTTAGTGGAAGATAGTTGACGACAATAAAAATTCTTTAAACGATAGTAGGAACTCGCTAGGTAATGATGATATTATTTCAAGTTTCCATCCGAATGAGGATGCTGTAGGCCAGGTTGATAATATGGTTTTAAATAAAGTACATGAAAACCATACTGAGAGTCTGGATGAACAGTTGACACAGAGTTATACTGTAAGTAGTTTAGCTGATGCTTCGGAAGTTATAGACGTCGTTTGCATTAAAACGCACCAGTACGAAAAGCTTAATCTTCCTAAAACTGAAGCAGCGTTAAAGAATTTAAATGATAACGATTCTGATGTCGCAAGTTTCAAAGAGACTTTTTCGTCAAAAGAAGATAAAACTAAAGTTAAGGGTGATAAAAAACGTGAAAAAGCGCCTTCAGGTTCCAGCATTAAAACTGCTAATACTGAAGTAATTAAGGCGGTAAAAAAGAAGTCGTATAAGCACAAATACCAAAAACAGAGTCAGGTTGTTGAAAAACATGACACAAGTATCGAGATAAAGCCAGTAACTAAACACGTTGGTGCGGCGTATAATTTTGAAACAATAGAATCTGCATTAAAATCTAAAGCCTATACTCTAAAAAGTACGGAGAAAAGCAAAGTGTGCACTACAAAACCTCCATCTAAGGATGAACGTGGCACACATAAGCTACATAAGGTTATCAAAAGGAAGAATGACAATTTTAAAGCTCCTTTGCATAAGTACAGGAAACGCAAGATATCAGCCGCCCAGCAAGGTTGGCCTCCTCCCAAGAGACCTCCTGTCCATCGTCAAGCCGGACCAGCGCCTCAGGACCTACGACCTGCTTCACGAAGGATGACCACACGGTCAACGAATCCCTTTACTAGGACTGCGACCATGAAGAGAGGTTCCACGGAATGGACAGACTGGTGAGGGAAGTTGCCGCTTTCATGAACAAGTCTTATATCAATTCTCCTATTCTAACTCCCACCCTTTAATAAAACAGAACCAAATTGGTTTGAAGTTCCCCATTGTATATACTGTGTAAACATTTTGAGGGGAAGGGGTGAGCCACTGAAAAAAAAACGGCATACTGTTGTTTTATAAATTTTTGAAGGGGACATGTAGTGAAAAAAAATACATACTAACTACAGATAACAACTAACTAACATACTAACTTCACAAAACATAACACATGTGCATTATGTATTGGGTAAGAGCAGCTACAAACAGTCAAGAAATGTCATGCTGTGCAATTGTGTTGACATTTTTAACTAAAATAGTTTTTCTAGGGCTCAGTTGGTCAGCCCAGTATCCGCAACTCTGCAAATCCACTGTTTAATGGTGTCACCTGGACCCTTCGGGGTTAGTTTTGTAAAATGGTAGTGGCGTTTTTCCTCCACACAACGTGTGGAAGGTTTTTTTGACTTTGCCACCCATTATGTAAAAAGTCAGACCAGCACGCGTTTTCAATTAGTTAACTGAAGCCGTTCAGACCTCAGTTACCTAATTTTTTTTCGAGGGAGGCCAGTGTAAGGTATACACAAGATTCGATTCACAAGAATCGAACTTTTGAGTGAATGAATTAAAGAAGCTGCTTTAGATATGCTAATTTCGGCATACGCGCTTAGTATAAATACCACGCAGCGTCATTAATGAAAAAAAGGTGGTTAGGGTTGAAGAAGGTTGTTAAAGTTGATAGATAAGCGATAGGGAGCTACGAGGTATGCAGCTCCAGTACTATCCTGAGCTAGTGCTTAGGGGGCCCAAAATTTACGTGGCAGAATTGCTGGTTTGACTTACTGTTTGTGAGTATTCGAAATGTGTATTTCTATTGAATGATAATATATATATTCCGTACAAGTAGTACGTATGCTTATTGCTGTAAAAGCCAATTATATATGTGCAACGAATTCAATAAACATTGTTTCAGGTATAAACTGTGTTTGTTTCAAATTCAAATAGAGTGCCACTTCAAATTATATACACCCAAGTCTGGGTAGAAGTGCTTATATTCTCTATAAATTGTAGGGTAGAAAGTTGGTAAAATGAAAATTTTGTACAATGTATGTCATTTCTCGATTAAAAGTAGTTCTTTTCTAAAAATTAATTTATTTCGCTTGAAAACCTAAATATCTTATGCACGCGGTTTATATTATTATTACTATCTTTATATCGTAACATTAACTTCATGCGCGAGTATTATTTCCTTATGCTTTTTTCATTATTATCTTTATCATAGCTTTATTTTCATATGCTTTTAAAAACTATCGTTTTTTTTTCATAATAGGTTGGTTTTTATTAATTAAAAATTAAGGGTAATTAATTTCGTTTCCGGAAGTTCTTATTATCTTTATTTTCATATGCTTTTTCATTTACGAATTTTTCAAATGTTAGTTAAAAAACTGTAAAATTTATACATTTGTGGGTGTTTAATTATAGAAATTAATAAATTTATATTTCTGGAGAGGATGTTTCAGTTTTTAGTGGTACTATGATGAATGGCTGAATCTACCAAAATTCTGAGGAGTTTATTATGAAGAGAAAAGGAATTTAATATGTAGAGGATGTTTATAGGAGTTTAATGTGGAGAGGAAGGAGTTGAAGGGTTTGCAGCCCTCAATGAAACACTTCATTTTTTAAGACGCAACGCTGGAGTCATATCATGGTTCTATTGGAAATTTCTGCTAAACCTGCAATTTCAGCTTCTTGTCTTTTGCCCCAATGATGAAAGACTAGATCTAGCTAAATTCTGAGGAGTTTATTATAAATTTATATGTATTTTTTTATTGGGTTTTCCTTTTATTCATGTGAATAAGATTTCACATGTTTTTGTCTATATTTATACTGTGTTTAGATTTAAATTAATTTTGGTTAACAAACATTAGACAATTTGACATTTTTACTTTTCAGATTTTAGCGCTACAATGATGAAAGGCTGAAATTCCTAAATTCTGAGATGTGTATAACATTTCACATATAATTTTTCTATATTATTTATTCTGCGTTAATTTTTAAATTGATTTTGGTTAACATTCTTAAAATCCCGGCGCATCGCTGGGTACTTCAGCTAGTTTGTTTATAAAAAACAGTAATAAAATGTTTACAAAAATATTAATTATTCTGCCTTTATGAATGCTCTCCCATTGCCATGAACACCTTGCAGCCCCTTTAGTAGAAACGAAACCCTTTTTGAACTTCTCCCTCACTAGTCCAGTTACAAGAACATGATTTCCACGAATCGCTTCCACAATTCGAAAACTTCTTATTTCTTCCTATCTTACTTGCACTTGCTGTTCAAAAAGTGTAATTGTTTTACAACTGCGCATGTTTTACAACTGAGCATGTTATGAAGACAGCATGCTGCTAAAACTTTATAATCACAAGTTTCCGGTTGAATTTCTATGGGTTTCAGAAACACTCTCCATCTTCCTGCTAGTATGCAACATACATTTTCTACTGTGCGACGTGCTCTTGAATGCCTGTAGTTATAAATTTTTTCTTCATCGTTCTTTATGGAATTCTTGCTATAGAGATGCATCAAGTGTGTTTTTAATGGGAAAGCATCATCAGCAACAATAAATCGATCGGGCACTACAGAGGCTGTTCACACATTTTTTAGACGATATATAATGCACAAAACTAAATTACATAAAATTCTTGTGTTTTAAATGTTCTAATTGACATCCCTTATTCTGAACTATCTTTCGACACCGCAATTTCCAGGAAAATAATGTCTTTTGAAGTGTCAGAAGAGGTATTCTATCCCATTCCTCCTGAACAGCTTTCCAGAGTCCTGTAAGCGTTTTGGGACGACGTTTGGATAATGCAGGTTTTAAAAGTCCGAAAGCACAAAAATCCATAGGTGATACATCGGGAGATTTAGTAGGGATATCAGTGAAGGGTATGGCCTTGATACCAGTTTTTTGTTCCATTTCTTTTAGGAAATTTACAGCGGATTTTGATGTGTGACTGCTAGCTTTGTCCTGATGGAGTCTCTCAGATTGATGGCACTGTGGGTAAAGCGATAGTATTTCATTCAGAAAAAATAGCGATAAAATATGTTCCTGATAGTATTTGGAGTTAATCTTGACATTTCTTTCCACTCTCTTTATTTTTAACTTGCCATTATAAGAAAAACCAGCAACAATCATGAATCCCTCAGAAAAACTTTCTTTCGATTCTTTGAACCATGTACTTAAACTTTTTCTCCCCTTTTATGATAATAAATGGCTCTTTTTTTTGTTGCAATCATTTAAATACACCCATGATTTATCTATTGTGACAATTGTTTTCCATTTTTCTTTGGATAAATGTGTCTCATATAGAATTCTGCAGCGTGTCCTGCGTTCAGCGATAGGATTTGGAAGAAGACGATGCACATTGCGTTTTTTCGCTTTCTTTAGATTTAAATCAACGTTTATCATTTTGCTTACAGTGGACACCGAGCATTTTAATGATTTTGCAACTGTCCTTTGACTAGGAGGATTTTCTTTTAACATTAAACAACGTACCTTTGCAATAGTCGAAGATGTCCGTTTTTTCCTTGGATAGTTGTTTGGAATTTTTGTCCCACTTGAGGCTCCACTTTGACGTTTTTTTTCCTTTCTTGTTGACTATATTACCTATCGACGCTTTAGATATCACAAAACCATGATTCTCACATCGTTTTTGGATAACGGAGTATACTTATTTCTCTTCGGAAAGAGTATAAATGTAGCCTTCGAACCACTGCTTTGTTAAAAACGCCATTTTGAATAAAAACAAAACTTTCAAGCCGCAGACGGTAATTTTGACTTTTAAAAACATAGTACAATTGCAATTATTTCTTTTGCAGCAAACGATTTTTTATTACCGCTTACCAAAATCGTCTAAAAAATGTGCGAACAGCCTCTGTATTTATAGAGTGCACCCATATTCTTCTTGAGTGGTGAGCAGCTATACAAGCTGCTGTCACAACATTATACACTTCTTCCTCATCTAAAGCCTCTAAAAGTCTCCTATCCATTCCGCAACGATATGCACCTTGTGGGAACCAAACAACAACTGACGTGAATTAGTCACGACACGTCAGCGTAGCGTGCACACACCGCCTGACGCTGACGTGTTAACACATCAGCGGACGTTGTCATCAGTGCGTGTCAACACGTCACGTCAGCGTAGTCTGAATGCAGCTTTATTCTGTTATTAATTACACTTTAGCAGCATTTTTAGCATTGTGAAATAAATGTATGATAAAGGCTAATTCTCTGTGTTTCTTTACTTGCCCCAACACATGCACGCATCCATTGTTTTAAGGTTATTTAATTGTCAATAATTACATAAAATACTACTATTTCTTTTGCCATTATGTAAAAATATATAGTTTAATATTAGCTGAAAGTTATTTAGAGACGCGTAAACCAAGATAAAACCATAGACAGACATTGACGTATGTTAGTACTTTCCATCCTGTAGAATGTGTTACAATTTTGCGAGAATGAATTTTTTAGCATTAGCATGTTAGAGAATCTGAAGAGGTTACATCACGTAAGAGTTTACGTAACATATTTTTCTAAACGCGTCAGAGAAAAGATAAGATGTAAAAACATGAATGACAATAGATCTGTGTTACAAATAGGAGAAACTTGGATTTTACGAAATTCGGATACTTGAAAATTCTTCCAAAGAGCTCTGGGATTTGTACGTGTGAGACTTACAAACAGGGAGAGTAAACAACAATTTTCTGATCTGGTAGAATGAAAAGAGGTTTTTTTTCCCGAGGAATTTTTTAGAGAATGTTTTCTATTTCAAAGACACAGATATATACATTTGCTTTGCTCGCATTTGAAAATGAAAACTTTCATAGTTGAAAGTATTTCCGAAAATACTATGATTTGAAAACAATAATCATTTACTTGAAGGTAGATATGCTGAATCTAGATATGAAGGAACGTTAGCAAAGCTTGTAATTTTTCCTCGTTGGTTGAAATATAAGCGTAGGGATTAATGAAATTACTTGTTTTTTACCAAATAGTTGTACGGTTTTATAAATTTTCAAAAAAATAAGAGAAAATTCATTAAATGTATTGCAAAAAAATTAATGTATTAAAATGGATAGGACATTGGGTTTGTTGACAATACTTTTCCCTCCAATGACTTTCATTTCAGTTTGCGTCTGAAACTACGAAGTAAAATACTTATAGTTTTCTAATATGCCTACTTTGTAAATTACGATGTTTCTTATATATAAGCATCACATTAAATAACGATAATCTTTTTTAAAAAATCATCTATAAAATCCCTCTAAGAAATTCGACATTTGATAAATGATTTAAGATTCATTTAATTTATTTTTGATAGAAAAAAAATCAGTACAGGAAAATAAAATATATTAAGTGGCAAGTAAAATATATTAAGTTGAAAATTATAATTTCATTCCTCATAATGAAAAATACAGTACATTTTACACTTAATGATTAGTAAGGTAAATAATACTCTACTTAATGCGAAATTCGTCACGGAATATTTTGTAAACTTTAGTATTCAAAATCTATTATTTTAAATGCTGATAATTTATTATGGAAAACTCCAAGGCTTATAAACCGTGGTTTATATTTTCCTCGTATAATTACTAGGTATTTAAATTCAACATTTAAAATGCAAACCTATATTTTGATTTCGTTTAACAATATAAATAATCTATTCAACTATTCTGTAGTACAGAAACGAATGTACATTTAAAATAAGCATGCTATTTATGCCATCCATGTTGTACATATAGATAGCTGTTATGGAGGGAAATTTTATCAAACAGAAAAATAATTTAATTTTCTATTCCACACTTAAAACAAATTGAAAAGGTAATTGTTGAAAACACTTTTGAAATACTAACGTTTTTCCAGTAACACGCAATTAATGAGAATACATCGTTAATTTGTCATGATGAAAAGTAATTAAAAAGACAATTTAAATTAAGATTTTTTGCAATTTTTATCGTTTTGTTGCTTTGCAGGTTGCATAAAAACTACTTCTGCAGAGCGTTGCTACACAGATAAATGAAATTTTTTCAGACATTTTACGCTTGGTATAAAATTTCTTGAATTTTATGATTAATCACAGTAATTAATTCATTTTATGCACTAGTAGCATTTAATAATCAAGCGAAGTGATTTCATCCTAAAAAAGGAAAATAAAAACCTAAATTACTTATTTATAAAATTAACTTAGTTTAAAGCAAAATTTCCCCCATCTTACATTTGAATAACTGTTTAAATATTATTGTAAATTAATCACAGCAAGCTTATTTAGGGTACAAAAAGTAGAAAGGAAGCTTTCATAGGAACTAACGCATTGGAAATTTAATTATATTTTTCTAAAACAAAATAAATTGTCTTTAACAACTTGCAGTCAATAGCGCATTTAATATACAAAGGGGAAAAAATGCAGTCGCATTTTTTCTATTATCCTTGATAAGTGCTTTTATTCTCAAATACAGATTGTGGTCTTTTTCCATCATTAATAATGCTTAGTATTTTAATTAAACAATACAAAATTTAAAAGTTTTTGAGACGGCTTTAAGATTATAGTTTTTTTGTTGTTGTTCTTAAAATATACTTGACATAACTTGGAAAACAAAGAAGTGTTTTTGGCAGAAGAACTGTGTTAAGCTGAACAAGCAAGAGAAGCTTGAATTTTCAGGTCAAAATGTTAGGATTGCACTGTGCAGAAATAGGAAACGTTATCATAATCTTCATTAGGAATATTTTTAATTGTTTAAGCTGACCCAACTCACAGTATTCGATTCTGGGTCTCATATTCTATCGACCCTAACCTACGAACTTAAAATTCCCTGTGACAAGAGAACAGTAATTTTTGGAACATTGTGCCTCATATTTCCTTGAATTTGTTATGCTTCAAAGGAATAGTTCGAATAGTTCCCTTTTCTTAAGGTTATATTTTATCCAGAAAATGTTTTGGATTTCTATCATGGTTATTTGTCAAATGTCTTCGTAATATATCTTTATCTTTCTTTCCGATGGTCGGGCGATTATTTAACGATGGATTTCTAAGAACAACATTTGAAAGCAGTTCTCTTTTTAGGAACCAGAAAACGAATATTGGTTTTGAAAATGTTTTACAATTGATCACTGAAACCAGTGTTAAACCGACTGAGGTATTGAAATGGTATGAAGTGATCTAAATATTGAAGTATCTTTCTTCACATTTCTAATCTTTCTTACGACAAACACATGAATTGTTCTCCTTCAGGATATTTTCATTCTCAAATATTTATATTTTATCTCGAAAACTCTGATTTTCTTATAGGATTAATTATCGTATTTAATTTATCATATGACGCCCGGGATGTAGTGGTTAAAAGCGTCAAGCTGCCACCTCACATGTCCATGGTTCGATCATTCGACTGGGTAAGGTCGACTCAGCCTTTCCCCCCCCCTTGAATGGGTCGATAAAATGAGGACAAGCATGATCGGGAACTGAACTTTGGGGGTCCCACGTCAGGTTGACCACCTGACTAAGACATATGCGGTATGGTACCCCAAGCCCACGGTCAAGAAAGCGGAGATGGGTACCGCGGGACTTGGTCTACAGCGGACTGTTACGCCATGAGTTTAGATTTTAGTTTTAGTTTACTTTATCATATAGACAGGCAATTTTTGTTATTTCCATTAGTCTGGCTTCAATTTAATAACAGTTTAGGTCTCTAACGTGGGTCTCCAAACATCCTTGACATTATTCTTGTGAGCCCTCTGAGAGAGGTAAAGAACTCTTTGAAGAGGGACTTTGATCTGCCATTTCTCACAACCTGTATGTTATAGTTAAAATTTAATTTAGTTCATCATTATGATTTATATAGATAGAACACACAAAGACTGCCGGGTTGTTTGTCATTCTGTACATAAAGTATAATTTTAATAATGTATTAGTTTAAATCTTTATATTTTCCATTTATAGTTTAGCTTCCCGTATCTACCTTTTGGCTTGAATTTAGATAGTACAAATCATTATACAGGTTAGCAATAATTTCGAATTCTCCCTTCATCTAAAAAAAATCTGTCGTACTTGTGATGTGCTGAAATTTCTCGTCCTCAAACCCGTCTCTTATCTTCAATTTAGTTAAATTTAGCTGTTTGTTCCCGCCTATTTCTCAGAGATCAAGTGTGAATGACGGTGCTTTTAAAAAATATTGATTGATCAGAAGATTGGTCGGACGGAAAATTGACATTTTTCGGATGTAGAGTGAACACTCTTTTTTTTTAACGTTCTTTATTTTTGACAGGAGAGATACGATTACTTTGCTCCTAGAAATCGAAAAAAAACAATGTCTTAAGAAAATTTCCAGCAATCAGTCGCTCTTATATTCATCTCTGATTAATGTTTTGTTTTAATCTGTATATTGCAATATTTGTCCAATTTTTAGTATTATACACAATAGTCAAGATCAGTTTCATTTCACTCGAGAATTGGTTTAGGTATTTATTTATTTTTATCTTGCTAAATAATTTTCTAATAATTTTAAACTAAATCTTCTTACACAGGGATATAAAATTTAGAAATTAGTGTAAAATTTAGAGGAAACAAACTTAAACAATATACAATAGTCTTTATTTAGCTTCATAACAAAATGTTCATCATTAACTATAAAATGTTCATAGGTTTGGAGAATTCACAATTTCCGTCAAAATTTAATGCTTTAAAAATTCCGCGTTATAGCAGGAAATGCAAGTGTATTATGTGTACTTAAAACCTCTAACAATCCACTATGGACTCGTTGCCATGAAACAATTAAACTACAAAGTTGTGAGGAAAGTCACTGAAAATAACACATCCTTGCATACGCAACGTGCCCAGTTGGTTGAATTTTAGCCTAGAGAGCCATTTCGGAGATATCAATTGGTCGTTTAAGTAGTGCGTGACCTTTGGAATAAACGACGGACAATTTTGATCAATTCTGATCAATTCTGAAACAATTTTACACCACCAAATTATTAAATTAAAATAAATATATACATGCCACTATCCTGTGTAGTTCAATTAAGGAAAAAAACAAGGGAAGAGAGCAGTCTAAATATGTAAATGAAGTTATTGGAAATAACACTTAAACTTATAATATTCTTATAATATTCCTTAAACTATTGTGACATTGCAACGGATCACAATCCGACCTCGAGAGTTGGAGATCCCGTCTTGGAATGGTCTATATAAGCTTCATAACAGCCAACTGAGTGCTACAGGTTTTTATTCTAATATTTTGTTTACGTCGCGACATATCAATTTCACATTTTCTATGAAAGGCTTTTTCTTTTTTCAATCAGTTATGACTTCTTTTCGATATGCCGATAATTGACTATTGCAAAGATTTTTTTTCTTGGCAAACATGATTAAAATGAGAATATATTTAACATATGATCACAGATTTAACGCCCAGCACCATACTTTTATAATTATACTGTGCACATTTTAAACCAATAGATTGCTTCGCTTTCAAGTTTACTGTAATCTACATACGATGGAACTTTAATACTGGCAACTAGGTATGTATAAATTATACAGAAGATATACAGGGGTGAAACGTTTAAAGTAGTAACCCTTCAAAGTAGTAACCACTACTGTTTAGCACCCGTTGCTAACGTCCTGGAAGCAGCAGGATTCCGTTGGCAGCACCTAATCTGTTGATCCTTCGAACAGAGTGGTCTATAGCTTACAGAATCTCTGGTGAAATCCACGGAGTTCCTTCATCTTGGTGATGATATCAAACTCACAGAGACTTATTCCGGGAAATATGGATGATGGTAGAACACTTCCCAGCCCTAGAGAGCAAAAGCATAAGCCAAAGTGTGCGCGCACGCATTTTCCTGCCATCAGTACGATGTAACAAATTATTTCGTAGACCGGTAACTAAAACATGGCTGTGTTCATCCTGCCAGTGCAGGTGTGTGATGTTTGTGGGGACAGCTCATTCGCTCTGAGGTAAGGCAGGTATGTGACGTGCGTGCGGTATAAACTGCTTTCATGCTGCTTGAGGGCACTGCAACAGTGTTGCGACTATTAAAATTCCATCCATCGTATTTAAGGATATTTTAATTTAATTTTATTAAATCATATATTACCGTGATGAATAGTTCACTATACAATAGTTTAGTAAACTTCCATTCTTACATCTCCTTGAAAAATAATTCTTTTGAAACTGATATAAAATTTATTAAGAATGAAGTGAAGTAACTTAGAAATTCCAGAGCTAAATTTAGTTTTACTCACTTCAGTTTTAATTAAGGATGAAACATATTTGTTGAAAATTTTCAGCATCATGTACGAATTATTAGGAATTCCTTCCTGTCTTCAGTGTAGCTCAAAATTGCTAACAAAAATTTCTAGAGACTTCTAACTGCAGACAAAATCAATTCCCTTTCTTTCAATTGTTTTCAAAAACTGTCCTTGGAGCCCCGAAGTTGTTTTCTGAATGTTCAAACTTAAGTTCTCTGTTTTCGAATTCTTTGAAGCCAGAACATTTTCTCAATCTTTTTCGATTAAGAATGCTATATTTCTTTGACACCTTACTTATTAGAAAATGAGAAAACTAGGACACCCGGGCTTCATAATGCTAATTTATGTTTCTAATAGTAATTGTTTTTCATTTTAGGCTACTGTATTACTTTTTTATTTGAGGAAAAATTATGGAGGGTACGTATTTATGGAAGCATTTTAGAAAACCATAATTTAATAAGAAATATTGAACAGGATTGGAAAGGATTTATTATTCACTTTAAATTAATAATACAAATATTCTTCATAATTAGAATTATGTAAAATTCCGTAAAGCATTGTAAATGTGTGGTACGAGCATTGTAAATGTGTGTAAGTCTGAATACAAAAATTTCGCCTTTTGAAATAATCGCTAAGTTGATGTTGATGTACAAACTAAATTTAAAAACAAATTTATTGAATTTTCCCTTTCGCATATGTTATTTTATATAGATATGCAGGCTACCACATTACTTTTTTTTAGGAAAAATCATGGAGGTTACGTGTTTATGGAAGCATTTTAGAAAACAATAATTTAATAAGAAATAATGAACAGCAATGGAAAAGATTTATTATTCACTTTAAATTAATGATTTAAGTATTCTTTATAATTAGAATTATGCAAAATTCCGTAAAAAATTGTAAATTTTTGGTACGATAAGTCAGAATATACAAATTTCGCCTTTTTGAAATAATTGATAAAATTGAAAATAAGGTACAAACTAAATTTAGAAACAAAATTGTTAAATTTCCCTTTCGCATATTTTTTTATATAGTTGCAGGACTTTTTAAACAGTATTTTGATAGAAGAATATTGATTATAACAAGAGGAATTACATTTAAAAAATTATATTTCGATATTCATTTTCAATGGATTAAAGATTTCATTTCGATTCGGGTTTCCTCAGAGATGTTTAATAAATTCAGTGTTTGCTTTTAAATTGTAGTTAAGTTTCCATGATGATTCCTTAATGGTGCCATATTTTTTCTTCCTTTCTCAAACTATCGAAATTCTGATTTTTTATCTGGTCTACCTACGCCTGTATTTCAGTACCCGAAAGAATTAGTTTTCTTACATCTATTATTAAAATGTTACGTAAAATGAAGAAGCAAAAAAAGTACATGTCAGTCTTACATTACATTTTGAACTATAAATAACACCACCGTGACATTCAGTATAAGGTTTTCGACTGAAGATAAATTCCGAAAATTTAACTTTCTTTTCGATACCACTCTTGGATGTTGATTTTAAATAGGGAAGCAAAACCAACTATAGCCACTATTCGCACAATACATCATGCCATATTTTGAAATATGAGACACATTTTGATATCATGAGTTATAACACATCTTCTTTACCAAATAATGGGTATAAAAGAACATCCCATAAATGCAAATAACGTAGAAAATAAATAAATGTATACATGTTTCGGCTTATTAGAAATAATTTTTTTGTGTGCGACGAGAAAATATCAATTAGGTTAGTACACATTTTCTAATTTCTCAGATAATAATTACATATCTGCGTTACTTCTGAGCATTACATATTCACGTTTGCTCTAACAAATAAGACACTTATTGTAATCATGAGCATACATATTCATTACTGAAGATCAAGGATACAAGTAAATCTGTGGAAATATTACTGTCAATATGTAAATACTATAGAAAATGCAGTAAATCTGTACATCTATTTTCCTCATTTAAAGTTAACTATTTTTTTGTTCTTAATGGGAAAATATTGATTAGTTATATATATATATATGTATATATATATATATATATATATATATATATATATATATATATATAAGTGGAGGTTAGCGGAGAACCGTACCTTTAAAATTATTGCATTTGTTAGTTAACTTTGCATTTCAGAAAAGGTATATATTGTATCATAAAAATCAATAAATATAAAATAAATAAAATATTGGCAGCTTTTCTGGGTGTCTTGGATTTTTTGGCTGTCTTTGGCAGATTTTCTGGCTGTCCGAATTTTTCTGGGTGTCTTGGAGTGCCACAAAATAATCTGTAGCGGTCCGCTATTTGCTCACCACTGTTGTAGCATATTATTCTAATTGTGCAAGTAAACGAAGTCCAGTGAGCAAGGACATTAAAAATAAAAATTCATATGCTTATATCAGTCGTTAGCGACACGCAAATTAATTCCCTAAAAATGGCTTAAATTGTTCTTGTCGAAGTTGTTGTTTCTAATGCCTCCTGGACAGAATTTATTCCAGTCCATATACATATAGGTTAGCGAGCTGAGGGGTACGGCTCCTGTTTATAATGGTACATCAAGTGTCGGAGTCCGTATTAGCCAGCTGCCCCCGCAATTTTGCCCGAGCAACCCTGGGAGCGGCATCTGGTGGGATCGTACCCCCTTAATATTTGGGATATGTTTATTTTAAATATAATAAATATATAAATATAATTTGAATGTTTATTTATGTCGGAAATCATAAATAAACATACAAATGAAACATCCGTTTCTTGGTTAAAAGCTCCCCGTTTTATCAAAATCCCGTTCTGAACTTTTTTACGAAAGTTTTGAAGTGAAAATTTCTCTGCCATTTGACTCATGTAGCGGAATTTAAGATATATTTTGTTACTTGCCATTCTATATTACATAACTGGCAAACTCATTTTAATGTTAAGGAAGTCGACCACCTCTTTGGAGGTATCTGATTGATAGAAGTTCCTCTTAAATAACAAAAGCTTGTTTAGCATTGTGGTACTACAGGTCATTATTCCATACAATCTTTTATTTCTCGAACTTGGATGTTGCGTTAAAGTTACGATTTTGTTACTGATATGTTCCTAAAGGGTGACTCCTTTAAGAAAAGCATTCGCTTTGTATTAAAATGCTGTTAAGATTTCAAGAAAAAAATTAAAACATCAAAATATTTACTTTTAGCACACGAGAATAAATAGGGGCGGTCAACAAACTAAAATGAGAAGGTGTTTTCTGCTAGGTACAATAAGGAACTGTGGTGGCAGATAAACAGCTACTCTTTCCACTTTATAAAAGATTGAACAAATAGAGGTGGCGTCGGCCTAGGATAAAGGTACATCCGGTCCAAGGTACAAAAGGTTCCCTTGCTTTTAATTTATTGGAAAATGCATCTTAAACGTTCCAGATCTTTTGAAAAACAAACAAACGCACACACACACTTTATTAATAAATAAATAAATAAATATATATATATATATATATATATATATATATATATATATATATATATATATATATATATATATATGTATATATATATATATATGTATATGTATATATATATATATATATATATATATATATATATATATATATATATATATATATATATATATATATATATAAATATATGTATGTATATATA
>OU015500.1:56657256-56924756 GCA_907164885.2 Dolomedes plantarius | reverse complement strand
TTTCATCATTTTAAGAAAAAGGTAAAAATTTTTTTTCGGTGCACGGGTTTCTCCAAAAAGTTCATCGAGTAAAGAAAATTCTTCGACTTGTGCTCAATAAGATTTCTATTTCAAGTTTATGCTTAAATTTATCGCGAGAGATATCCAGGAATTATTAGGTGTTGAGTATTCGTCGTGTAAATTGTGCGGCGAAATTGTTTTTCATCCAGATAGCAATCAATTAAATTTTAGAAAAAATGGAAGCGACGTTTCTGCATGCATCGGCTTCGAGTGTTCAAAATTTGTGCTTCAAATTTCAGTGGGATTGGTGCCATCTTCTCATCGGAAAATTTTTTGTGTGTGGAACTTCAGCGGATTTTTCTTTTCTTTCTCTCTCGTTGCAAAAAATGTTCTTCAATTGCTGGAGTGTATGAGACAGGATTCCCGTGGCTCTCCGGGACTGCCAAAATTGACGAAAATGAAATGTACCAAACAAAATTCTTCATCAAAGGATCACTAAAATTGTCAAAAGTTGTACAAGAAATTCAAGGTTAAGGTAAGAAGAATTTAAACGAATTACAATAAACAGAAATAAAAACGAGTTAAAAAATATGAAAAAAAATGTTTTAAATGGTTAAATTTGCAATTGTACAAGTTGAAGATAAAATTATTTTTGGCATTAAGGTATTGAAATTTTTAAATTGAAATGGTATTGATGAAAATTGAAATAAGTAACTATTATATGTAAAATGTGAAAATTTTGTGTAAATTTTGGAAATTGTGGTGACAAGTTAAAATTCAATAAAAAAAAAATTTTCTGACAGTTTGAAACTATTGGTAATACAAAATGAAAATTTTAATATTGTAAAAGAATTAAGTACAATTTGATATTGTTTTCCTGGGATGATCACTCCAGTCAATCCTGTTTTGTTTTCGGGAGGGGGGGGGGGAAGCTAGATAGCAGAGTATTAGTATAAATATTGATAAAATTTTGAAAAATTGTAATTTGCTTATGTTTGAAAATTTATGAGTTTTGGTATAGTTATTGGAAAATTTTAGAACATATTAAAGTTAAATTGTCCCATTTTGGTTTTTTGTGCTGTTTGGCAGTCTCGTCATTTTGTAAAATAATTTTTAAGGTTTATTGATTAATAATGTTTATTTCGATATATTGCATATCGGTTTGTCAAGTGTATAAAATTGAAAATTTTGGATATAATTTATAAGTATATTTTTATTGTCTTAATATAAATTTATTTTGATAAGTAATGTTTTGTCAGGTAGGGAATTCAATTTGCATTGGTAAAGGTGTAAGGTGTGAGGTTTTTATTTTGAAATTGGTAGATCTGTGAGTTTTGATTAGGTGTGAGTAATGTTAACATATTTAATCACTTGTGTCTAGAAGCAGAACTAAGCATGAGTTCAACCATGTTTACTTCAAACTTGAGTAGGGTATTAAAATTGGTTTTGAAGGAAATGGAAAGTTTATGATATTAAAATGTATAGGAAAGTGTTTTAATGAAATTTAATTGCATACCTCAATGATTTAATTGTTTTTTTCATATTGATAAATATTGTGTATTTTTTGGTTTAAAGCACTTAAATTTGATCTTTTTAATTTGTTTATTGTGTTTTAGTATTAATATTTGATGTTTATTTCTTGTGTGTTTTTGGTTGAAACTTGGTTTGTTGGCTATCTTGGGAGGTCTCCCGTTAATTTTCAAGATAAGCATGAGTGTAAAGACATGCTTCATTATTCTGTAAGACTCAGAGGTATAAAAATTTGTACATCATGGTGAAAACGGAAAATTTATTGAAATATTGGGAGAATTTGAAATATTTTTGGGATTATGTTTTTCACTATTGATTTATTTTGTGTCAAATTTGAAGTTTCGGAGGAATAAGGTATCCCCGATAATACGCTGAAAGCTCTTAATAAAATTCCCAGTGTTGTTGTGCAGTATGACTACCATAACAGACATCTGAGGAAGGGTTTTTGAATTTTGGTAATAGAGTAAAAATAAAATTTATTTTGTATGAAGTTCTGTGACACCCCAATTTTCTACAAGAACTGTACGTGTTTCGAAGACTCAGAACTTTTATTGCATTTTAAAGTCAGGACTCAGCTTTAGGTAATGGACTCAAGGTGCTTGGGAACAAATTTTATATTTCTTGGGCTACGAGTTGCAATGAGGGTGTTGACAGGGGAAATTTTGAATATCATGTTCTTACACTTTCAATTTATATTTTGTGTTAGTTAACTTTGATTTTAGTATTTTAATGATAGGTTGGTATAAATTCTTTTATAGTTAATTTGATATGTTGATTGTAATAATTTTAAGTCATTCTGTGTCAACTTCTGTCTCAAATGGAGACATTTATGTAATTTATATTTTCTTCTCCGCTCCATGGGGTTAGGTGCACGAATTTTAGTAAATAAGAATAATCATTTTAGTTTTTTTAAAAATTAGATGTCAAATATTTAGGGAAAATTAGATAATTTTTAATATGGTTGAATCAAGTAATTTTTAGGATAAAAAACTGGAGTTTCTTCTGAATTTGTTGTGCGGGGAGGGCCCGCCCTGCACAACGATTTTCAGTTGATGAATTATTAAGTTTAATTTTAGTTGTTTTTCTCTTCTGGAGACGTGTTGCTGGAAACTAGCCATTCTTTGTGTGCACGCCTTCAGGAGAACGATCAACCTTTCTAATCATAAATGTTAATTTAAATTAGTTACTTTAATGGGTTAATAAGTTAATAATAGGAGTTTTCAGTATTTAGGGTTAATATTTAATGCTGTTGAATAGGTACTGCATCCCTATTCAGCATTTTGTCATCTAGGTTTCAATTTAATTTTAGTTTTTTCTTCTGGAGACTTGCTGCAGAGAGTTGCTCCTCTTTGTGTGCACGCCTTCAGAGGGGCGGGGGAAACGTTTATGAGGCTAAAAATATGGTGGGGACGATCGCGCGAACTAAAAACTGGATTTAGTTATTAAAAAATAGGATGTAACAATTTAAAGGTCTGGGATTTCAAAATAAGCGGCATCGGGTGTTTTGCAGTGAAAATAAATTAATGGGTTCGACTTGATCCAATCTCCGAAGAACCAAAGGGATAATTTTTAGGTAGACGTATAGCCTTGCAGTTTTGGCGCTAAGAAAATGCTTATTTAGCAAAAAGATTATCCGACATGACATCACGCATAAGTAATGAGTGTCATAAGCGTTGGCTTTAAAGTTGAAACAAGAAAATCGGCAGAGCCATGGATAACTAGGGGAATGGAAAGGACTTGTGCCGAAGGCGCACAGATTTTAATGTGGATGGGAGAGCCATATCTTTTAGTTATGCGCTGAGAGTCGTTTTAAGAAATTTATAAATATGTTTAGTAAATGATAATGGAGTTGTCGTCATTGTATTTGAGTTTAAATGGCAGGTGAAAGGCCAGGTGATTCAATCCACAAACTGTTGATGAACTGGAACAAGACATCTCTGCTGCTTGTTGGAACATTCAAACTGAATGTTTGCACGGGCCGTCCTGCGAATTTTGAACTCAGACTGGCGCCACGTTTTGTTGCTAGCAAAACGATGGTTATTTGAAAACATTGTTTTATAGTTTTTCCCAGTCAGCAGCGCCATCTCCTGACAAACTTCGTAACTATTTTTGAAAATTGGTGAGAATAAATTCCCTGGTATCTAAGGAGAATGCTGAAAACCGTATATTTCTATCGCCTTCTGTTTTTCTTTAAATGATTTTTTCAATTCGACGGTTATTTTTGGGGGACACCGGTATTATAATATATATATGTATACAGAAATAGGGATACGTGTTTTTTCCTTGGCCAGAATCTATCTTGGTCCTACGTCATTCCCAGCTCTATCTGTCTAGTTTTATTTTTAGCTGTAGTCTTAATTAATGTATGGGCAACTAGAGATCTTTAATGCACCTGTTATAAAAAAACCTTCTCATTTTGGGATAACTGTTAACTGCATCTATACAGCTGACCATTAAAATTGTAACACCAGCAAGGAGAGAAAATAACAAAACTTTACTTATTGTACGTATACAGCATAGTATAAAGAAAACATGATTAAATTTATAGGCAATTTGGGGGCATACAGGGTCTGAAATTATTACATACAGCTGCCGCCTTTGGCAGCTAAAAGACTCTAACCTGGTTAGGCTGGACTTGGATGTTACATACGGACAAGACATTCCATGCTCCTTCAAGTCTATGCCACACTTCATCAATCGAAGTGGATGGAGAGAGTGGCGGCTCAGTCTCTCAGCAACCCACGGCCAGATATATTCAATAGGTGAGAGATCTGTTAAACGTGCTGACCAGAGCAACAGTCTGTGTCGAGGTAGGTCAGGACAGGACGAGCAACATGCGGGCTTGAGTTATGTTGTTAAAAGATGACGTTTCTGTGGCCTCGTAGATAGGGCACAGCCACCGGCCTTAAAATCTAAGAAATGTAACGCTGGCTGTTTAGATTACCGATGACGCGGACAAGAGGTGTTCGTGTCGTGTTCTCAATGGCTGCCATTATCATCACACCGGGTGCAGGGTCCGTAAGACGATATCGAATGCTAGCAGTCCACGTGCGTTCTCCTCGGTGCCTCCAGACATAGATACTTTCATCAGGATGCTGCACTCAGAACCGAGACTCGTATAAAAGACGACGTGGTGGCCACTCCTCCTAACCATTTGTTATCATTGGTCGCACCACTGTTTGTCGCACCTCTCTAAGCTGCAGTTTCAAGTGAAGCCGCAATTATGGTCGCCGTGCAGACAGTCCGTGCTGCTACTGCCTTCGTCGCACTGTCCGTGTGGATACTTGCCGTGCTGCAAACAAGCCCATTCCCTGACTCAAGGTCCGTGATGTGGCTGTACGATCCTGCAAGGCTGACCTGACAACCTGTCTGTCCTCTTGAGCGTTAAGGGCGGGAGGGCCGTTCGATATCCTGCTTGTCGTTCAGTTATGACGTTCCTGAATCCATTGATTGCATATCCATGACAGTCGTTGGATTCCTACCAATGCAAGTAACAATATCGAGGAACGGTAAACCACACTCTTGATAGTCCACGATCCTACCGCTATCGAATTCGGACACGTGCTGGTAGCCGTTTCTCCTCCTTATACGGGACATACCACGATTTTCTAAAAAACAACCAATATTTAAATGCGATTTCCGAATGAGAAACCCGCTGCGTAACTTTACTTTTACACAGTTTGATATGCCGTTTCTCCCGCCTGCTTCGTTCGATTGCGCTTAAATGCTAATCATTTGTATATCTCATCAATTCTTCCTTTCATGCGAAATTGATGTTTGTATCATCCTTCATGGTGTTGCAATTTTAATGGCCAGCAGAGTATTAAATCTCGTGGGCTAAAAGTAAATATTTTGATGTTTTAATTTTGTTTCCTCTTTAAATCTTAAAAGAATTTTAATACAAAATGAAATGAGTCACTCTTTAGGAATATATCATTAACAAAATAATGACTTTGGTCCAGCTTGGAAAACAGAACAATTTTTTGGAGTGAGAACAGGTTGTACCTTGTACTGAGAATTATCTTTTTCCTTTATCCTTGGCCACAGGTACAACCCACTGATATCTAATTCACATTTTATTAGCATTTTTTTTTTGCTAGTTCTCTAAGACGAGAATCATCTCTATTCTCTAAGAATTAATCGAAAGAAATCAGCAGAATATATTTTTGAGGACTGATTTCACATCTTACAATGTAGAATGATATTAATGTTTTGTTTAAAAGTTTAGTTGGGATTTATATGCTGTGATTATAATTAAATATAGTTAATCAAATTACCTGAATCCTTCTTGGAGGTTTACTTCAGGGTTGGATTAGGGGAAATTTTTTACTTTTGAATTTAATAATGAAAATAAATACCAGTAGGACCAAGGTACAATACATGGGGTACCAAAGTAAAACGCTATGTTGTATATTTGTTATATATATATATATATATATATATATATATATATATATATATATATATATATATATATATATGTTAGCAAGTTATATTTGGATTTCAGAATATCTAAAAGTTACATTACTTGCTCGCACATTGACGTCTCTGCTGGCAATAGCTCCCACGGAGTTTGTGGCTACACATCTGTAAGTTGCTGCATGGACGTCTGCCCGGTACTCGTCTGACGAAAATGGGGAAAATACCAATGACCCGTCGTGCCTGGTATGGCGAAGTCCTAATATGTCCTGCACTGGTGCCCGTCATTCTTCACCCAGGTAATTAACGGCTGGGGTCTTCCATCTGCTGCACAAGGTATAGCCGTGCCACTTGAGTTCGAAAAACTCAGCCTTTGTGGAGGCTCTAATGTGAAGCGAGGACCTTTCATCGGCATTTCCATTCCACAACCTGTAACAAAAGAGATTCCAACTTAGTAGAGTTTATATGATAAGTAATACTTAAATTTATATTAATGAAAAATGTAATAGTGAAAAATGTAATACTAAGATTTAATAAGTTTTATTTTCATCAAATGAAGATAAATTGTATTTCATGTGCTTTCGTGATCCAGGCAAGTGCGTATACCATAAAATCTTGAGTATAATACGTACTTTTTTTTCACAGTTTAGTCCGCGAAATGAGGGTGCGTAACATATTCGTACAAAAATACGTAGTTTTAAACATCGAATAACGACAAAGAAAAAAATTATAATGTTTTTCTTGTGAAAGTGTTAAGACTGATAACTTCACAGTATTGTTTGTGTTAGAATTAAAAATTTAAGTTCCTTTTGTACCGAATTTGGCGTTTTTCGTTTATTTTTATTACAAAATTTTATTTACGTTATTAAATATTTGTGCATTTTTAAATAAAATATTGAAGAGTTTATGGGGGCGTAGTATAGTCAGATTTACTGTATATCTTAATTTATTCAAAATATAGATTAAATGAATATTTCATTGTATTAATTAATTAAAACCTTTAATTAATTGCATATATAGTATAATATTAATATCTATGCAAAAATGAAATCGATACATTTTAAAATAATAGAAGACAGATAATTTCAAAATTTTCTTAATTTTATCGCGAAGCAATTCCTTTTTGCTTGTGGGAAAAGAAATTATGGTGCCATTTATTGTGCATTAGGACATAAAGTTCTAGATGATTACAACAAAACTGAAAAGACAAAAACAAGTTTATAGTGAATTCACATCTTTTCCTCTTCATGTACTGAGGGATAAAAAAAAAATGTTGAAAAAAGAAATGAAAGACACATTCAAGTTGACCGTTACCCAATATGAATAATGCACGCAGGAAAAAAAAAAATTCTAAATCTGCAAAAAACGAGATAGGAATTTATAAGAAAAATTCAATGAAATTATTGAAAATTTATTGAAAGAAATAACTAGACATACTGAAATTTACTCATTATAACTCATCATACAGTTTCACCGTATGATGAGTTATAATGAGTAAAATTTTAAGTAATAGAAGGAATACTAAATATAAATGGAAGAAAATATCTCTCTGTTTTGTATTTTTTCTAAGACACAACATCGTCAGACGTTTAATTCATTTTACGTCAGTACATTTTATTAGAAAGGGATTCAAAAATTTTTTCTTTATCTACTATGTACGCGAAGAATTAAGAATTCTAGATGAACTGATTTCTGAATATTTCCGTTGGCTCTTGATTTTAATTCAATTTTCCTATAACTAATTAAAGCCTCAGAATTATCTCAAAACATTTACAATACCCGCTGTTATGTCATTTTTTACCTACAGCCATTCCGAGACTGAGAGTGTTCTAAGCAAAGATATTTTCTTTTTGTGAGAGAATGTATTCTCAAACATACCATAGAATCAACAAAGGCTGAGAAACTATATTGCTTTTTTTATGAATGACATATTTTAGGGAGATTTCGAATCCAAATTTCCTGAGAATTGCTTTAGCAAATATTTCCCTTTTTTCGACTCTAATCGAAATGAAATATAAAATTATGTTGCGCATGTTATTGCAGTATAATTACAATAATATTAAACACAAGATTGCCATACAGACACCTGTGTATACACACACACACACACACACATATATATATATATATATATATATATACGCAACATAGGCATAGCAGGCTGATAAAAGAATTCAACCCAGATTATACTTTTGTACTAGAATAATTTATTTAAATATTTACGCATTATAAACTAAAACTATTATGTATAATTTTTTCAAATTATCATTAAAAAAGTTCAACATGTTGAAAAGTTACAAAGTCGTTTCATTCCTCATTCTAATTAAATGCTTTTTAGCGCTTTTGTCTGATTCCAATTGAGTAATTCTATTAGAAACACTTTTCTTTTTACTTTCAAAATCATTTAGTCGCGCGTGAACGAAGATACGGTAACAGTCGTGTAATAGTGTTACATCGACTTGATGACTTTTTCCCTTTGTGTGGGATCTGTTATTGTCCCTAATTATTTCGCACTTAACGAATAATGGCCACGTAAAATATTTTAGCATTGATCTTAAATGCATTCTCTCACAATTCAACTTGTTTTATCTCCTTTTTACGATCCAAGATCTCATTTATTATTTCTCTTTCACATACCTTTCTAATTAGGCTAATGCACTATTTGCGTATATTGACTGGATTCGCGGCTTTTTATGCTATAGGAGGAAAACCTTTAATGTGACAGCTTGCGACTGTGAGAAATAATAGCAAAATTTGTTGTTAAATATGGAGTTAATTGTCTGTACTACCGATTTCTATTTGGGCTATGCGATTTTCTATATCGTGGAATTAATCTTCAGTTTTTAAAATGATATTTTATTGGTTATTTTTGCATTTATTTTTACGTTATGGTATATCTTTCATTTAAAAGCAATCGGATTTATATATACGGGCCGTGTGCCTATAGATCTATATATCTATATATCTATATATATATATATATATATATATATATATATATATATATATATATATATATATATATAGATATCTACTATATATATATCTATAGATACATATATATATATATATACTAGATATAATATATATATATCTATATATATATCTATATATATATATTTATTATAATAATATATATATATATAATATATATATAATATCTATATATATATATATATATAATATATATATCTATATATTATATCTATTATAATATATATGTATATATAATACATATATATATATATATATATATATATAATAATATATAATCTATAATATATATATATATAATATATATTATATATATATATATATATTATATATAATATATATATATCTATACTCTCTCTATACATATATGTATATTATATATATATATATATAATATAATATTATATATATATATATATATATTATCTATATCTATATCTCTCTCTATACATATATGTATATATAATATATATATATATAATATATATATATATATTATATATATATATTATATTATATATATATATATGTATATATGTATACGCAAAGTTATTTAATGTTTCCCTAAATCTTTTAAGGTAACCTGCAAAAAAATTTCGATTAATATTATTTTCTTCTCATATACTTACTCTTACTAGAGACATCAAAAAGAGTTCTTTGTTATGATAGTCTTCCCTTTTCCTGATTCCAAAAATTGAACTACCGGCTTTTACACATTTTTTTTTCATAAAAACACCCACGTTTATAAAAGCAATAGTGTTATTCAGGTGTACCGAAGAGGAAATACGATTGTTTGACAAACTTTAATAAAAAACAAACAATTCAACGTTCAATTAGAGATTTCTCAAAATCTAGAAATGTTTTTAGTTTAAAATACAATTTACCTCTTATATATTCATTTACTTTTCGAAAAGCTATAAGAAGAAAAATTCTTTGTGAGGTTGTCCTTTATTTTATTTCCAGGAATATATAAAATTGTTTCATTTTAGAAAAATAAAATTTCAAGCTCTATCACCAACAAAAGAAACGGATTTATTCTATTGTTCTGGTAAAAAAAAATATATAGATTATTGAAAATAGAAAAGGTCACGGGGCTGTTATTGATTGAAGAACTGAATTGATCTGTCCTTCTTCCAGCTGCTCCTGTTCTGTTCTCGATGCTGAACTTTTGGCGTTTTATACTGCTTTGGAGCGTTGCTTCTCATTGGATGGAAGGCCCATTTGTATTCTTACCGACTCCTTAGTTGCCCATCAATGTCTGCTCCAAAGAGAAACCAAATGACGACTTTTTAAGCATCGATGAAATTAGGGATCTCTCTTTAAACTGAAGTTTAAAGATATTACCTTACAATGAATCCATGTTTATTTTGACGTTCATGGCCATGAAGTTGTCGACACATTGGTCAAATTATTCTCAAACATGGGCCCAATTCCCCATTCTGCTTGTTCTCTTTCCAACTACGTAAGATGCAAAGGGAGATTAAAGCCAACTGGTGCGATTGAAGGAGGAATACCAGTGGTAAGGGGCATTTTTTTTATTTCCTAAAAGAACCAAATAACCTTTTGCATTTTGAGAGGGTTCCCAGACGGACTGCCACTTTCGCTGCTAAAGCTAGAATTAGCCATCTTGTCATGGAGTCCTGCTTGCACCCCTACGATCATGCAGCTACTGATATATGTCCCGTATGCTCTAAATAGCGTGATACTCTGGGACATATTCTGCATTTCTGTACCGGAAAGAACTATTTTAATAATTTACTTACTGTTATTAGTGATTCTAAACCTATTTTTACTATTTTTAGATCATTTTCATAGGTTTGTTGATTTTAATGTTTACAGACGGCATCTTGAATTCGGTGCTTTTGAGCCGGACTCATGAGATAAGTTATATTGTAAAATAGATAGGTCGCTTGAAGACTTAAAATTCTATAAACATTTGTAATTTTTTCTTTTACATGATAATTCAAGATAATTTAGGCATTTTATTGTACTGTAACAAAAATACAATGAGTTAAATACGGCTACAAAATCTCTATATAATTTACGGATATATAGTTTTACATTGCGGGTCACAATATATGAAGTAGTTTAAAGTATAGATTGTTGTTGTAAAGGAAGCATCTTCGTATACACATATTGATGTCAGATTTAAATTCCTCAATACAATTTTATTTCTACACTAAGCAACTTGCACTGATATTTTAATGAGATATTGCTAAAACTCCTTCTTTCAGGCTTCATATACCACTTGCTTAAGACCGAAGATTGAGAATTTTGGTTAAATGCCCAAGGGAGGTCTTACTTAAACAAATAAATTAACATCTTGAGTGCAAAATAATATCTTTAAAAGTAGGACAATGGGCTGTCAGTTTTTTTTAGAATCGACATTCACTGAGGTCATTTTGTTTTTGTAATTTTTTATTTCCTCTTACTTTCGTCAAAACACTTCATAACGTTAATTTAAAGATTCTTTTATCCTCGTTTTTATATGATTCATTTTAACGTATTTAATTTTGATTTGTCTTATTTAACTGTCTATGAATAAAGTACTATCATGAAATTTTGTTTCATTAGGAACTTAAATGTGCATTTCATCTTAATACTGAGGAGAGATATACTTTAAAATTTCCTTGGTATAGGTTCACTATACTAAGTTTCAGATTGAAATCGTAATATTTTTTGTTATAAAACTTTTGATTGTTGAAATCGTACAGTTGTAAGTGAAAGGTAAATATGAAACAATGTTATATTCCTCGAAAAATTACAGTACATTACATTTATTTTTTATTTACAAAATATTACTGACTTTCTCTTAAGAAATTTCTAGTTAGGAAGGTATTTTTTTTAAATGTGTTAGTTTCAAAATATTCAATCTTTAACCTTAATTTTCGTATCAACAGACATATCGTTAATCGTGGCTTTAGACAAGAAATTTTTTTTTTAATTTAAATTGTAAAAAAATGCAAAAAATATGCGTTAAAGTGGTCAATAAGTTACAAAACTGAAGTTGTAAGTAAATGAATATGGAAATATAATTCCATCTACGTGTTGGCTCGGATTTCAAAAATTCGGAAAAAAATACATATTTAGTTAAAATGATTCCATTCATTTTAATCTTATTAAATTCTACTAATGAATCTTAAATTTTAATTTTTTGAGTAAACCCAATAGGCAATGTTTCAAGGTTGGCATTTTATGATAAAGTTACGTTAAAAGGGATTGCATCGTATATGGAGTAGCGCAATGAATATCATTTTTTATTCACCTTGCAATTGATCTTCGGAGAATAGACTTCGATTTTAAATCACAAACATACACATCAAACGTACAGATAGCATTGGCTGTGAGTTTCACTCTTCTTATGAGTTCATCAAAAGGGCTTAACCGATGAGTACGGCTTGTTTCACATCTAACCGGTTTTTGCCGGCTGCCGTTTAAACGGCGCCGGGTACACTTTGAACGACATCTAGCCGGCGCCGACACGAAGTGCGATCTCTTTCACACTTACCCGGCTATCGGGTACCGCATCTAGCTGAGCAATCAGTACACTTCGCATTGAATAGTAATGGATAGCATAGTTAATAGCGTGATGATCATGTACAGACGTTATGGAAAAGCGGAGAAAAAAATAGAATGCACTGGGTTCATCCGATTAATATGAGAAGAGACGAGGTTGGGGCGTTCTTTTTACTTTTCGAAGATTTGAAAAATGATGGGGATAAGTTTTTAACTATTTTAGGATGAGTATACAAACTTTTGATGATCTATTTATCGAGATATAATCACTCGAGATATAATAAAACGAATATGGTAAGTAAAATACTACATTTAGTAACTAATACAATACATTAAAAACCAGGGTGTAATGATTTAATCGAATGATTAAAATCTTTAATTAAAATCATGATTGACATCTAATAATTGTTTTAAAAATAAATAATTCATTTAATCAAAAAATTATTTCATGCATTGCTTTTGAACATTTTTGGTATATTTTCCTAAGGGTATTAAATTTAAATATAAACAGGAAAAGAAAGGAGACTTTTATGTAGATATCCGTTCATATAATTCATATAAGCGTTCATATAATAAACTTCTGCCCATGATCATAACTTGAGATGATTCACACAAAATAAGATATTTTTCATTTAATTAGGTATTTTTATTTTAAAAACAACAAAAGAGCAAATAAGATTAATAAAAATTAAAAAACAAGATTAATAAAGATTAATAGAAGTAAACAAGTTTGATTAAAAACCAGCAAACACAAAAAAAAAAAGAGCCAGGATCGTAACAAACTGCAAACGACCACGTGCCGCTAGATGTGTAATGCGCCAGTGATCCCATCGCCTTTCTTCTAAAGACGGTTTGGTTTTGCTGACTGACAGCCGTGTCCGGCTCTGGGGTATGGGACGGCTTCCCACAGCAATAGCCCTGCAGCCGGGTGTCGGTTACCCGGCCACGGCATTTATCGGGCAAGTGTGAAAACTGTAGTAGAACCCTTGTCCCGATAAAGTGTACCCGGCGCCGTTTAAACGGCAGCCGGCAAAAACCGGTTAGATGTGAAACAAGCCTACGCAGGAGGGGAGAATTTCCTACCGCGGGATTTTTCTAAATTTTTACTGGTGACTGACAAAGGGCAGTCATCCAACCCCCCCAGCTCCCCTTCGTAAAGAACCAACGTCTATCACGAATTGTGGTAAAACGTATGGCTGACCTATAGCAGTCACCAGAAAAATTTAGAGATATATCGCATATGGAATTCCTTTTCATCAGAGGAGCTCATCGGTTTTGCCTTGATGAGGAACCCACAAAAAGAAGGAAACCTAGCTTCAAGGTTACCTATAAGTTGAAGATGTATATTTTTTCTTTAAGCACCACTCATTTTGCAGGATTTACGCATTTTGTAAAACTTCAAGGACATTACTGCTGAAATTCTTTTACTGATACTCATATTTGAAACTGACTACCCTTGCAGTCTACAGTAAAATATTACGGTTTACAACACATTATTGTTTGAGTCATGAAATGCTTTTTTTGTTTTAAACAACTTTGCCTTAAATAGGTGTATTTAAGGATTATTCATCAGCGGATCACGTTCAGTTGTGCGTAGAAAAATTGAGCAAATTGGGATGTACTAATATTTCAGTTCCTAAGTACTTCCTACTCTGTCCAAACTATTCTTCAGCAGTTTCCCAACTGCCATTAGATTAAAGGTAATCTGAGAACCAAAATTATAGTTATTTATTAAATTTTTATATTTTTGTAATTTATATTAATTGTTTTCTCATATAAGTAACTATGCAAAGGTTATTTTGCTAATCAAAATATCTGATTGAATTAAAATTTTATAAAACTTTTTTTTACTTCAACGCATAAATTAAGCGTAGTTTTTTTATTCATTTCATCAGCTAAAAGCTTTACTTGTATAAGTTTCTCTAATTTTTACATAGGAAAAGCTTCTTTTAAACAATTAATAAAAAGCGTATTTTCATAATCTTCTTTCTTGACAATTTTTTTTCAGACTAACTTTTGTTTCTTGGATACTATTATCAGAATTTTGACTCTACATCAAAAATTCTGAAGACAATTTAACTAATATAATAAAGTCATACGCTGACGAAATCCTTTACCTTAGGCATTTTTTGACAGGTTTTTTTTCCATAGGTGCAACAGGTCAATTAAATAAGATATAAAATTGCAAAATATTGGCAACTTTCTTTGCAAGTAAAGGAATGATAATATCGGTTATAAATTTTAATATTCTGGTTAAGTAAACATCCTTCATTAAAGATGTAATTTAGAAGAAAATGATGCTGAGTTGCATGGATTTAATTAAGCAAAAATAATTAAGCTTAAGAAAATTAAAACAGGCAAGAACAATCGATACAGGGACAAATGACTTTACTAATAGAAGAAAAATTACATGCAATTAAATTTTGGAAAGAAATTTTCCCCACAATTTAAACCTAAGATAAATTATGCATTTCAGATAATGATTCTGCTGCTTAGTTTCTGGTTTATGAACTCTGAAAAAGACTATAAAACACAGTAAATATTGTAATACGCTTTCTTCTTGAAATTAAATAAATTAATGTATATATCGTGAAAAATCCATCCCGGGGTAATAATGTAGAGGAAGGTACAGAGATTATAGAGCATAAAAGCATCGTAACTATCCTTATAATCATCTAAGAAACCTGTTTTTGCATTTGTTTATTCAAAAAGCTCAATAGTGTGTATAGTTTTTTACGTTGTCTTACGTAGTATAAAAATATGCTATCACGCAAAAATAACCATCGTAGAAATACAAGATGCGGCCATTAATTTCGAGGACTGATCTAATAACTCCAAAAAGTATTACATGAAATACATACCCATATAACATGTTTCGAAGTAACTCCCACCTGCCGTAATGCATTTCTGTGCTCGGCTGTATAAGTTTCGGAAACATCTTTTAAAGTTCCCTTTAGGAATGCTCTTTAATGTGTACGTTACCGTTTTCTTGATAGTTTCCACATCCTCAAATCTTGCTCCCTTCAGCAAATTGGCGCAGCATAAGGACGTGGAGATGGAGCATCCTCCATATTCTCTGAACTTAGCACCCTCAGACTTTTCTTATTTCCAAAACTGAAAGATTTGCTTTGCTATGAACGCTGGGGGCCCAGGGGCCCCCAGCGTTCATAACCGGGACCTGCTTGTATGAACTTTGTAAGAAATGCATTACAACTCCAGGGAGTACTTTTAAAGACAATAAGACTCTTTTTTTACAAATATATAATACTACTATATTTCTGTGATCAGTCCCCTTGTTTATGAGTCACACCTTGTATGTATATCTATATATACTAAATGACAGATAACGCACAGACCAAACCGCTGGATCAAAAGGGCTGATAGTTTGCATGGCGATTCTTCTTATAGTGTAGGGGAGCATTAAGAAAGAATTTTGAAAAGTTTTTTCTTAGATTTTTTTAAATAAACTTTTTAAGCTGTTTTTTGTAATATTTTTTATAGTTTGCATTTAAAATAATAATATGAGGGTTATAAAATTTATATCACGAGAAAGATAATAAAAAATTCTTTAAAATGAAATCTTTTTCGAATCTTTATCTCCATTTTCAGATTTTTAAATATTAATTTTATAATTTAAATTATTATGATAAATTAATTAAATTTATTACGATTTATTTAATGTATGCTGATCACGTGGTTTCTTTTATTTTTGTGATATTTTAAATTAATTTTGCATGATGTGCATAAAAAAAAATATTAAAATATGGTAAAAGATAAAAGTTAACCACTAGACTAATTCAGATGGGAGTTTTTTAAGAATTTTATTCAAATTAGTATGCTTTGTGGATATTAAACATACAAATTAATTCCATTCATTGACCATTGCATTTAATTCAAATCTACTCTGTAGCGAAGCACAGGTATTCAGCTAGTATGTATATATATATATATATATATATATATATATACATATATATATATATATATATATATATATATATATATATATATATATATATATATATATATATATAATTCATTTTAATTTGAATTAAATTTAATTGGGGTCAAATAGTTTACAAAAAAATAAATAGATGGCAGTAACTATCATATAACTTAATTGGTTATATATCGTTCGTGCAGGACTCTCCAGAGTTTTTCGCTGCCGGGATAAAAAAAATTAAACGCAGAGTCTTGGTTAATACGTCGTCG
This sequence comes from Dolomedes plantarius, assembly GCA_907164885.2. Classification (NCBI taxonomy): domain Eukaryota; kingdom Metazoa; phylum Arthropoda; class Arachnida; order Araneae; family Dolomedidae; genus Dolomedes; species Dolomedes plantarius. Next base: position 56,908,085 of record OU015500.1, on the reverse strand, counting down.
AAAAAATGTAGTTATATGTACTTAGAGGGGTAAGAAATTGAGAAATGGCGGAACTTCCGTTGTTTGAGCTAAGGTTTTCTCTAGAGCTACAAGAAAAATAAATCTAAGTGATTATGAATTGAAGTGTTATCCACAAAGCATACTAATTTTATTCAAATTAGTATGCTTTGGGGATATTAAACATACAAATCAATTCCATTCATTGACCATTGCATTTAATTTGAATCTACTCTGTAGCGAAGCACAGATATTCAGCTAGTATATATATATACTCGGAGATATATATATATATATATATATATATATATATATATATATATATATACCTCCGAGCTTCCAGCCGCGATCGCTTACCAAAAAAAAACAATTTATCTTGCTATCTATCTATCTATCTATTTATCTATCTATCTATCTATATATATATATATATATATATATATATATATATATATATATATTATATATATATATATATATATATATATATATATATATATATATATATATATATATATATATATATTAATTAGGATTTTATGTCTAGACTTCCAACAATATATCAAATTATTCCGACAGAATGTGTTTCAGAATATATACCAAAGCATTAGGACATACCCCGCTTTATACTACGGCAGTCATTTTAACTTGTTTATATTAGAGTTTACTGGAAAGCATAAAAATACGAAGCTTGTAACTTAAGACCAAAATTGAGAAATCTCGGATTCATCGTCTTCGAAAGGACCGACAGCCCTAATTTAGGAACACAATGCATGATGTAGGAGCTTAGAAAATGAGATTTAAGCTGAAATTTTTAAACTCCTTAGCTATAGTCTTATCAGACTTAGCATGTTAAGTCCCTTTAATATCTGGACACTTACCTGAATTGTAGTTAATTTCATCACATACATCCTACGGACTTAAATTAAGCTAAATTTGTAATCCTGTTTGCTTCATAAATCCACTTTTATACTGAGTTAAGACTTAATTTAATTTTCATCATTTCATCCCCGCTCTTTTCCTTCCGAATTTTTTAAATCTTTTATTTGCATAGATTATACTTTAAGTAATATTTTCAGATAACCAACAAATAAAAAATCTTTTTTTTTTTGATCGGCAATCCCTTTTTAATTGAATAGACAATAAACTTGAAAAATTATTGACATACAACATTTTAGAATATTTGCAACTTTCTGTGTAAATAAACGAAAAATAATATCGGTTATATATTTTAATATTTTTGATAAATCAACATCTACCGTTAATGAAGTAATTATGACGAAAAGGCCGCTGAGCAACATTAATTTGGAATTAATTAAGCAAAAATCATTAATCTTGAGAAAATTAAAACAGGCAGGAACAATAGATAAGAGTACCAAATGATTTTACAAACAAAAGAAAAATCTTATGTAATTAAATTTTCCAACAATATATTTCCAGAAAATTAACCGAAGAAAAATTTTGTATTTTAAATGAGGATTCTGTGCTTCTCCTTTTGGTTTTTTAGCTGTGCCATGAATGTACAGCACCATAAAAATGATGATAAGATAGTTTCCAAAATTACATAAAAACATCTAAATTTCCATATCACATCTAAGTTTTCATCTCACATGTCATTTTAATTTCTATACCAAAACACTTGTACATGGAAGTTTTTAACTTGATGAATGTTACGGATTGTGCACTGCATTATTAGTTATTTAAAAAATATCTTCAACAAAATTTAAAAACAATTCTTCTGTTTATATAATCCATTTTCAATACCACAATATTTTGAAAATTTTAACCAATTTTTTAAAATCTATTTAGTTTATTGTGTGGAAATTTGCCTCAATTATCGTTAAGGGGAGTAGGAACATAAACGGCTTCAAAAAATCGATTTTTTTTGGCTTAAAAAATCTCGATAATTAGAGGAATCTAAAAATGTATAATACTTAGTATTTTGTAATTTCTAAATTGTCAAAAAAAAACTTTAAATTTTATAAACAAACACTGCCACGCCCCCTTATTAAATGGCTAGAATACTGAGCTCTGTTTTCTTTCCTCTCTGGATTTATTTTATCGACTCACGGCAATAGGAAGTACACTACTCAACTCCACACGCATTCCTCGTGACCTTGTTTACTTCGTTCTGCTTACATGTGCTTTGAGATTGATCTGTTCGTGCGCAGTTTTTGAAGTTGGTTTTTGTGAGGCTACAAAAGTTGAATCGGTGTGATTAAATTTTATAATTGCCTACAGCCAAATTTACTCAGAATCATCATATTTTTTCGTTTTCAATAAATATTTGGAAACATGGCGTGGCAAAAAACCTTCGGTAAACGTAAGTTCATGGTTGATATTCATACCCCTAAGCGAAAGGTGACTGTTGAAAACGTAAGTTCTTCTAAAAAAATCGATCCTCCTGTTATTGATGAAGATGAAGCACATTTAGTTGAAAGAAAATCGAATGTAATCGTCAATTTAAGTGTGTTGTCATCCTTATTAAATTTATTTGCCCAGTGTAAAAACTGTGGTAGTTCAGAAACATTTGATGTTTTGGAATAAGATAGATGTCGTAAAGGACTAAGTACGAGTCTAATGTTTTTGTGCAAAGCTTGTGGATCTAGTGTAAGTGAAATTTCTTCTGCTATTTCTAAAAAAACTATACGACATAAATGTTTGATTTTTATTCGCGATGCGTTGCATGAGTAAAGGTAACAATGCAGCTCAAACACTGTGCTACATTCTAGATCTGCCACCACCTCCCTCAAAGTTTCAAAAATACAACAAGCATTTATTGCCTGCATTGTCTGAAGTGGCAGAAAACTCAATGCTTCAAGCTGTAAAAGAAACTGTTGATGAAAATGAGGGAAATTCGGATATCACAGCTTCATGCGATGGATCCTGGCAAAAGCGAGGTTACACATCACTGAAAGGTGTTGTTTGTGCCATATCACTCACCGAAGGAAAAGTGATCAATTTTGAGTGCTTTTCAAAGTTCTGGTTCAAATGTAAAAATGAGAAATATCCCACTCATGATTGATACTTAAATAATTACACTTGATTGTTGTTTAATAATTACACTATCTGGGCAAAAGTATCCGGACGGCCCACTAAAGAAGTGGATCTGGCAGGTGAAGTAATTTGATGCGTAACCGAAAGCTATAAAAGTGTTGGTAGTGGTATGTCAGATCGTATTTATGCGTATGTAAGACAATGAATAAGTCAAAGGAGCTTAGTAACTTTGATAGTGGCATTATAGTGGGATGCCACCTTTGTGGGAAATCTATTCGTGAAATTTTGGACATTCTACAGAAGCCCCAATCCACTGTGAGTGATGTAATTGTGAAGTGGAAACGTCGAGGCAGTAAAACTACATAAAAACGAAGTGGCAGGCCAAAAAAAATTAGTGAACGCAGCCGTAGAACTCTGAAAAGAGTAGTGAAACAATATCGCAAGTCCTCGTTGATTGAAATCATTCAGGAGTACCAAAAATCATCAGGCGTTAGTGCTAGCAGCAGGACTGTTCATCGAGAGTTAAACAACCTGGGATTCCATGGTGCTTCAGCAGCTCACAAGCCGAACATCACTCCCCAGAATGCGAAGCGTCGATTGCAATGGTACAAAGCTCACCGTCATTGGACTGTGGACATGTGGAAAAATGTTCTTTGGAGTGATGAATCCGGCTTTACATTCCGACAGTCCGATGGACGCGTCTGGGTTTGGCGGATGCCCAGCGAGCGCTTCTTACGTGACTGCATTGTGCCTATTGTTAAGTTTGGTGGTGACTTGGTTAAGTTATTGTTAAGTCTGGTGGTGACCTGGGTTCCTTAGTTCCTGTGGTTGGAAACATGAACTCTGAGATGTATATGGCCATTTTGGACAATACTGCTATCCCAACTCTATGGCAACATTTCGGGGAAGGCCCATTTCTCTTCCAGCAGGATAACTGCTCCATTCACACATCGAGACCTGCGCAGGCATGCTGTGGCGAAATGGATGTTCAAAAACTGGACTGGCCTTTTCAGAGCCCCGATCTAAATCCCACTGAACAATTGGGACGAATTAGAACGCAGATTACGTAGCCAGCCAAATCGACCATCATCACTGCCAGCACTCATTTCAGCTGTGATGGACGCCTGGAAGGTATTTCCTATGGACACATATCAAAAACTGGTGGAAAGTCTCCCCAGATGTGTGCAGGCTGTCATCGATACAAAAGGAGGACCAACATCATATTAATATATGCCTTAGGGCTCTGTGAGTCTATACCACTGAGCGTCAGGATACTTTTAGCCAGATAGTGTATGATCACACAATTACTTAATATTAATTAATAAAAAAAATTGAACTGATAACATATTTTTTTAAATTAAAATATTACTTTTCATAGCATAAACGAAATATTAAAATAACAGTAAAAACCAAGTATTCGTTCAAGATGTACCATAATTGAATTATTGTCAATAGTATTTTGATTTGTAGAAATAACAGTTGAAGTACAAAATTACACGCTTCGTGTTTTTCTTTTTCATAAAGGTTTAAATTTCATAATAGGTTTAAAGTTCATAAAGGTTTTTAATTTATAATTCACTAAAATTACTATAAATGTTAGTGAAAAGGCTCAATGACTTGAAAATGTTGAGATTTTTTATGGGAAAACGTTATTTATATTTCAGTATTGTATAGTGATGATTAGAACAATATTTAACATTAATTCATCAGATTAAAACAATATTTAACGAGAAAATTTAAACTATGCAGTAAGGATTATTGAAGTATCATGTTCTTTATATGTCTGTAAATAAATTGATAATTTATGCATATGTTTCATTACATGCATTAGGTAGAGGAAAACAAATGTAAGAGATTAGGAGAATTTACTTAAAAGTAAAAATAATTGAAGTACACTATATATATATACAGTGGCGCACCCAGGATTTAAATGTGGAAAGGGGAGGCGAGTTGTACAGATAAAAATATTTTTAATGCAAATCCAATATTCATAATGCAATTTCTATTTGTTTGGAGGTGGGCAGGACCCCTCTAGGTGGGGCACTGTATATATATATATATGTAATATCGGCGACGTGGAGGAACAAATAATAGGCCAGAGTGGATGATGTCGCCGATACACATGATGACAAACCGAGCATTTTCCCGCAAAGACTCCCAACGCAGACACAGGAACCACAGATACGTAATTGAATCTAAAGCATTTTATTAAGTTTTCCAAGTCGTCCGCCCGAGATTATATGACAGACCGATTCTTACAGAGTGTGTCTAATTTTAGACACCAGATAGTTTTAAAGGTTCATCTCATCACGTGATTAAAGGGTGTGTCTTAATAGCTGATTGGTTAAAAGTTAGTATTGATGCGCAGAACTGATTTACTCTCTAGTGACGCCACGCAACTTTAGTTTTCGAGTCAACATTCAGCCATTTAATATTTTCTCTCGAGGTTATTAGAACTTAGAATCAAAAGTGAAATTAGTTTCAAACGCCGCAGGGAATTTAGAATAATGTTAGATTTTAAAATGGAATTTAACGCGAATGCCCAAAGGGAATTACCTGTTTCAAGGAATTAAAAAAGGGTTTGTAATTTGGAATAGTAAAGTGAGGAATTAATAGTTTTTAAATGTTAAGATTGTTGAATTAAGAAATTACTAGTTTTTAATATTATAGAATATCCCCCCCGTCCGAGAAGAGGCTAACCTACAATGCCTGCATTGTAGGGCAGACTCACTCAGATGAGTGAGAAGAATGGGCATTAAAAAATTCGGAATAAGTTAACGTATCAATTTCAATTAAAGTTAAATTGCAAAAAAAAAATTTTAAAGATCACGTGATGAGCTGACATAGCAACATTATCAAATTTACTGAAAAATATATATAAAATCACTAAAAAGAAGGACACATAATATTAAATTGAAGATTCTACATAAGTATGTATTTGAAACCTGTTGAATAGGAACGTCTCCCCACACAACAAAATCTCAGAAAAAAAAATCAATTAAATTTAACTAAATACAAAAAAAACTAACTTGAGTCGACTCACACAAATAATAGAATATAACAATGAAAATATCAAAATCAACAAACAAACATGTTAAGTAAATGGAATAGAACATGACAATAATAATTTGAAGTTGTACTTTCCTCCTCAACTCTCACAACATTGGGGTGAGTCCAAAAAAGTTTGTAAGGTACACATGGTAGCTTATAGTTCACGTTCCTTATTATGTTAGCTACAGTATGTTGCTTGAGAAAAGTACAAAAAAAAATCACAGTTCGGTAGGTTCTGTGACCCATCATCTCGCAAGTGCAGAATACCCAAAAAAATTTACAATATCTTGGCTTAAATAAAAAAAAAGTCCTTTGTAGTTGGGTACAAAAAAAAAATCACAGTCTTTTTAGTGCTGTGTTATTTCTGCTTCACAAACGTAGAATACATAAACATCACATTATCTCGACTTGTTTACATATAAAGAAAATTAGTTCTTTAGTTATATAATAAAAATCACAGTTTATAATAAAAATCACACTTTAAATAAAAATCACAAGTTTTAATAACACCACACTTCAAATATATCAATTGTATATAAAAATTACAAAACATATCACTCATTATCTAGTTTTCGTATCTTTATTTATCTCATTATTTTTTCTTAATATCTCTTATCTCCTTTATTTCAATATTACTTATTATCAAAAAAAAATCTCTTTTCAATATCATTTTTATTTCTTATTATTCTCATTTCATCATTTCTTATATTCATTTTATTTCGACAACATTTATTCATTCCAAAATTCTATTCAATATTCTTTAATTATACTTATTCATATTTATTCTAACTTTATTTATTTATTCTCAATACTTTTCACTTTATTTTCAAATTATTTATCTACTATTCATTTTTGTACATTTATTATAAGTTTATGTGGATCCATTTCCTTGTTTTGAAGGTACCTTGTTGTATGTGTGTTCCCCAACTCTTAGTCTCAAATTCTTTAATTCTACCTCTAAGCAGTGAGGGTTGTGTTTATGTTTGTGTAACAAGTGGGTTTTCTTTCTCCATATTGTTCTCTGACTAATAAGGAGGAAGAGTCTTTTAGCCGTACAGTGGACTAACCGTAAATCTCCGACAGAATATGACTGCGTTGGAAAACAGCATCTTGCATAGTACACAGATGGAGAAAAAGGAAAAGGTGCAGTTGTCATACCTGTGGGAGTATAATATATAGAAATGGGAGGACAAAAGGAGTGGCCATCCCAGCCCTGTTTTAGTCATTACTCAAGCATATGATCTTCAGCACTTTAAGTGACTGAGTTGATGAATTAAAAACAAATAGCAAAAAAAATTAATAAGATCTTAAACAGTTGGGACGACATCCAACGCGCTTCTAGAGGTCGGTGATAGGAAAGTGTTTTTCAAGAAATAGAAAATTTACTGAAAGGTTAAAGAAGTAGAGTTGTCATAGTCGGTGTTTAAATTGAGATCCAAAAAAAATTCACATATAATAGTATTCTTAAGAAGAAAGTTTAAGTTAGACCGTTTTTTTTTTATTTATTTTTTTTAATTTATTTATTATATATCTTTAGTAGGACAACACATAATTAATTATATCAATTAAAAAAAATATAATGATGTTAAGCATCACATAGAAAAGAAAGAAAAATGGATCTAATGTTTGTCATTATTCGTGGTGTAGTTTTAAGTTCTCTGGTGCATTATAATATCTCAATCTGCAAACATGGACAATTTCAGAATCTCGTTTAGTGTGAAAGTTTGTTTATCAATTTTATATTCAATAGAATCCAAAATACACAACATATGAAAGTATTAAACACACAATAATAAAATACTCCTAATACCAATAATAATAATAATAATACCTTAATATTCTCTATCAATTGCCATAATTTAATGTTAATGTTCAAATTTAAAACTATTATTCTATCAGTTGACACAAATAATCAAAATTCTTTTACCAATAGCCATCTCAGTTTTATTAAGTTAATCATGAAATCGATAAACCAAAAACAATTTTTCTTTTCTTATATCACATTTTGGTATGAATCCTCGCTGTAAAGTTCCCAAATATTCATCATTTGTATTTAATATCTTAAAACATATTTCTCATTATAATATTATCTATCCTATTTATTGATTATTCTTCATTATTTCTTTTTCGAGAATTTTCTGGGGCGGATGAACCAAATATAACATACAATGGTTTTTTAATTCTCCAATTGTGGTTTTTTTGCACCCTAAGTCAAGTTATAAAGACGTTCCGTTTATGAAAATCGTAAAACGCCTTTTAACTGTCAATTGAACCTCCAGAAATCTCCTTTACTTAAATTCGTAGAACAATTTACGAGGTTTCAACATCAAATGTAATATTTCAATATACCAAATTAAATACTTAAATTCTTAAAACACTTATAATCTCTATATATAGTAAATATTCATGTGGCTAGCAATTAAATTTAAATACACAAAACTTAAATTATAATCCTTCACTTGAAACCAAACCCCGAAATCAAAACCAAATTTATAACGCACGAGAAAACAGAAGTACATCATGATTAAAAATAACTGAAAACATTTTAAAAATATATACGATTCATGTTTACAGAAGCCAGATAACTAACTATATCAAATTTATATTAAGCAAAATCATTATTAAATTTCGTTAAAATTTGTTCTAATTGTATCAGAGTATCAATATCATTAAAATCCCAATATTTAAACATTACATACAAATTTTCATTTAACATTCTAAGAACTTTTAAAATTTCATTGACAATCTGTCTTACCTTTAATTTTATGTTGATTTAAGACCGAATTTTATTATATGGCACAAAATAAATTTACTTTAGTGAAGATTTACCGCTGATTATTACATATTTTTCTGCAAATCCAAAAGTTGGAATAAGTTGCTGATGCAGGAACATTTTTCCTCTTCTCTGAAGCACCATTGGAGAGACACACAAAATAAATTTTTATTTAAAAAAAAAAAGAAAAGATGATCACGCTGTTTGACAAAACACCGCACGATAGAACGCTTTTCACTAAGGAGAACATGGCTGGAAATTAACTTTCGATTTCGCGCACACTTTTGTTGAAGATACTCGCGAAGAATTTAAATCCGCAGTCACTGGTCGTCACGAGGCAAGGAAAAAAAAAAAGCACATTTTGAAATCCGGATAGAAGAACGATGAATTTAAATCCACAATTGCTGGTCATCACACGGCAAGACGAGAGAAGAGAGAAAAAAAAATAGGAGCGTCGAAGGCGCACAAAATTTTACGATGTACTCCCGCTTATTTCGTTGGAAAGACATTGGGAGCTAACGCGCCACACCACATGGCTGGCGGGAACTCCGAAATTATCCAGCGTAGACGAATGTTGTTAAGACATGGCGGAGACCGGGACACTCTGATTCTGTTGTTTGCGCTCGGGTTGAATCGGAAAAAAAAATTACTGCCTGTGTCTGATGGGAAGGTATTCCAGCCGACTTTCTTGTAATATCGGCGACGTGCAGGAACAAATAATAGGCCAGAGTGGATGATGTCGCCGATACACATGATGACAAACCGAGCATTTTCCCGCAAAGACTCCTAACGCAGACACAGGAACCACAGATACGTAATTGAATCTAAAGCATTTTATTAAGTTTTCCAAGTCGTCAGCCCGGGATTATATGACAGACCGATTCTTACAGAGTGTGTCTAATTTTAGACACCAGATAGTTTTAAAGGTTCATCTCATCACGTGATTAAAGGGTGTGTCTTAATAGCTGATTGGTTAAAAGTTAGTATTGATGCGCAGAACTGATTTACTCTCTAGTGACGCCACGCAACTTTAGTTTTTGAGTCAACATTCAGCCATTTAATATTTTCTCTCGAGGTTATTAGAACTTAGAATCAAAAGTGAAATTAGTTTCAAACGCCGCAGGGAATTTAGAATAATGTTAGATTTTAAAATGGAATTTAACGCGAATGCCCAAAGGGAATTACCTGTTTCAAGGAATTAAAAAAGGGTTTGTAATTTGGAATAGTAAAGTGAGGAATTAATAGTTTTTAAATGTTAAGATTGTTGAATTAAGAAATTACTAGTTTTTAATATTATATATATATACAAAGAGAGAGAGAGAGTTCTATACGTGGGTGTTTCTAAACGGTTATATGCACCTGAGATCTCTTATAAGCTTGGACATGTAGCAGAAAAGAGTGCTAATTGCATATTAAACGCATTTCTTATTTAAACTTTTGGATTGGGTGGATATGGACGTAATATCTAGCGTTTACTATGGTTAATTAAACAATGAATATTTCGCCCTTTTCAAATAACAAGTGTACGGAAATAACATTTTGCTTACTAATAATTCTGACCTTATTTTCTTACACTTCAAATGTTACGATTACTATAAAAAAAGTATTATCAAAATATTTCCGATCGCCACTCACAAATGCCATTGTACATGTTATCATTTGCCAGTTAATGTTTACTAAATGTATTTTTACCTTTGACTTTGTTTCATATGGTTCCGTTGATTTTTTCACAGATTTAGGATAATATAAAATATTGTTGTATTCATAATATAAGTATTGTTATATTCATATATGTTTTATTCATAATGTTTTCCACACAGAGAATAATTGTAAATTTTTACTGGTGATTAGCCATTAAGAATATTTCTCAACCACATTATGCAGTCTTTATCAAACGTAATAAAAATTAAAGTTTGAATCCCTAAATGGCTTTATACTATACAAATACGTTGTTATAACTCAAATGAAATGAGGTTATTTGAAACAGCTTATGCGTTTATAAAATAATGAATATAAAATGAATATAAAAATACATATATGAGCTAAACAAATCCCTCCATTAATGTTAATAATTTCCTAATATGAGGAGTCAAAGGAATAGGTAGGATCAAGAGTAAAGTATTTGGTTATTATTAAGCATTGATTTTTAGCTTCTTATTAATTTTCAATTAATAATTAAAAAAAAATAAAAAGATTATTTTTAAGGAGACAGTATTACACTCTCAAGCAAATGTTGCTTTATAAGAAGAGAAATATACACTTAATAAGGGATTTTGATAGCCATTACAAGTCATTATAGAAAAATAATCTTAAATCTCAGTCTGAATGTATATATTGCTCTTCAATTTATTCATACTATAAATATCATGTACTAAGATATTTTATCTCTTGTATAAGGATATTTAAGTATGTGATGTAACCCATATAAACCGTGGTCAGTTATTGATGTTAATACCTGTCTACCCACAGGGGAAAATATTTAATACGAGGAAAAACCTATTTGAATATTTCTTTCATTTTTTCAAAAATCTTCAGATATTTTGATTTTTCTAAGGGATGTATGATGAAACAATTTCAATAAAATTAATAAATCCTATTTTAGAGACCCTGCTAAACACACAGTAAAATTGACCATTATGCAATTTTTTTTTTCCTTTCTTGCATTTATGCATAGATGAAAGTGCTAGAAGAGAAATTCTGAATTGCCACTAATGTGTTATGTTCAGTAGAATGAACATAGCATGGATTTTGAGAATAAATATGTCAATTAGTTTTTTCAATTAATTTTTTAATGATTTTTTGTGCCCCTAAGAGGTGCGCATACCACTTAAATGTGGATACAGTACTTTCTCCACAACATGTTATCAGACAAATTCCGTGGGGGAGAAGATGTTTGGTACAATAACCTTTGCCCTTGCCTCCCCAGATACACACTCCTCGCTGAAACCTTTGCATGGTGATTCTTCTTATACTATAAGGGTGCAATAAGAAAGATTTTAGAAAAATTCTGTTTAGATTTTTTAAAATAGAATTTTTAAGCTGTTTTAGTAATGTTTTTAAGTTTGCATTTAAAATGACAATACGAGGGTTATAAAATTTATATCACGAGAAAGATCATAAAAATACCTTTAAAATGAAATCTTTTTCGACTCTTTACCTCCATTTTCTAATTTTTGGAGAATTTTTAAAGACTAATATTTAAAGTTTAATTTATGAAATTCTGATAACGTGGTTTCTTTTCTTTTTGTGATACTTTTTATTAATTTTGCGTCACGTGCATAACAACGAAATAAATCGACAAAAGGTATATTAAAATACGGTAAAAGATAAAATTTAACCACTAGACTAAGTCAGATGGAAGTTTTTTAAGAATGCAATTCAAATAAGTATGTTTTAACACAACTTTCCTGGCTCTGCTTTGTTTCCTTTGTTATTTGCAGTTTTTCTCATCGCTTGAACCGATTTACAATTTGCTTTTTCTACGGTTTTTGGCCTTAGGAAAATAAAAAAACGAATTAAAATTCGCTTTTTCAATGGTTTTTAGACTTGGGAAAATTAAAATACGATTTACAATTTACTTTTTATACGGTTTTTGGCCTGGCGACAATAAAAAACCGAATCACCAAAGTAAGGAAAATAGGCTTCATGCGGAATCCCGCCTTTGATTAAATAAAGGGGATAATGCATTTTGCACTTTACCTTTTTGGGTGATGTGGAAAAAAGTGCGTCTCTTGGGTGATGTGCAAAAAACTGCGTTTTTAAGGGAAAAATAAATAATAAAGGCAAATGTAAATTATAAAACTTATTTCTAATTAAACAGTGGATCAAACAAATCTAATTAAATCTAATTAAATAGTATCTAACAAATATAATTAAACAGTAAACTTATTCAGTCGAAACGTGCGAATCACGCAGCACTGTGTTATTAATTCTCAGTAAAATCAGACGTATAAACAGACGAAGGTCCGCAGGATCAAAGTTTCTTTCTTTCTTATTGTTTGTATATATATATATATATATATATATATATATATATATATATATATATATATATATATATATATATATAATTTCCGAACAAGAGTAGTCTTTTCAGAAAGAACAGAAGAAAAAGCATTTTCAGTTACAGAAAATATTTATTCCGTTCTTCTTTCAATGGTCCTTCTAATACAGATTTTTATAAATATTTAATGGTAAAGGGTACAAAACGCATATCCAAAAATCTTTGCATTTTATCATTTTAGGAGAATATTATTTTACTAAAAATAATAAACGGCATCTTTCCTTTCGTATAGTTTCGCATATTTTGACCATATCATTATTGCAAACGGTTTCAGATTTTGCATAAATCTAAATCTGTCTTCTCCTTTTTCAAAATGCTGTAATGTTTTGCTGTCGTGTTTTCATAAATATCGTGCTTTCTAGAAATATATGCCTAGTACTCACTTATCAATAAACCAATTTTATGACACGCACTTACATATTTCTCCGTTTAAAATTTTTTATATATGTTGTATTCAGATGTAGTGAATTTAAAAAAATGTGAAATGAGGTAAAGGTAATGATAATTTTTCTCCTTTTTAAATAAAGACAGTTTTTTGTATTATCTTAGTATGTTTATCTATAAAACAAATTTGGAAATACCTTCTTCAAGGAAACCTTATCAATTCTATAATAACAGTTATTTCCTGTAATTAGCTTTTCCATTGGCAGTGATGGATGAAGCGGAATGTTTGCATTCAATTTTTATGTTTACCTCAAAATCACTGACGACTTCTAATTAAAATTTTAAAAAATATCTTACTTTTATCTTATAAGAATTTTAAGACGATTTAAATTAATCTCATGAAACATGAATCTTTTATCCTTGTTTACAGTAATTCCTTTAAAATTTCACTTTTTAAAGACTAATGCATTCTCGATTTCCGGTAAAACAGGAAACTTTTTTTACCCTTTATTTGAAGAACATAAATTTAAAAATAAATCCTACACGACAAAAAAAAAAATTCGAAATTCTTAGCCTTTTAAATGGGAATATTTCAAATTCTAAGGATTAAATTTTTTTTATGTTTTACCAAATCTTTCACATTCCGATGAAAAGATTTAAATGAAGGGGATGTTTGTGACTTAAAGTGGATAATTAACGAAGTGATGTTAATTATTTTGAATTTAAACAACTCACAAGGAAAAATATTTTTCAATTGACATTTCCTAAAATGTAAGTTCAAATATATTTTATCCACAATATCGTTTATTTCATCATAAGACTAGAGCAGTTATATAGTCTTATGTACTTATCTTTTTCATAAGTTGATTGACTGTTTTTGCAATTAATATTTACGTTGAACTTGGGACTCGTAGCCTCGTAGAAGGTAATCAACCATCTGAAATATCGATAGCGAGAAGTTCTATTTTGAATGATTTATATCTCAAGAGAGAGTGGCATGCGCTTCTGGAGGACATACGAGGTAAAAATAAAAGCTTTAATAATTTTTAAGGATGATAACTACTGTATTTGTGACCGAAAGGTGTTTGTAATTCAGAACATTAATCATGGTTGCATCTTTGGGAGTGATACAACCATAATTAATGGAAGAAGTTTGTGATTTTTGCTTATGATTAGTTTAATGAGACAATCCCAACTGATGCTCTAAGAGATTCCCGAAAGAAAACAACTTTATCACTAAAATTAGTATGCAAACCGATTTATTGTGAGTTTAACAGGTTCACTGCTGTGAGCCGCACCGGTGGATCTAAAAAATTTTCATTCCGTGCCTCGAACATCCCCCGTGGGATACCGGTATCATTGCATATCATATTAAATAAAATTTCTTGGGCAGTTTAGCAATGACTTTCTGTTTGTAGGTGACACTCTACGATAACAGTTCTTAAAAAAATCAAACCTGGACACCGTGCGCCATCTGTTATCGGCTCAGAAAAGTTTTTAATTAAAAGTTTGTTATTTTCTTACTGTCGCAGCCACGTGTGCAGTAGGTTAGAATTTTGTATTTTTAAGCTCAAAACGATTGTTTTGAGCTTATGATGAGAAGTTTTCATTTTTTTCTGAAAACTATTTGGATTTTTTTTTTATATCTGTTATTTTAAAGTGATATTGCTGACATATTTTGAACCCTTTACAAACAATAAAAACCCTTGCAACTAGTTACCCTATACAACAGTAATAACATTTTACAACTAGTGTTTGTAAGTTTTGCATACCAGTAGTCATTTTAACTTCTTATGGTGTCAGTGAACGTGTTAGGAAGTTTTTATCATCTTCATATATGATACTGTTTCTTCTCGAAAGCAGGAGTAATAAAAAGATATATACTCTAATACGGTAGTTATATTACGGCAGATTATTAGTAAAACAGACAACAAAATTCTTTTCACATGTTTCTGCTATGGTTTAAGTGATAAAATTTACGATTCAACATTCTTTAAAGCCTACATTGAGAGTAAAGATTTATGAACTCATAAGTTCGTATGTTTTAAAAGCAAGATACGTTAATATTATTGATTTATTCATATTCAGATAAATTTTGAGAACTTTTTCTACAGGGAAAAATTCATGAGACATTTGTAAAATATTCGAATATAAATTAGTAAGGATAAGCTTACTTATGCATAACATATGTATCTTAGTTTATAACTTATTTAAGACAATCGCATAATTACCTACATTTGTGTAATAAAAATGAAATTAAAGTTTTAATTTTTTTAGTGAAATATTCAAAAATTAATGAAATACTAGACTTGTATTTTTTACATTTCTTATTTTTCTAATGTACTTTATTATTCTCTTTGCATACCGATTTCAAAAATTTTAGTATGTTATAAGTCTTTTGTATAAATATTGAATAAAGTAAAGATTTAAAAAAAAAAGATCAAAACATATTTGATCTGTTTCACTGGGAATAAAATTTTGAATTTATGAGTTAGTTACTAAAAATTAATTAATTTTTATTTTAACTGGTCTTTTACGATGTGTGAAGTTAATAACAATAAATATATTTCTATCACACCTTATATCAGTTATTTCATTAAATGCTTGTTTTATATTTTTTTTCAATTATGTTATGATTTAGAAATTACTACCACCTAAAAATTAAGTAATGATAAAACAAAGCAATTTTTATCACATCAAAATATTTTATAAATAATATATTTATATATTTCTGCGTACACTCTATACGTTTTAATATATGCTAAAGTTAAATTTAAAGAGAACAGAAAATATATTTTAGCACAAATGCTAATTTAGCATGAATGTAGGTACAAAAGAATTATGGTTATAAATAAAATATATAAATAATCTCTTATTTTGGTTATTATTAACTTCAATCAATACTCTAAACCATCATATTTCAAAAAACATTGCATTCTGCTCCTCATAATATCTGTCATTAATTAGGTTTTTCAGATTAACAACAAATGGAATTAAAGATTAGCACAAACTTATTAAGAATTAAAACTTAATGCTTATCGCAATTTTACTGACCGTTATTTTAATCTATTTTGCTTTTTTGTAAGAAATTTGTGGTTAATCCTACTTACATAATGGGACTTCTGTTAATTTTTTCCCTTTGAAAAACTCCTGCCTTAAAGGATATCTGACGTGAACATACATCCATGGATGTGAATAAGAATAAAAATCAATTAATTCATGAAAAAAAGAGGGAGAGAGAAAACTCCCTAGAAATTCTTTAAGGTTTAAAATACACTACTATTATTTGAAATACCGTATTTAAGCTCGTAGGTCCAGCAAACAATTTCTATCTTACAGGGCGTAAACTTCACCATCTAACAGTATCATAATGCTGAGGTTCAATATGTTTTTTAGATTTTAGGCTTAACAGCGTTGGTTTTTACCTATTCTTTGTCTTACTAATAAAATATAATGTACGAAATAAAAGTAGTAAGTGTATTAAAGTGGATGCAAAGGTTGAAAAAAATAACCTGGAACTAAAACTAGAAGTCAATGAATACATACGGAGACATTTAGCTACTTTCACGGTAGAGAAAACTTTGACGTGATAGAACTTGCATCTCAAACTTGGAGTTGTTTAACCCAAATACTAACTAATAAACCATCTTATAAACATCACAATTACTCGCATTGTTTGAGAGAATAAATGTTAAAAAATCAATCATCATAAAAATGTTCCAAAAGAAATGTATAATGAATTTTAAACTCAATTTGTTTCGCTAGTGATAAGCAGTCTTCTTTAAAGTAATTTATTTCAATAACACGTGATTTCTTCTCGATCTCTTGCCTTTCAAGCTCAATTTGTAATTCAAATCATGATACTAATTGTTTCAGACGTCGATAAATATTAACTATTAATCAACAACAGCTGGACAGATGACAAGATTATCGATCAAGATCCATTGCAGCATTTTCCTAATTATCACTGACAATGTGGTGTATCATTTGTCCATTAAATTGACCACTTTAATGTTTACGAGAAAGTTTAGGCGAATGTTTATTGAGATTAAAATTTCAAAGTGGATTGATCGAAGCATTTACATTAATTAAATTGGGAACCGTTTGACATATTACTGTGAATTAATTAAACTTAATATTAACTTTTCTGTATGCGATTTCTTTTCGATGTCTTGCATTTTCTGACACTGATGTTATTCTCGATGAAACTAATATCATTATCATATTTTAAATGATTAAGTGACGGTGTGAAAACGAGAAAGTTTTGAAATGGTGATGGCAGAACAAATTTTAATAAGCTGACATAATTTTTAAAAGAATTAACCAACTGTCAGAATTTTTCTTTCTCTTTAATATATGGTATAATTATTTTTCTTGTAGCACTATACATTTTATTTTTCATAACTGAAAGTGGTAAGAAATTTATGTTTTTTTTTTTCGATTTAACCGAGTCAATTTCCCTTTCAAAAGAAATAAATTAAAATTAAATCCAATAAAATTCTGTTATATCCAATAAAAAGTCATCATCTATTCCATTTTTCTCAATCGTTACGTCTATTTTCAAACATCCACACATTTTTCATGATACAGAAACATGACATTTTGTATCATTTAAAACAAATCACGTATCATATAAAGTTTTTATTCCATTTCTTCGTGTGATATACTTTGTAACGTAATAAAAATACACGATTTAGTTTTAAACGATCTACTTTTGAAAAGAAACTACATTCGTGTATTTTTATATCTTATAACTGTTGCACTCTTTTTGATGTGAGTGAGAGATGCTCTAGCTATAAGAAATTGTACAGAAAGCTACTATTTACATTCCTGTTTTCCCTTTTGTAGTACGGAATTCAGTCCGTCCCAGAACATTCAAATATTTATTTCTTTCTTTGTAAGTGCAGTGGAGGAAATTTCCATTTATATCTCTTAAATTCGAATTTCCGTGTGCTATCGAAATAGCACAGTTTTAGTTTTATATTTTCTATGAATTTTGTTTTGAAATTTCCCAAAAAAAAAACATAAAATGCAATTCAGTGTTCCTTTCTAAATATTTTAGAAAATTGTAACTAGGATAAATATTAAAGAAATATATGATAACAAAAAGACATGATTTCAGGAAATTAAAGCGATAGAAGATGTTTTAAAAACAATCGAGGTCTATAATTAATTTTTAATTTCACATTTATCCTAGTTTTTCCAAATATTCCTAAAACATCACTTACGAGATAACAAATCACGCAATTAGAAAGATGTTTCGTTATAATAATTGTAGATTATTAATAAAAAATACTCTCTTTCGCTAAACCGAGAGATAATTTTGAAAAATCACTAGATTTAGAGAATGTCTAAAGACATCTATAACTAAATGTGAAATCCATTTAAAATCTCATCAACTCATGCAGAAAAGAAAAAGAAATGACACACCCAGCTGCTATATGTGGTGATATAATTTGATGCATCAAAAATAAGTTACCTCTAAGTAACTTATGAAAAGTAGGAAAAGCATATCTTGTTTATAATTTAAAAATAAAAATTAATTTAAGAAAGCAAAGTCTTTTTACCTTACTTTGAAATTAGGGACTGACGGTAAAAAGTAAAATTTTACTTCAAAATGGTAAGTCAAATATAGGAGTAAAAATAGTTGATTTAGAGTTTTATCAAAAATGCATTAAAAATTAGCAAATATCTTAAATGGAGATTTAAATAGTTTTTGATAATATTTGTATATTATTTCGTTATATGAATCTAAATTTAATATTATTTTATACATGACTGTGCGACAGTTAAACATTGAACGATCACACACACACACACACACATGCACATATAATAAGATCAGGAAATATAAAACTTTTATGCTGGGGAGTTTTATCGTATCCACAACTGAAATATAATATTTAACAAGAAACAAGAATATGACTTAAATTTATATGCACGAAAAATGCGCGTTTGGGAAACATAATTTATTTTTATTATGATGATACAGAAATAATAAAAAGAATGAATAATAAAATGCTTAAAACCAAAAAAAAAAGTTAAAGGCAATAGAATGTTACAGAACATCTTTGGTTTTGAGAAAATAAAGGATATATTTTTATAAAATAATTGGCAGATGCTCCTGCATAACAATATGATTTTTCTCGGTAAAAAATGATTTATTGTTGCTGCTTGCGCATGTTCACATAACAATTTACTTTGAAAAAAATTATATCTACAATGCGTAAGTTAAATATTCAATTTAACAAATGAACCTATATTCATATGTAAGTCTAAATTACTATTACATTTTATATTGAAAAAGTCTTATATTCAAATTCATTTTTACGTTATTTTCAAGCAGGGGAAACATATAAAACTCTTGCGAATGTTCAAAAAGAGTTCTCACCTTGCATATAATTTTAGGAACTATTAATTTCATGATAGCATTCAATAGCTTTTTTAACAGAATGTAAGATTTAATATATTTCGATATAAAGCTACAATTTTCAAATCAACACGTCAATTTTAATGATGAAAAAATATAAATCAATTTAAGCTTTTAAAATCTATTAAAAAATTACTAATTCTCTACGTACCTTAGAAAAAGTTCGTGAAATCATTTTAAAATAGTTTTCAGCCATCTCATAAACAATGTAGAATTTTAGAGGTATTTTTGAGATGAAACAAAAAATTGACTGTTTAATTTTAATCTGAAATATATTAATCATTGTTATTTATTATTTCTACCCATATTTATTTCAAATTTTAAATTCCCTGACAATGAAAGTATTTAGGTTTTAAACTAAAGAATTCTCTTCGGACATGATCTGTAGAAAGCAGTTCCCAGTTAATAGGTTTTGGAGGCTCCGGAAAAGATGGAAGTCTGAAGGTGCCAGATCGGGAGGAAATGGAGGATGTGTTAAAACTTCTCATTCACACTTCCTCAGTTTTTGGAGAGTTTCTCGCACGGTACGGTGTATTGTGTTGTGAAACCACAAATCTTGCTCATTTTGTTTACTGCTGACATCAAGTTGTGGTCTTGGCGAAACTCCCTGAGCAAAACGTGTCTTATATGACGTTTCGACCCTTTCATGATAAGGGGTTAAACATTTTATCAAACTTACGTTCGCACCCCACAAATCTTTCTCCGATACTAAGACCATATAGCAGAAAACACGTCTTCCACCTATCTGCCATAATGATGCAATATTGAGTCAATCATTTTAGCCTGATCCTATGTATATATATTAATATACTTTCCAAAAATTATTTAATATATATCATAAAATTTTTGGGAACATCGTTAAACATATTTTTTAAAGCTAAGTGGGAATTTTTCTAAATATGTAACTATGTAATTTTAAAACGTTCTTTTTATATCATTCTATAATAAAATAGTAGTTTCTTTTGTCTGTTTCATGTAACTTTAATAAAAAAAATTGAAGTTCCTATTTTATTAAAAATGCCTCAAAATATAGCATTCGAACCTCTTTTTTTCATTTAACGACAGACGTTCAATTATTCGCCTTTCACAGTTTTACTTTAAATAAAGCATTCATCGTGCATTACATATTTACCAAGGTTTCGTAATCATTGGCTATTCACACTTAATACTTATATTTTCATGTACATCGCACAATGTACAACGCCCATTTGCTCGTCTTTCCCAGAAGTAACTTAAAAAACTACCACCATTCATTATATATTTACTAATGTTTCATAAGTATTTGCTATTCACGCTAAATACGTATATTTTCACATTTATCTAATATTCTGTTAACTAATTAAAAGATAATTTTTTACAGTTATGAAATCCAGGATCGCTACAGAATTCAGTCTAAACCATTTCGTCTAAACCATTTTTATACATTTGTAACGTTTCTCAAAAATATTTTTGAGAATGAAATCTTTTCGTCACCATACAATAATTACTTTGCATTTACTTCGCGACTGTCTCAAACATTGAAACAGACATTTTAATGGATCAAAACTCCCCAAAAGTGTTTGAAACGTCTGTGTTAAGGCATAAAATTATATGATTATGAAAGTAATCAGCACAAATTGTTTATGCTTAGTAATAAACACAAAAACCGGGTTTGGGAAAGATCAAAGAAAACAGCGTAATTCTGGAAAAGAATTTCATTGCTATATAAGGGTGGCCCAAACGTAAAAGAGACTCCTACAGTGGAGGGTCAGGCCAATTTGCCGTATTTCCCACTACTCTTCCTGAAGGTCCCGAGGGTCCTGAAAGTAAGACTTTTAATTTAGTGGCAGTGGTTACATATTCAGAGCTTTGCATTTGAACCAGTAGATGCCGTTGTATGTTACAAAATAAAGCTGCTGCCGTCTGAAAATTCCAGTGTACTGTGTGAACGTGTTTTAGCAAGGTGACTACATATGGTCGTGGTATGGATTCCTCCAAACAAGTCCAACTAGCGGTTGTTATTTTTTTTAGAGATTGAAGTTGTTATGAAGACGAAATTTATTGTCTTCTGAGGAATGTGTATAGGTATGAGTGTCTGTCACAGAAAACAAGGTTCAGGGAATTTTGTAAAGGCCTTGTGAGAATAGGATTTGCTAAGCCTTGCTTAAGCCCACTTGACCATCTCCATGGAATCAACTGCTGTATAAAATTTGATACTGTGCTTCCGCTGGGAGATCCTCGACAATCCCCCTCCCCTACAGCCTCAACCTGTCACCGTGCGACTACATCTTCGGCCCACTGGAAAAGGCTTTCAAAGGCTACCTGTTTGCTACCGTTGCAGAGGTTCGGGGTGCCATTCAGCAATGTCTTCGCAGACAACCATGGACATTCTGTGGTCAGAGTACTATCCAAAATCTAGTAAGCCCTGGAACATTTGTTTAAACCGACAAAATAACTATAGCTATCAGATATGTAGCTCATGTATCATATTTCTTCCTTATGTTCCCATAATCCAATCAATAAACCATTACAGAAAAAAATCAAGATTCTGACTTTAATTGGGCCACCCTGTTACTTTTTGCGGAAGGGATACCATGCATATATGACCATAGGACCACGCAGTCTCACAAATGTTTTGCACATAAAATTATAAAGCTTTTTAAAATTTTCAATTCTAGAGCATTTTAAGTTTTTGCCATTA
Organism: Dolomedes plantarius; assembly: GCA_907164885.2. Taxonomy (NCBI): domain Eukaryota; kingdom Metazoa; phylum Arthropoda; class Arachnida; order Araneae; family Dolomedidae; genus Dolomedes; species Dolomedes plantarius. Next base: position 56,885,710 of record OU015500.1, on the reverse strand, counting down.
TATATAAAGACTGAACTTTGATGTTTTATCACACTTATTTCGTACTAAAGAAGGAGGAAAATATCCAGACAGCACATAATTGCCTTAAATAAAAATATATTTCCCTATTTTAGAATTCATAATAATATTTAAATTCTTTTGAAATGTTTTCTAGTTGTTGTAAAAACATTCCCTGTATAATGAAAAGCAATTTTTTTTTCATGACCAAGAACAACCTGTAGCGTTTAATTTGGTATGATTAGAAAGAATTAACTTATAACAGTTATTGGATTATATTTTACTTATTCCCATTGCTCTTATGAGGTTATAATCTTTTTATTGGATTATATTTTCTTAGTGAAAGATTAAAAAATCCTCACAATTTCTATATACGTCATACTTAAAAGAATTAAATTATTTAAACATATGTAACCGGACTGAAGCTTACAGTTCAAAAATTTTTTTCGCATGTTTAAAACATGATCATCTTCAAACTGCATTTTATAGGTATTCCTTATTCAAATGTAATATCATTATAGATTTTATAGATTGAGATATAAGTTTAATAGAAATGATTTTAAGCAAATATAAAAATAAAATTTCTAGAATTTTTCTATTGCTAAATGAAAACTACTTTTTAAAATTTTGTAATTTCAACTTCATCAGAATTCGTACTTGTTACCAACTGCGTGTCTTAAACACCATGTAATGGTCTCATTATGTAACACTGATTTTAAATATGTGTAAACTGATGTACTTCATGACAACTGACATAAGCATAAACTGACATTAGAAATTTTAAAATTACCGTGACGTATTCTATACAAAATTTTATGCCCTTAAATAAAATTTTTAATTTTGTTATTATTATTTGGAGAGCTAGATAATAAATTGGTTCTACCATTTTATGAGAATGTTTTGTACACGTATTTTATATTTTGAAGTTACAAATGCATATGTCACTTGATTTGAAAATAGTAAGTGTTAATTCAATATTTTCGTTTGTTTTAGCTTCCATATGAAAATAATTATAAAAGTGGTTAAGGTGTTTGAGTGTTGAAATGCCTTCCTAAAATAAGGAGAACAAAAGTTCTTGAAAAAGATGTTTTTCCAAGCGACGTTTCATATATATATCCAATGAATTTCAAGAAACAATCTTATTTCAAAGAATCACAAAAAATTCTTCTTTAATTTAAAATTTTAAGCTTCTGATAAAATCGTAATTAAAGAACAAGTAAAATTTTCCTCTCTTCTTTCATTAAAAGCCTATGCTTATACTTTAAAATTATTAAACAGTTTGATTCTTTATTATAAACATAATAAAAATGGGGCATTCTTTAGATTTTACACTTATACATAAAAAAATCGCAAGTGAACTGCAAAGAATTAAACTCATGTTGCCCTCTATTAGAAATTGAAAAATTTACATTAGGAAAAATTTTTAAAATAACCAATTAAATTTCAGAATATGCTTGCCTTTCGAAAACCTTTTTCTTTTGTTCTATATCCATATTTCTGCGAACAAATTTAAGATCTTAAAAGAATTTTATTTCTCAGTAAAATTTTCGGTAAAATTTTTATAAACTGTGAAGATTTAAAATATATTTACAGTTGTAGATGATATAAAGTTTCTCATGAGAAATTATTAAAACGATATAAAATGTCTAAAAACAGACTTTTAAATTTTTAGAGACTCTTTCAAAAATTGATGACAAATTTTAAGATCATACAATTTTTAGAATACTGATTTGAAAATAGCTTCTTTCTTCAGAATAACTGCTGAACTTTTCAAGTGAGTATAAGGAAAAACTAGCTTAAACTTCGCTTATCGTTACTAATATATATTATTATTAAAGCATATGTTCTATAAACACATGCGTATTCAACATGTCATTTATGTATTTTTACTTATAATTAAGAAAGTAATGGATGATAGAATTTTTGCTAAACCTATTCCCATAATCAATTTCCCTCTCACCAAACAAACAGTTACTTTTATAAAACATATCATTAAATAGTATGACATTTTATTTCACGTAGCATTATTGCTAAAATCTAACGTTTTATATTTTATAATGAAACATTTCCCAATGCTTAAGCTTCAAGTATAAACAAGATTTATGACTTTATTTCAGGTGCAAATTCGATAAGTGATTTATGACACGCCTATATTTTTTACCCAGAAACAAAAATCGTATTTTTAGAAATGTCCTATCATAAGTCTAAACTGACAGAAATCGTTAAGGATTTTTGCAAATATAAAGTTTTTAATCCTTTTGATACATTTTACAACTGTAACATACTATCTTTTCCTGGGGCTACACATATGATTATTACATTTGTTCAGTTACATTTAGAAACTACAATACTATTGAATGAAAAAGGTTGATTTTAAGTTAATAAGAAGCATTAACTAAATTGGCATAAATGATTATTGCAAATATATAACTTTCAATCATTTGGTACATTTTATACACATAACATCCTATCAGTTCTTGGGGTTACACTATGCTTTTTACTTCTGTTTAGTTACGTTCCCAAAACTCGAATTCTGTTGAATGAGAAGTTGATTTTAAAGTAATTAGAAGTATTAACTAAATTGATATAAATGATTATTGCAAGTATATAAATTTTAATCATTTGGTACATTTTATACACGTAACATCATATCTTTTCTTGGAGCTAGACCTATTATTGTTACTTTTGTTTAGCTACGTTTGAGAACAACAATACTGTTGAATGAGGAAGTTAATTTTAAGTTAATAGGAAGTATTAGCTAAATTAATTGACATAAATAATTACTGCAATTATATACTATTTAATACTTTTTGTACGTTTTATATCTGTAGGATACTATCTTTTCTTGGAGCTACACATATGATTAATTCATTTCTTTAGCGACAGTTGAAACTTACAATACTGTTGAATGAGTTGATTTAAAGTTATTAGGAAGTTTTCAAACATTCACATGCCATGCAAAAACCCCTAATTATGAACTGGAAATACAGGTTTTAGTAAGCAATTATTTGAATGTGCAAAACACTGGAAACTCCGTGGGCTTGTAATAAACTGTAATCCATCATTTTTAATGATAACTAAGTTTACATGTTTTTATATTTAATTAAGTCAAAACTCATTACCAACATCAAACTACCCAAATATTTAAATAGTTTAAGATTACTCAGCATATCAAGTAGGAAAGCGCAGAATGAAATAATTACTTCGAATTTTAAATTGACAGGCCCAACGTAGTAGGATCGAGGCAATTGGAATTTAGTTTTCTCTCGAACCTTGTTCAAAACACATTAAATATAACGACCAAATCTATAACAAGGTCGCTATTTTGGAAATAGCTACACGTTTTAAATTACGCGGGAACAAAGTTGCGATGTCTTAAAGAAAAAGTAATGCATGTGAAGCGATTGTTTATGCTTAGTCCGTGAGGGATTTATGCATAGAATTTCTATTAAGGAGAAAATTGCGAAGTAAGGGGAAATATAGTTTCCTTAATACTTTTATGTCGATTAAATGGAAGAATTAAATTTATTCAAGTAACAAGATTCAGTGCAAATTAAACACCGAAGGGGAAGAATAAAATTTAATTATGTATGCAAGCTCTACCGAAGAAATTATACTTTTATGAAATTATAGGTACTTGGAAGAAAACTAAAAGGTTAAAACTAATATACCTATTCGTTAGCATTTGAACTTATAAAAAGAACAAAAACTATTTGTAGAAGGAGTAAAATTAATGTTTACTGATAAAATTGCTGTTTTATGTTACTTTGATTTTAAATTTATCGGATTTTCCAGAAACTCGTACATTTACTTTCTGAAGTAAACAGCAATAGAGACAAATAGTGCACATGTATTTACATTTACAAATACGCTATTTAGATCATACGCAGCAAACACATGCATAGCCGCGTATACACACGTGAAGAAATAATTAAGTATTGTTGGACAGTGATTAAAAGTTAAAAGTCATTGGGGACAGTTGTCATAATTCTTATTGTATAAATTAGCTACAGCTAATATTTCTGTTTGAATTTAGATAAATTACCTATACAAATCCCGAAGAATCGTTTTCAAAAGTCACTGAGTTAAAAAATTATTAACATGAAGTTTTAACTTGTAGATCCAAAATAAGAAATTAAAAGTTACTGGTGGCTGGGGAAAAAATAAATAAATAAATTATATATATATATATATATATATATATATATATATATATATATATGTGTGTGTGTGTGTGTGTGTGTGTGTGTTTGTGTATTTATTTATTTATTTATTTATATACGACGTTGAATAGCATCAACTAAAGGTAAACTATTTGTTGACTACTGTAATTTTGTTACAAGGATTTTTGCAAATTAGGAAATAGCTGATTTTTCTGTATTTACTATTAATGGACAAATTTTCATAAAATCTTACGTGAAAATGATTAGTTTTAACTTCTGTTGATAAAGAAAAATCTTATATATGTATTCTCTAGTCTCAGGTACTTTTGATTGAAAAGTGGGAAATGAGTATTTCCACATTAGAGTATATTCATTTATTAATTTTATTGAAAAACTCTTCTTGAGCCGAATTTGATAAACAAAATACCTTAAATTCAAAACATGTTTTATTTATTTATTAATTTTTGTATTGATAGTTTTTAAAGTTTTTGTGAAGTACTTTTGCGAAAAATTGTTTTAATCGAATGAAAAGAGTTATTACTATATCTCTATCATATTTTAGGGAATAAGTACTACAGACATATATGACAGAAAGGGTTTTATTTGTAAAGAAAATCAGCGAGAATCTTGTTTATAGCCCATCTGATACGTTTTCATTATACTCCAAGAAAATTTATGTTTATCAATCTTTCCGATATTTTTTTTTTCATGTCTGACAAATAGTTTTTATCGTTTCCCATAAATTTATTTATATAAATCACGCAGTTATACAACCATAAATTCCTGAAATTTTGAATTAACAACTATACGCAGGGTTAGGTTTTCTGTCCTGAAATTTCTGCTGATTTATTGCAAACACAAATAATGACACAATCTATATTTTGTTGGTTTTATAAGGTATTTTCACTGATGTTAAGAAAAGTTTGGATCATGTATTTGCTGAAATTAATAGTATGCGTTATACGTTATTTGTAATTTATCATTAAAATAATAAATGCTATTTTCGCAATCTGAAATAATCTGAGGTATATTTTATGCATGTATGTTTCACATATAGCTAAGAGTTTATCAAGAGAATACTGCATGTACTTTGTAAGAATAGTTTAATATTCCTTTTGAGTATATTTTTTCTTCATCTTGACTTCTCTGTGAATTCTATAATGCATACAAAGAAACGCAAAAATGCAAATGCGTAAAAAAGAAAATTTGTAAAAAGGGAGTTTTTGAACACGTGCGTTTTCAAGTGCGCGTTGCTTTGGAAGCAATCTTTTTGAAAAAGATCGTAAAGCGGCGCATGCATTCAAAGGAAAATTTGACCAATATCCATTAAGGATTTCTCATACTGGAACAAAATAAATGATTTTTTGTGGTTCAAGAAACCAAGAATAAAATTTACATAAGCAAAAATGTTTAAGTTTAGTTAATTTTTCCAGTAAATTTTATAGCTGTTTAATTTATACAGAATATTTGATACTGCTTCTTTACACACATTAAATAATTTATAGTTTTGTATGCTATATGTTAATAGTAGCTATATTATATGTAGTTATACGATATGTAAGTATATAATATTTCATGTTTAAAGTTAAAAGAAATATTATCTAGCTGATCAGATGGCGAATTAGCATTGCCTAAATATTAATAATATGAAAAATTTGTGGTATAAAAGAATTACTAATAAATATTTCTAATTATATCTCTCTGTATGCATATATGAGGCTTCACAGTAAGATTTATATATTTATAATGTCATTGTAGAGGTGTTTGTGATGCGTAAAAATTTACGGGTTCATTCAACACGTCCGATATGTACGTCTCTATTGAAAAAGTAAGTCTCTATTGACGAAAGTCTCTATTGATAAAGTTATTTATTGCAGATTCTGTCTATAAAGCGGAAGGTACTTTGTGTATTACGACTATAGTCCGTCCATACCTCGGCTTTATCAATGCGGAAGAACAATACAGATGGAACATTATATTATAAATGTCAATTTCTCTTCGATTCCTGCAAAATGTTTCATCTTAAAACGAGGATGACCACGATTCCCAAGGTTTGAGAATACGCGAGTACATGGTTAGGACTCTTCAGGATATATTAATTAAATCAGCAAATTTGTTAAAAAGTACGATTTCTAAGGACCGATTAGAATATTACTAGTCACAATGACTGTCACCTAAATTTCGAACAAAGCTGAAATTGGTGGATATTTTTCAACTGTTCTCCATTCCACATGCGCACACACATAAGGATGTTGAATTTCGTTACAAAGTACATATATTTAGCTTGTAATTGTGAGTGTTTCTAATGATAGCTTTTCAAATGCCTTAAGTCTGAATCTCTAGAGCAAATTGTTCCTTGTTGATATCTAGCAATATCACTCTATACATTTTTACGATTTTTTTGTAGATTTGAACAGGTTTCTCTGAAAAGAAGTTTTATTTACAAGCGAAAGATTATTGTTTTTGGTACTGTTAGTGACGTTACTCTTCTAGCAACAAAAATGTTTTAAAAATCCTTGTTTTTTTTCACAAACAATGCATACATGATAACAACAATTACGTTTCTTTTACAAGTATTCTATATCTATATATATAAAATAGTTCCGTAACTGACTGACAGACATACAACGCACAGACCAAACCACTGGACCTAAAGGGCTGAAATTTTGCATGGCGATTCTTCTTATGGTGTAGGGGTGCAATAAGAGAGGTTTTTGAAAAATTCTTCTTAGATTTTTTTAAATTAAATTTTTAAGCTGTTTTTGTAACTTTTTTTTAAGTTTGCATTTGAAATAATAATTTGGGGGTTATAAAATTTATATCACGGGAAATATCACAAAAATTCCTTTCAAATGAGATCTTTTTCGAATCTTTACCTTCATTTTCTGATTTTTGGTGAATTTTTAAAGATTCATTTTTAGAATTTAATTTGCCGATTACGTGATTTCTTTTCTGGTACAATAAATAAATTTATCGTCACGTGCATAACAACTAAATAGACAATTTTTTTTTTCTTGCTAATGCGACAGACGATTGGACGTTATCCAAAAAAATAATAAATACAGTAAAAGATATTATGTTCGTCAAAGTGTACTATATTAACTGTACTATATTATTTAATATTTCCTATTAGATTTAATTGGAATTTTTTCTTCTACATTATTTTGTCTATAAAAAATCTCTTACGATTTTTTATAAATATATATATATATATTTTTACATCAATTGTATACATTGACCGTTGTATTTAATTTGAATGTACTCCGTAGCGAAGTATGGGTTTTCAGCTAGTATATATATATATATATATATATATTTAAAACAGTTCCGTAATTGACTGACTGACTGACAGACAATGCACAGACCAAACCGCTGAACCTAAAGAGCTGACATTTTGCATGGCGATTCTTCTTATAGTGTAGAGGTGCACTAAGAAATATTTTAGAAAAATTCTTGTTCGATTTTTTAAAATTAAATTTTTAAGCTGTTTTAGTGACTTTTTTAAAGTTTGAATTTGAAATAATAATTTGAGTGTTATGAAATTTATATCACGAGAAAGAGCATAAAAAATCCTTTAAAATGAAAACGTTTTTCGTCTCTTTACCTCTATTTTCTGATTTTTGGTGAATTTTTAAAGATTAATTTTTAGAATTTATTTTATTAAATGCTGATCATGTCACTTCTTTTTCTGGGACTTTAAATTAATTTATCGTCACGTGCATAACAACGAAATAGACAAAAAATAGTTTTTTACCTTGCTAATGCGGCAGAAGATTGTAAATTATCCAAAAAAATATTAACATACATTAAAATAAATGTTCTTCAAACTGTACTATATTGTGTAGTATGTTGTATTGTATTTAATTTGTATATGTTCTTCTACATTATTTTGTCTATAAAATTATCCATTATGATTTTTTTATAAATATATATATATATATATATATATATATATATTTTACATTAACTGCTTCATTGACGTTGTATTTAATTTGAATGTACTCCGTAGCGAAGTACGGGTTTTCAGCTAGTTTATTTATAATTCTCTAATTATAACTGATACGACTTCCGAAACTAAACTGTGTTATTATATACATCGTTCTTAGTATGAAATGTAATTGGAAATTATTAACACCAGTAAAATATCACATTTTTGATGAAGCAGGCAATAAGAATAATCACTTCCTCGTATATTCCTTATATTCTGTAAAACAAGGAAATCATTAAATAAAACAAATCCAGCTCAATAACGAGGCTTTTTGAATTCCTTTGTTTAAGATTATCTTTTATGAGAAAAATATGCTTTCATAATCAACTCGCTATAAAACTGGAGTGTTACTACATTCTCCAGAAGTAAAAGGAGGTTGCTTTTACTTTTGGATTATGCTTTTGCCTCCGTCGGGGAGTTTAGAACTAGTGTGTTATAGTGTGTGTAATCCTTGCAGAAGGATAAATTACCTGACGTCCTGCATCTTTCTTCCTATATAACATATTTATTTTGAAGGATCAAAATGTCAGAAAACATGTACATTTCTTATATTTTATGAAAGAAATTTGATTTTTTCTAGATATAATGATACACTTATTCATTTAAGTGATGTTGACTACAAGAATGTTTAGAAATTACGCAGTTTTATGGATTTTATGGATTAAGAGTAACACAATAAATGAAATAATAATAATAATAATAATAATAATAATAATATATATATATATATATTTATATATATATATATATATATATATATATATATATATATTTATATATATATATATATATATATATATATATATATATATATATATATATATATATATATATATATATATATATATATATATATATATATATATATATATACCATCGTTCACGTTTTCTTTATGGTATTTTTCTCATATCAACTTGAGATGCAATAAATATAACACCATGAAACACGCGGAACATAAAGCATTGCCACCTTCGAAACCGAAATAGAAGAGAAGCAAAATTTAATAGCGTCAAGGGTGAAATAAATTAAAGAGTAGAAACACTAATATGCCTCAGAATAAAAATAGGGAAGTGATACAAAACTCAGTAAATGTGGATGATTAAAAAAGCGACAGGAAGGAAATATGATTGTTGGTTTTGAAGATGAAGAGTAACTTCTGACATTTAAAGAAAAGCAATACGATTATGAAAATAAATGGATAACTTTAATAAATAAATTTTTACTTCTTTATTAAGAAGAACATTCAGTTTTTAGATGCGGATGCAATACGGTGTAAAAAATACTAGCAGAAGATACTTTATGCTTTAAGATGAAAGAAATTTTTTTAAATTTCTTTATCTCTTTATCTATATATATATAAAGCAGTTCTGTGACTGACTGGTTGACTGACAGACAAATAACGAACAGACCAAACCGCTGGTCCTAAAGGGCTGAAATTTTGTATGGCGATCATTCTTACAGTGTAAGGGTTATCTAAGAAAGATTTTTGAAAAATTCTTCTTAGAGTTTTAAAATTAAATTAAGCTTTTGTGTAGCTTTTTTTTATGTTTGCATGTAAAATAATAATCTGACGGTTAAAAATTTTATATCACTTGAAAAATCATAAATTTTGCTTTAAAATGAAATCTTTTTCGAATCTTTATTTCCAATTTCTGATTTTTGGTTAAATTTTAAACATAAATTTTTAGAATTCAATTTATTAAATGTTGATCACGAGATTTTTTTTAATTGTAATACTTTAAATTAATTTTGCGTCAAGTGACACAAAAATATTAAAAGATAGAATTTTGCCATTAGACTAATTGAAATGGAATTTTTTTAAGAACATAATTAAAAAATGGTTCAGGAAATTTTGGTTGTTGATGTTTGTTTGGGGGATTTTCCCCCCTCAAAGTATGCTTCGCCATGAAAATATATATGTCTCAAGGAACGAACTTTAAAATACGCTGGCGTAGATTTATGATAAAATTGTTTCTCCTACGGTCAGTTTTACGTAGCTTGCTCAAACGTAAGTTCGCGAACGTGCCAAGTAATATTAGTTACGCCCAATGAAGAAACAATAAATATTGTTTCTAAGGAAATCCTCTAAAACGCAATTTCATCATTTTTTCATTGTAATTATCCTAAAACGTACTCCGTATCGAAGCACGGAGTACGTATATTATATATATATATATATATGTGTGTGGGGGGGGGAATTTGGGGGGTGCAATAGGCTAGTAATATTGTTTTGTTGTCATGAAAGCAAATGAAATATGTATTGTACATTTTGTGCTCAAATAAAACCACTATCGATAGCTTTGATTTTTAAGCACTCTTCTAGTATATTTTTTGCTAAAAATGCGCCTACTATGGGAACAATACATTACTTGGGGAAATAAATTCATTTATAGATTAACCACCAGTTTAAAATACACTCATGGACAAAAAAATTAGCGCACCAAGAAATAATTGCGGGATCGTAACGAAACTTGCAATGAAGGTACATGTCGGGGAGATATGCAAATGATTAGAAATGCAGCGTGATTGCGCATTACGTATAGCCGGTAGAGGGCGTTGAACATCGTACTCTGTGGAGTATTGGACCCCCTTTAGCGCGAATGCACGATGCGATACGATCGGGCATTGAGTCATACAAGTTCTGTATGATGTCTTGAGACATTTCGTTCCATATTTGCTGTCACCTTGCCTCTAGTTCGTCCAAACTCGTGAGATGCCCAACTCGTCGTCCCAAATGATCCCAGATATGCTCGATTGGAGACAAATCTGGGGATCGGGCAGGCCAAGGAAGGGTAGTAACAGTGCGGAGACAGTCTTGTGACACCCTTGCAGTATGAGGCCGAGCATTGTCTTGTTGAAAAATGGCTCCTGGGAGCCGTTGCATGAGTGGCAACACATGTGGTTGCAGGATTTCATGAACATACCGCTGGGCTGTCATGGTGCCACGGAACAATACTAGGGGTGACCGTGTATTGTAGGCAATGGCACCCCATACCATCACACCAGCTGTGGGAGCTATGTGTCGCTGTACAGCAAAGGCAGGATTGAAGCGTTCACCACGGGCTCTCCACACACGAACACGATTGTCATCACTGCCGAGATTGAATCTGGATTCGTCGCTAAAGACGACCTGGTTCCATTACGCTGCAGTCCAGTTTCCTCGTGCGCGGCAAAACTCCAAACGGAGGCGTCGATGGGTGGGCGTCAAGGGCAGCACACGTAATGGGCACCGCGATACCAACTGTCCTTCAGCCAGGTGCCTTCGTATGGTTCGAGAAGACACAGAGGCCCCTAGTGAAGGTGCTACCTGTGCCTGGATGGCGGCCGATGAAGCAGTTGGCTGTACGCATGCATTTCTTACGATGTGGCGGTCTTCTCGACGACTGGTTTGTCGAGGGCGTCCTGAGCCTGGTCTTCATGAACATGACATCTCTCCGGTCCACTGGTCCCAACACCTCCTCACAACACAATCAAAGCGGCCTAATTGACGAGCTACTCGCCTAGCGGACCACCCAGCTTCCATCATCCCGACGATTCTCCCCCTCTCAAACTGCGACAACTGCTTATATTGTCTTCGAACACGGTGTAATGGCATGTCTATCTCAGCTCTTCCTTTGTAAATGATTCAGCACACTCAAACAAGCTTTGGTTACCTGTTTTATACACCACAGAGTACGATGTTCAACGCCCTCTACCGGCTATACGTAATGCGCAATCACGCTGCATTTCTAATCATTTGCATATCTCCCCGACATGTACCTTCATTGCAAGTTTCGTTACGATCCCGCAATTATTTCTTGGTGCGCTAATTTTTTTGTCCATGAGTGTATATCTTGAAAATGACTATCATTTCCCTATCTCGTTTATCTTTAACATACCCGCAATTTAGGTTTTCCTGATGCGGCCAATCAATTCCTTTTATCTCACTTTCATTAATTTTTATATGCTGTTAAATACTCTAACAAACATATGATTTTAAATTAATGGATGCATTATTTTTTTCCAGACCTGAAGAGGCAAAATTTCCATTGAACTGATTATTCCGCATGCTACTGGAATCAACATCAATTTTTTAGACGAAATGAAATTATCCTGAGGCCTTTTTAAATTAACGAATACTGCAGTGGTCATTAAGCTGTAGAATGCTATTATCGATGACAATAATTTATGCTTTAATCCTTTAAACACTGATTAAAATATACCTGTTGTTTAGTTGGACATTCCGACTAGACAAATAAGAAAAACAAAGGTGCGCATTTCGACATACATCTAAATTAATTAACATAAATTAATTTTTAGGATGTAAGACTAAAAAATTCTAATTAAGCTTATTCGAATTGGATTTCAGTAGTCACGCATTGAACTTTTTCTGTGTCAAATCTTATTTAATTATGAAGACAACGCCAGAAAATGAATTATTATTATTTTTTTAAACTGATTAAGATTTCGTTAAGCTTGATTTTTTTTTTTTTTTTTTTTTTTTTTAACTGGCTTTCAAAGCAAGGGAAATATGTGAGACGTGCAACAATATATTAAGATAATAAATCTCCGAATAGTGTTATTTCCGCTGCCTTTCATATTTAACAATTCATTGCGATATTAAAAATTAAATTCAAAAAGAACTTTTTTTTGATGGAAAGGAATTTTTTTCTTGCATTTTAATGCGATTTATGTCAAGCAAGATTGCAAATTAATTCTTCTGGGTAATCTTATTTTTCGACGATTATAATATTCTCACAGATTTAAAACTTTATTTTAATCAAAATAGAAGAATGCCATATTCATGTAGAACAATAAAAAATATTCTTTTTTTTTTATCATGCGTTTTTAAGAAAAACGGTATTCAAGTAGCGAAAGGGGTATTTTTGTATTGATATTTACTATATTATGGCAACGCTAAGATTCTACAATAGTTAATTAGCTCTAAGGGTCTTTTCGTACATTATAAGTATGTAGAATTTGAATTAGGTTTATTGTTTATGGTATTATTTAGTGATTAAGCAACCTTGGGAACTTATACTATTACAGAAAATCCCAAAAAGATCCTGAAGGAATAGCACATAGTTCAAGATTAAAAAATAACTAAGAATTATTTGTCGGTAGCACAGGAACTTTCCAATGCGAAGATTAACAATATGTAGCATTCCTTTTTTGAGCTTATTTTAATGCTGTACTTCATATCCATTTCCGGCATTAAACTAATTCTACTCTTAAATTCATACAAATTATGTTGCATGCTATGAATTCCGACGTGAAGAACAATTCGGATCGAATAAAAATTTCATATTAATTAATTTATTCACTATTTGCTGTTTATATCTGTTTGGTTGAATTTTCTAAATTATTGTCTTAAATTCCCCTGGATGGATTTCATCTTGCATTACAAAGTCATGAAAATGAGACAAAACGCGCGTGCCACCTTTTTCCTTTCTAAATCGTTTTACCGTTTTAACGGTAAATGTACCCAGCTCTTCCTAATTTTATTCTCTTCAAATTTTATATTTGTTAAAGTCAAATATTATTAAAAGTTTGGTGCAAAAGCAAACTTTAATGGTGCGCACATTAATTTAACAAGTTCAGAATCTATGCCACATGCTGACGCAATTATTGCTATCCTTGAAGTGACAGACACAGCAATCAAACTTGCAGTAATAACGCGTTATGGCCGTCATTTACAGTTACTTTCGAAAACGTTATGTTTAATGACCTAATTTAACTTCTGTCTGCACTTAAAGGAGTAGTGCATTCCGTTTGATTCCGCGAGGTTTTCTAGTTATTATGGCCGAATATTAGTGCTGAATAAATGCCTGTGAATTCGGAATAATGTATTTGACTATCCTTTCGCCTGCTGTCCGAAAAATGCTACCGGCTTTTAAAATTCAATGTCTTTAAGATGATACCTTAAATTTAGCTATAAAATCTCAATAAAATTTCCCGTCTTCACATTCAGTGGAGTCATTTCAGAGCATTTCTTATAGTATTGGTAATATCGTATTATTGTACCTGAAGATAAATTATTTATTACAACGTAAGGGAATGTGGAGTATTTACGGCTGCGAGAACAAACTGAAACATAAATTTGGATTGTCAAAAGATATAGCACATATTAATATATAAGTCGTTATAAATCAAATTGAATTACATTCTCAATTCATACAATAAATTATATAAATTGGAAAACCGTGCATCTTAAACCTTTTATTGATGCTGCGAATTTTTTCAAACATTAGACTGGAGGATTTTACCGCTAACCAACATTGTGAGAGCCAGTAAATTGTGAGAAACATGAAGCATAACGTTAATAAATTATTTCAAGATGGTGATAAACTTTTATAAATAACCAATTTATCATTAAATTTAATTATTTATATTCAAAAGCCCTATAATTCCCAGTCGTAGAATGTAAAATCTTCAAATATTCGAATGGGGATTTACCAAAAGTAACATTGCACTTCATATTAAGACCCTTTAGGTTTTTAAATCATATACCTAGCTGGTACTGCAACCTCCAGAACCGCGGAATATATTGTAGAATCGATATGACCTAGTTTTGGTGTTATGACCTACAACTACATATTATATAATGTTGGTCTAAACTCCATGCTGGTCTTTAATATTTTGATAGAAATTAATTAATATCCCGCGAACCAATTTTAATTTCAGAACCATACAGCATTCTAACAAATAAAACTCCTTCCAATTCCGATTAAAACCTTAGAATACATGATATCACACTTAAGTTAAACTTCGATGTTACAATTTAATTAATTTTCACTCAGATGTCTATAATATCAAAGAACGTAAGGGTGATAATCACTTATTACTATTTACAAAGTACATAAATATCGTTGATCTCATTGTAGCACTTTCAAGAACCAAATGTTAAAAAATAAACCAGAAATAACCAAAAGGCATAAGAATCTCTATAATTCTGACTCCATTAATTCTCGCTTCAAAATTAACAAAGTTAATTTTGCCTAGAAAATAAATGGTAAAAAGGAATTAAGGTAAGGAATTCGTTTCCGAGGGATTCCAAAAAACATATATGATCCCCATAGATAATGTAACGCTAATTTGACAGCCCTTAGGAAGTTGGGTTCAACGCAGGCAAGAATTAAATTATTTCGTGAAAGATAACAATTTGAAACCAACTCTATAAAGCGAAACTAAACGGGAGTATATTTTGCATATTATACAATGGGTAAAACAATATTAATTGATATAAAGTGATATTAAGTGATTTTGCAAAACTCTGCAAGATATATAGTACTAGGAAAAGATGTCCTAGAGGGATCGTAGGAAATGATGTATTTAGAAAATAACCATGGTTTGTGCCCCCTCCCCATAAAAATAAGGCATTGTGTTACAAAATTAACAATATAGATGCTTTTCAAAGTGATCCTGAGTTATTAAAATTGTAGATTTTAGGTAAAAATAATTTTTTTTAATATCTTTATTTCTTATATGTAGGAAAATCATTGCCTATATAATATATCAAGAGAGAGACAAAAAAAGACCATGTTTATTTAATGAATAAATCTGCATCGTGATATTAAAGAAGTGATAAAGAGTGCTAGACCTTATTTAGAGGAACAGAGTATATACATTCAACTGTTCTAAAAATTTAATTATTATTATCTTAAAATGCAAAACATTCTGATTTAAAAATTTTATTTACGCTAGTATAAAATGGCCATGTAGTTTCATTTTTTATTAGTTGAATACTGCACTAGAGGGAATAAAATATTCTTAAACTGAAAAAATAACTAACTTACTGTTATTCATGAAACATCATTAACTATAGTAACATTATTTTTCTCGTAATGCAAGATGAAAGAAAAGAAAGAAAGGTGATACATAATGGAGTTGTACTATATTCACATTTTTTGCTACCAAAAATAAAAACCGTAAAAGTGGAATATCTTGTAGTTAATTTTGTTCAACATGGTAAAATGTTTCGAGGAAACCGTGATGTGTAATATGTGGAATGAAAAACCTAAAAATAAGAAATGTAAAAATGGAGTTATAGAGTTATAGATAATAAATACATTATAGGGTTTCCTAATCATCACAAAATTCTGCTGATGAAATTGTAGTTTTTAATCGGCATTTAATTCACATTTGCAAGATTATATATGTAAGTATTCTCATGTGCTTCAGCAACACTTGAACTTTTATAACTTTGGAAAATTAATGCGACTTTAATCCTGATATACGTGTAATTAATTTTATTTCAAAACCCCAAGATCAATTTATGGTGTAATTCAAATATTACCCAAAGTCAACAAAATGAATAATTTTACAGACTCGTAACTATCAAATTCTGATAAGGGTCATATTAACCAACATGAAAGGACTATTTTCGGAGATTTCACGAAGTAGTACACTAGACACCACTGAAAGTCACACAACATTTAGAGTTGGCGTCACAATTTGATAAAATTTCTTGATTTGTAATCACGATTTTTAGCAATTTCAAATTATTTAGATCATCTCATAAAAAAATAACTAAATAAAGCCCAAATTTCAACTATGAAATGAATGACGGTTTAGGAATACGTCACGATTATATAAGCTGTTTCATTACCTGAAGTTATTCTGGCTCCAAGAAAACGCACAAAAGATACATGTTGTAAATGTAAACAATGAATATTCCAGCGCAAGCATATAAAGAGTTACTGCTGAATCATGTAGGTCTCACATTTTATTAAAAATCTGTTTATAATTAGCTTCAAAGCATTGCTCATTTGAATCCTCGTTAGTAGAAAAATGTATCCTGGAATCTATTTGCTCCCTGAAACTTCGCTTCCCTTCTCATAAATATGACCAGAGAGAAATTGGAGGTCTTATTTTAATAGAAGTTCAACTGTACGTTTTTAAGAATGAAGTTAGCCACACTTTCATGTTCATATAAGTCATTTCTATCTTATTTTCAAAATGGTACACCTCCAGCTCATCTATGCTGCCAACAGAGGACATTACAAATCACACTTCAACAGCCATTTCTCAGCACTCATTAGACTTTAAGGCTCTGTATCTCAATATGAACAAGAATGGAGTTGGACCACTATTCAAATAAGGCCTTCAACTGATATCCGTTTCCCTTTACTTATACTTTTCACTTGCAATTTATGGAGCATTAAAACTTGCTTGTAATCACTTAAAAACCTTTAGATATATCATTAGCTGATTCTTTTTAATCCTAAACATCTGTCTGCCATTATGTCTGAACAGTAATAGAAAACAAATATCATGTCGAAGAAAATCACTAATCGGCTCATTAAATAAGTCCAGCTATCTCTAACAAAAAACGATAACATTTCTCAGTTAACTTGTCTGAGTTAACATTTATTGGGTTTGAGGTTTTATTCACGTATGTCTTTGTAAATTTTTTTAGGATTTTTTTTATACCCAAAGATACGATAATCGTTTCGGTACTTGCAAATGATTACTTAAACTTTCTACTTGTACTTTCGTGTGAATCGTCATTAAAATTTATCGCAAGAAAAATGGACGATGGTCATAGGAGTTAGATACAATGTAATTGTTAAAATATAGTTGCAATTATAGTTGAATAACTAAAATAAA
The DNA here is from genome assembly GCA_907164885.2 of Dolomedes plantarius. Classification (NCBI taxonomy): domain Eukaryota; kingdom Metazoa; phylum Arthropoda; class Arachnida; order Araneae; family Dolomedidae; genus Dolomedes; species Dolomedes plantarius. The sequence continues at coordinate 56,867,973 of OU015500.1, read as the reverse complement.
TTTACAATATTAAAATCTTAGTTTAATACGGATCTTTTTTTCTTTCAACTACAGGGACGAAACATCTACATTAAATAGGAAAAAACTACAATTAGTCTTTTTTATACATTCAGTAGCTGAAAACCCGCACTTCGCTACGGAATACATTCAAATTAAATACAACGGTCAGTGTATGCAATTAATGGCAAAAAGAAAAATAAATATATATATATATATATATATATATATATATATATATGCATGTATGTATAATAAATACGACGATCAATGTATACAATTGATGTAAAAAAACAAAAAATATATTTATAAAAAAATTGTAAGAGATACTTTTAGAGACAAAATAATCTTGAAGAAAATATTCAAATTATATCTAATAGGACATATTAAAGAATATAGCACAGTTAATATAGTACAGTTTGAGGAACATATCTTTTATTGCATTTTAATATTTTTTTTGGATAATGTCCAATCGTCTGCCCCATTAGCAAGGGAATAAATATTTTGTGTATTCCATTGTTATGGACGTGACGATAAATTTATTTAAAGTACCAGAAAAAGAAATCACGCGATCAGCATTTAATAAACTAAATTCTAAAATTTAATCATGAAAAATTCACCAAAAATCAGAAAAGGGGGATAAAGATTAGAAAAAAAATTTATTTTAAAGGAATTTTTAGGATCTTTCTCGTGATATAAATTGTATAACCCTCAAATTTTTATTTGAAATGCAAACTTAAAAAAAGGTAATAAAACAGATTAAAAATTTAATCTTAAAAATCTAAGAAGAATTTTTAAAAAATCTTTCTTAGTGCACCCCTAGACTATAAGAAGAATCGCCATGCAACATTTCAGCCCTTTAGATCCAGCGGTTTGGCCTGTGCGTTGTATGTCAGTCAGTCAATCAGTCAGTCAGTCAGTTCATTTGTTACGAAATTGTTTTATATATATAGACTACAGGGTGTTTCATATTGAATGGGACAAAAAGAATAGCGCAGTAAAAATTCTGTAATAGATTTATTTATCCGAAACAAATTAATTCTGAAACTACAATTATACAAGTTTTATCTGGCTACAGCGAAAAATCTTCCGGTTAAGAAAACACCGCTAGAGGCACTGTTAATCGAAATAACACCATCTATGATGACGTACTGTGTTTTGGAATACGCCAAAACATCTTCGTTTATCATTCCCTCAGTTGGAAGAAGTGGATCCCGGCTTCATTCTGCAGCAAGACGATGCTCCACCACATTGGCATAAATACGTATATCAGTACCTGAACGATAGTCTACCTCATTATTGGATTGGCCGTGTTGGGTCAAACGATATGTCATTGCTTTGTTGGACACCTAGATCCCTAGATCTAACCACTTATGATTTTTTCCTGTGGGGTTTTGTTAAAGACAAAGTGTTCGTGCTTCCATTTCCCAAGGACTTAAAGCAACTGAAGCAGCGGTAACTGAAGTGCTCGAATCATTAACAAAGGATATTCTATCACGAGTGGGGCAAGAACTGGTATACCGCATAGATATTTGTCATGTCACTGGAGTCGCACACATAGAACATCTATAGAAACATCGATAACTATAGTTTCCCTGTAAATTTCATTTATCAAAATAAAGTAATTACAGCGTTCACAGGTATGCCTTCTTTTTGTCCCATTCAATAAGGAACACCTGTATTATAAGATTGAGTCCAATATATAAAATTAACTTAATTCATAAAGAATAAAAAAAATCTCCAAAGAATTTGTTATGGCATATTATTACACAAATAAGTATGTTGTCAACTCTAACTGTTTTTAAGGCTTATATGGGCTTCCTAATACTCTTTGGAACAAGAGACGAGTTCTTATTCGCAATTTTGCTTAACTAGAAATTAGATTTTGAACTATGCTCAGATGTATAATAAATGATACTTCTGTCTAATGTAGTAAGGATTCTTTTGGAATTACGTCGAGTTCCCTTTGAGAATCACATTAAATTAAAACGGAAATAAATAAGAAGCATATTCAGAAAAGTATTAAAAGAATCGCATAAAACTCTGTAGTTATTTTGTCGTTTAAAGTTAAATATTGAAGAAAAAACATGTTTTTATACGACTATTTTAGTAGTTGCAAAGCAATTATTTTGGTGGGAAAACTGAAAGTATTTTTTTTTTCAATTGAACATGCAATTTTTACGAAATTAATGAAGTAATGGACACAAAAACCGTCGTCTGTAAGAGGCTAAAATGCTTATTAATACATTTGATACGACTTACAATTAGACCATCAAATCTAGATACTGATTCTCAGTGGGTATCTTTTAAAACTCGTTACAGTCTATGATCAGAAACTTCATCAATATCTATTCAGAGCTGCTATTGAATCGTGTCAGATTGACACTTGAATAAATTCTCATCAATTATAAAATTCTTAATGTTAATATTATCAACAGATCTCCTTTATTGCATCATTTATGCTACTTTATCACCATATAAATCGAGTGCAGAATTGCCTTTAACGGAGTGAAATAACTAGTAGCTCCTCGATTCTTACAAATATCTATCGGTAAAGATTATTCAATGAAAAGGATTATGGAAGTCAAAAAGTCCATCTTGAAATTCGAAAATCATAAATTTTATATTGAAATTTGAGCTAGTTATGGAGTACCCTTGCAGGATGATAACATAAAATTCTATAAGGGTAATTATTCGGAAGAAATTGAAGGACATGTTTTATCAATAATTAATGGACAGAAATCCTAATAAGTTATGGGTTGTTAATAGTGCTTACATTCCAGATTTTCCAAGGGAGGATTCGATTGTCATGATCCGGATCTTAACTGGTCATGGATGTTTGGCTAAACATCGAAGCCTCTTGAAAATTCTAGAGAGTCATTTCTACACTAATTGTAATAAACCATAAGTCATGGACATTTCCTAACCTCCGACCTATAAGGCACTGTTAGCTCTAGATCTCTGTAGCGAATATTGGGAGGCAAGAGCATTGAGCTATTGATGTGAACCCGCTTTTGTCTTTGTTTTACTTTTTATCTTGTTGTTTTCTGTTTTCTTCTACTTTTTATCTTGTTGTTTTTATTTATTGATTGACGCTGGAAATTTAAGAATAAAATATTGAAATTTGAAACATGGTAAAGCTTTTCTTAAGATAAATGAGAAAAATTGCCCCTGGGGTTTTGAAATGCGTGTTAAAGCGCTTCATAAAATATTATTTTATATTAAGCTCTTGATCAAAATCTAAAAGTGGCAAACATCAACTTTAGTTAAATTTAAGTTAAAAAAAATCATATAGCCTCTTCTAACGAAACTACCGTGGGTTATTCACGCATGATTACTTATTGTTCCTTACCTCTTTTGTATGTATATACAAAAAGTATATATCTATGTGTATGTATATATATGTGTATGTATCTATATATATGTACGTATGTATATATCTACATATATGTATGTCAAAACTTTGACATATCTTGGTACTTTTCTGTTTAACTTGTTCAGGCGATATACTGGGTTTGACGAGCTGCCAAAATTATAACTCGCGAGGACGGATGGACGGACGATTTTAGTGTCTGGAATTTTCCTTTCCGAAGGACCGTTACGGAGGAACGTAATCCTACGTTAAAAATGACAAATTCTTGCCTCTAAATTCAAGATTTTAGAAACCCCTGTTTTCCTCGTATATTCAAGATATCACTAAAGAGAAAAGTTTTCCCTGCATTAAATGTATATGTGAAATAAGTAAAATTTAAAATTAAAGTTGCATAAAAATGAAAATACTTAGTATCATTTTGAAATTGAGGATAAAATAAGATATTATTTGGAAACCTCTCTGCACCCATAATTTAAGTATACTTTCTATTATAGTGTCGTAGATTAAATATTTTGTCAAAATTAAAAAATATATATATCATTTGAAACAACATTTGACAAAATATCTATTTTGAAATTTTAAATAATTTTTGTCAAGCAACATATATGCTTATACGTATACTAATATTTCTATTTAAATATCTTTAAAAAATCTGCTGTGTCGAAAGGAGAAAAATAATCTTTTTTTTTAATAATTGGTTCGTTAATTAATATATGTTCTATTTTTTTGCGCAATAAATGCTAGTTAGTATCAGTGTTTTCACAAAAATTACATCAAACACAATTAATTCTCAGTACATTGTTATGTAAATTAGAGCGATGACATTTCCCAAGATTGATGCATAAAGAATAGATAAATGCATATTTAAAAGAGCATTTCTTGTAAAAAATTGTTCCGATTGAATGCAATCCCTAACGCTCAAAATGTTAAGGGACAAAAATATATTTTCATTAGGTTAAAATTAATATATAAAGCTTTTGAACAAAATTAACATTATAGCTGTATTTTTCTGTTACATATATTTAAAAATATAGGTATTGTTTGTAGTTAACTCGAAACTACCATTTGTTTAATCGATAAAATGTCTGAAATTCATAAAGTTCTTCTAGAACAAAGTCGAGCATTGGCTTTTCCAAGATCGATGCATAAAGAATGGATAAATGCACATTAAAAGAACGTTTTTGAAAAAAAAAGTTATCGAAGGATACAATCGCACTTCTCAAAGTTTGAAGTGAAAAAAAAATGTTCTTTTGGTAAAAATTTTTAAACAAAATAAATGGCAGTTATCTTTCGCTGACAAACATTCGAAAAATATCAACGGTATGCAGTTAACTCAAAATTATTATTTTTGAATAGCTAAAACGTCTAATATTCTCAGTTATTCTAGAACAACGTAAACCAAAATAGCATATATCCGTATGTGGACATGTTCGTGGCTAGAAGAGGAAGCCCATGATTCCAGGTGAATTATCTATTGATTTATTAACTCCTTAAAATAAATGCTAAGGTTCAGAACATGTCTGAAAATGAAAAATAAAATACGTTCATTATTTAAGGACATGTCGTATGCCTATTATACCTCACGAATAAATAAATCAGTCATCTATAAAGTATATCGATTTTCTTTTCCTAATATGTCAAAAGATAAAAGAGCCATTTTCTTTAATATTAAATATATTGATGTATTCGACTAACATGTCAAATTCCTTAGACAAGATGGTTGTCATTTTTGCGGAATATTCTTTACGTTTTGTCGTCATATCTAGGTATAAAATTTTCACACGTGTCACTGTTAGATACCGTAATGACTGGAATTCAATTAATTTCACATCATTGCAGAATGTAATTAATGAAACTTCATTAAAACATGAGAATACATCAGTCTGTCTTGAAAATATTGATGTGCATTTATCATGATACTATATAATGAAGGAACAAGATGTTTAAACGTTGTTAAATAATGTAAATGAAAATACAATTAATAAAATTTAAAATTCCACAAATAGAAAATATTTGAAATTATATTCATAGAAATGTCCACTGTTTACTTGAAATAAAGAGTAATATTACAGTTATGGTATATGTTTGGCATCATTAGGCGTACGAACTTTCTATTGATCTGACTTTGTAAATGACTGATATATCTTCAAAAGAATACAACTAGTAAATACGTTAGCATAACGACCACCTTTCTTTTGAAATATTTTACCGACTGCAAAAGTGATACATATAATATTAGTATTTAAAATTTAATTTGTGTAATTAAATTTTTGATGATGCAAATATTTTAATTAAATTTTAAGACTTAAATATTTTATCGAAATCCTAGCAGACAAATTAAAAACAAATATTCAATCTGAAGCGTAGGCAACCGAAAGGAAAAATAATATGGTTAAATGTTTTGAAGAAATTCAATGAATATACATTAATTTTACAGATTAGGAATAGAATAAGAAATTAGCTCTTAGAATAATTTGCATCTAAATACTTCTCATAATTTTTGCAACACTAATTACATGTAAGTAGACTGAAGAAATATAAGTAACTCTTTTGTATTGCTTATAATCAATTAAATTAGATTTTTTCTCACTATCGACCATTTATTAAATTTGTATGTAAATAATAACATTCCTCCAATTTATTAATATTTAACTCATTAAATCAAAATAAATTAGTTTAAAAGAAAAAAATTATAGTGACAGAAAGTTATTTTTTTGATTTATTTCAATATTTTGGCTTCAGAATACTCAGCCTCTTAAATTAAATTAACATTAAAGATACCATTCATTTTTAAATCACTGAACATTTTATTAATTTGAGCAATCAATATATATATATATATATATATATATATATATATGTTATGGTTAATGTAAGACTGTATGTTTTATTTATAATATCACGTCTTTCTCTGTTATGATATATGTATATTTATAGATATAATGTAAGGTGGCTGGATTATTCTATTGGATGGCTGTATAAGGTTGTTTTGTAAAATTTAATTTAATAATATAAAATTAGATATTTGGTAAAACCCCTTTTCTTTCCCTAAACTCGGTTTTCCTTAGAGTTACCTTTTTCTTTTCAAAATCTATGCCACGGTAACTCTATACCTCCTTCCTTGCCATTTTTTGTCTTACGCTTTCGCAGGACCCCGTGGGATCTCGGAGTGTCCATCTAGCTTCGTACCAAAAACACAGCCCAAAGGAATGTTAAGTGATTCTGCACTCAGGCCGGCTCGAGGAGGAGTTTTTTTTCTTCCGCGGTGGGATACAACACCTGAAGAAGGCGAGTTCCTCCGCAGCTTATTAATAAAGGAAAAACAGCCAAGTACCAATGCATGGAAAAAATAATTCAGCCTCTAACATCCAAGAAGGGCCAGGGCATTCCAGAGTTAAGGTGGTTGTATGCCCGTAACGCAAGGAGCCGAAAAGAACTATTTTACGTCTTTCATTCCTACGCGCAGGCGAGGGGTGTAAAAAAAAAAGTTTTCCCCTTCGCGGGTTTTTCCTTCGGAGGGGGTGGTGTAGAAAAACGGAGGGAGTACTGTCGTGACTTCGGAGCGTTTGGCCGTTTTACCCCTTCAGCGTCTCTCCGTCCGATCCCGGAAAATTGAAGTATTCCCTGGTCATTGAAGCAGCTATGGAGCCTGCAATTTCGATTTTTTGTTTTCTTTTCTTCCTTTCCTTACATTTCCCTCTCAAATTTTTTTAGCCTACAGTCGACTGAGGTAATATTAAATTTAATTCTATTATAATTATATTGAGCTCATATAAAGTGTTAAAAACCTACAGGTCACCAGCCATCCGTTCTTATGTAATATGTGTGTGTAACCATTGTGATTATTATATATATATATAAGTAAATGGATAAGTGCAGATTTAATTTATGATGAGGATAGTCTTAAGGGTAAAAAAAAAAAAATTATTGTAACGTTAAATCATGTAAGGTCTGAATAAATTGTTGTTAAGTTTAAAAATATAATTGTCAAGCCTTTTCTTTTGGTCATTTGAATTTAAGTGTTATTTTTCATTTGCCCTCAGTTTAATTCTATGGCAGCAAGTTGTATTTATGATTGTGGAGAGGTTGTTTTGGGGGTCAATTTTAGGTCGTCTCCTTTGCTGGAAAGTCGTTTTCTGTAAACTGCTTTAATTTAATTTAATCTTGAAAGAGTCACAATAAAATGGTGCCGTTGACCTTTCTGGGTTTAACACAATGTTGATGTTGACTCTCAGTAAAAAAAAAAATTAAACTTAAAGGAGAAATTTTTTTGTTTAGTAAAGAAAATGTTAAAGGAAGAAGATAATTGAAATTTAGTTAAATTTTAATTGATTATGATGATGATATGTTTAATGAATGTATTCAAGTGTTCTTATGTGTACTTGGGGAATTTATTTTATTTATTTTGTTGTATTATTTAAAGTGTGTAATTATTTAAAATGTGTATTTTAATCATGTTGTATGTGAAAAAATTTTGGGGGATGATTTCTTTATAGTGTAATTGTGACAGAAAGGTTTGGATGCTATTTTTCTGTTTGGGGGATAATTTGTTCTTGTAGTAATGCCTGACTCAGTTGGTTCCGAGCAGTGTACTGCCGGTAGTGAGAGGGGTGATGTAGCTAGTGATGAGGCACAGCAGGTTTTAGGGGCTATAACTTTCCAGAGGCGTGATCTTCTGCTAAATCACTTAGAGTTAATTCCGACCTTTACTGGTGCGGATCCACATTTCCACTTTTCTCGATTTAAAAATAAATTTGAGGAAATAGCGAAATTTTTACAGTGGTCCCCAGAAGACCAATTTTTTGCTGTTCAGCAGCGGCTTGCTGGGCAAGCCCAAACGGTTTTTGCAAACTTTAGGGAGGAAATTTGTTCTGTAAAAGACCTATTCAGGATTTTGGGAGAGAGATTCGAAAACGAAAAGGACCCGGCTACCCTATTGGCAGAATTTTGGGCATTTAAACAAGATAAGCATACCCCAGTCAAAGAATTTTTGGCTATAGCGAGGTCGAAAGTGAAAGTACTTATCAAAACCCATAATTTACCGGATGCAACGAGAAAAGAGATGGAGGAGCAGTGGCTAATGGCCATGTTGTTAAAAAACTTGTTACCCCCCATACGTAGAGCGGTCATAGCTAGGAATCCCGAAAAGCTGCAGGAATTAATAGACATAGCATGTCTGGAAGAAAGGGCTATGAAGGAGGTGGGTGCTATGCTAGAGCCGGAGCCACCAGCGGTGGTGTATGCCATTGGTCAGGAAAAAGGTGCTTTCAGCGAGGATAGGCAAACAAAGTTGGAGAATATAGTAGTAAAGCTCCAGGATTCGGTCAGCCTTCTTTCCACAAAGTTGGAAAATCTAGCGATTACCCCACCTCTGCAGGCTCCGCCTCAAGGCAGGTGTTTCCTCTGTAAGCAGCTGGGTCACCGAAGAAATCAGTGTCCCCAGCGCGAGCGTAATTCTGAGAGGGGTTCCGCGTTCCGGGGTCAGCCTAGTCCGAGACATCAGTCCCCGCAAAATTTTGCCAGGTCTCCCAGCCGCGGGTGGCGAAATTTTGAGCCGTCCCCTAGCAGGGAGAGCGATCAGTTCGCGAGGGGAAATTCGTATAGGGCACCGAGGCGGGAGAGGGGCTATTATGGCAGGTCCCCTAGTCCTCAATTCAGAGGTAGCAGAACTGTTTATAACCAAAACTTCACTCCCCAGCCGAATTTTCAGGGTCAACAAAGATGGGTCCATTTTGAAGAAGAAAATTCACAACAAGTTAATAATTTTAGAGGGCGAGGGAATTTCAGGGGAAATGGCACAAATTTTAATCAACGGAATTTAAACTACTAGAGCCCTCATTAACCCCTTAAGTGTGACATATATTTCGGAAAAATGGACCAAAAATGGAAAATTTTTTTGACTGTTTAATTTTGTTCTTTATATTATTATAAAAGTTAGAAAATGGTTTTTTATTACAAAAATAAATTTTTAAATGCAATAACCACTATATTTATATTTTTTGCATACACATGAAACAGTAATGGATTACACACATATCTTATTCAATTAGAGCAAATGAAACAAAATTTGGAAGCTAAATTTTATATAACTAGTAGTTTATACTTAAATTTTACAAATACATAAATTTTACAAATCTTTTACAGTATGGTATATCCCAAAACACGGTACTGCACACAAGCCCATATCGCACTCTTTGCAATAAACTCGTGTCTCACGTCTTATCCTCTTTCCTTTTTCATCGGTTTTACGACAGCATATATAACACTGTCTGGTTGGATTAGATTTTTGTCCCGTTGGTGGGATATGTTCTGGAAAGTGTCGACCTGTGAGGCGCAGCAAGCTTACACTAGGACGCCCTGGTCCTGGTAGCTGAACATTTGGTTTATTTTGTTCAACTATTTGTTCGACAATTGATATTCTGAAGTTCATATTATTTTTCGCACCTCCTGCTGAAGTATACAAAATGAAGGAGTTATATAGCGCCTGGTCTAGGAGATGGAAAAATATCTTTTGGTAATATTTTTTACCTCGTTTTCTAGCAACCGGGTAGTCTGTAAGATGTTGATCGAGTTTATCAACACCTCCCATAGTGTTGTTGTAGTCATGGACAACCTTTGGTTTGAATTTCTTTTCTTTTTTCTTATCTTCAAACTCAATCATTTCTGCGGTATGGATTGAAGAAAGCATACAAACATCCTTTTTATCGTGCCATTTTATGGCACGATAAAAAGGATACAGGCAGTTTTCGAAAGCCAGACCCACCACTCGCGGACGATTCTACTCCGCAGGGGGTAATTTAGTCTTTCCCGAAAAGCTCAAACTAACACTGATAAAACGTAAACATTCCCGCCCTTTTTTCTCGTCACCCCTATTTTGATGAAATCAAAGGAGACCTGACTCATGCGCAAAAGCATAAACGAAAACAGACTATATCTGAACAGCTGACAACACCCACCTACCTTTTCCCCCGACCGTCGAAATCGGTGAAAAACTAGGACCACTAATGCCATCTATTAGGAAAATAGAGAATTAAGTATCCTAAAGAAGAAACGAATCCAGTTCGGGCTTCACAAAATAGAAACGTTAATTTTTCTTCTACCCGAACTCAGTTCGGGCATCACAAATACTGCACGTAGTAGTTGCCCGAACTGGACTCGGGCGACACTGGCAAGGGGTTAAGTAGCCAGCTTAGTGATAGAAAGGGGCCTTCAGACTGGCCACACGCTGAGAATTTTTTCACCATGGTTAGCCCTCAGTTTTTTAATCTGCCCATTGTCAGTATTTATACCTCTGATAATATTTTTGTGGCACTGTTGGATTCGGGTAGCTCGGTAAATTTAATTGGTACCCAGACAAGTGATCATTTTAAATCATTAAGTGTCAAGAAGTGTAGTATTCCTCTTAGAACTGTTTCGGGGCATGCCGTGAAAATTGCCTCTCAAGCTCAGTTGTTTTTTGATTTTGCTAATTTTAAATGTTGTGAGGTTTTTAATGTAACTCAGGGTCCCATTTCCAAGAATTTTGACTTAATTTTGGGGATTCCTTTCCTAACGAAGTATAACATTGTTATTGATTTTAGAAATAATCAAATTTTGTGCCCCGATTCCACGAGTATCCCTTTTAATGTTGCTGTAGATAGGGAGGTCAATGCTGTTAGTATAGAAGATCCCAAAATTAAAATTGTTTCTAGAAGTAAAGTAATCTTACCCCCAGGGAAGCAGATTATTATACCGGCTAAAGTGAAATCAACCCTTCCATCTGATTCCGATTTAATTCTAATTATCCCTAATACTAGTATTTCGAATGTTTTGGTCGCTAACGCCATTTGTAAAAATGAAGAGCAGTCTCTTTTTGTTCGGATTGCAAATTTTGGTGCAGAACACGTACATATAAATAAAGGATCAGAGTTAGGTTATGTGGAACCTCTTTTTAGTGTAAATAAAATGGATTATGTAAATTATGTTGAGCAAAATGATATTGCTACCTTGGACCATGCTGATTTAACTTGGGACACTAAATTCGACCTTAACCATTTGTCTTCCCCTTTAAAACTTAAAGTTCAAAATTTTTTAAATCACAACTCTGATGTTTTTGCTGCCTCAGTTTTAGATCTTCCTGGGTGTTCAACGGTTCCCCATAATATTAATTTAATTGATGATGTGCCCGTTAAGTCTAAGCCGTATAGAGTGCCGTATCATTTAAGAAATGAGATGAACGATCAGTTAAATATTTTATTAGAAAGTGGAATTTTAGTCCCCTCAACGTCGGAGTTTGCAGCGCCGGTTATGCTCGTTAAAAAAGCTGATGGTGGTTATCGGCTAGCGGTCGACTTTAGAAAATTAAATAAGAAGTTAATTAAAGATTCTTTCCCCATTCCCAATATTAATGAGACGATTGACTCTTTATCGGGTGCAAATTTTTTTCAACTTTGGATTTGACCTCTGGTTTTTTTCAACAGCTAATCAAAGAGGAAGATCAATTCAAACTGGCCATTTCGACCCATAAAGGTCTCTTTAATTTTACCCGTAGTCCCTTTGGGCTTGCGACAAGTCCCAACGCCTTTCAAAGGCTCATGAACGTGGTTTTAGGCGATTTAAATGACCTCTCCATTCAAATTTACATAGACGACATTGCCGTCGCTTCAAAAGATATTCCGTCCCATTTTGAGAAACTTCAACTTCTTTTTGATAGGTTAAGGCAGCATAATTTAAAATTAAAACCCAGTAAGTGTTCTTTTTTTAAAACATCTATTACTTTCTTAGGATTTAAAGTTCAGAATGGTCAGATTTCTCCTACCGATAGGAATGTTACTGTAATTAAGAAATTTAAAATTCCTACTTCCCGTAAGCAGGTTCGCAGCTTTTTAGGCACTTTGAATTTCTACAGGAAGTTTTTGCCGGATTTTTCTAAAAGAGCCCTCCACTTAACTAATTTAACTAAAGATAGAGGAAAATTTTTTTGGACTAGAGAAGCGCAGGCGGAATTTGACGATTTACGTGAGGGTCTTGCGGCTATCCCTACTTTAAAACTTCCCGAGCTAGACAAGCCATTTATTCTTTACACTGATTCTTCGGGTTTTGCCTCAGGTGCAGTGTTAGCACAGTTGGATGAGGATAATTTTCCTCGCCCTGTGGCGTTTGCAAGCCGTAAATTAAAAGAGGTAGAAACGCGGTATTCGACGACAGAGCGCGAGCTTTTAGCGGTAGTTTGGGCAGTCAATTATTTCAAATGTTATCTTTTTAATTCAAAATTTTTATTGTTTACTGATCATGCTGCCCTTACTCATGCCTTGAAACTTAAAGACCCCACCTCCCGTATTGCCCGTTGGCTATGTTCCTTAGCAGATTTTGATTTTGAAACGCGATTCATAAAAGGTAAATGCAACTCCACGGCCGATTTTTTGTCTAGGTATATAAATTTTGAAATTTCTGAAGAGGTAAACTATGTAAGCGAACCTGTAAATGGTGAACAGTGCTATGCAATCCCTCCTGATCAGGTATCGTTTAATGTCATCGAAGACCAAATTTTTTTAAAAGAAGTTAGGGCAGCCCAGGAGAAAGATCCATTTTGTAGTAAAGTTTTAAAATTAGTGAAAAAGGGACTCCAGGTGAGACCTGTCTACATGAATTTTTTTATTTCCCAGAATAATGTTTTAAAATGTATTGATTTGAGGGGTAAGTCCCGAAGAGATTCCCAAGAGAAGGTGGTGCTTCCGCTCAGCCTGTTAACCAAAGTTTTTTCTTTAGCGCACGAATCCTTAATAGCTTGCCATATGGGACATTTTAAGACCTATAATCGACTTAAACAATTTTTCTTTTGCCCGGGGCTAAGTGCGCATGTCCAAAATTTAATTAAATCTTGTATGCAATGTTTGGAGCGCCGTGCTCATAAACCAGGTGGTTTGGCTGAGTTACAGCGTCTGAAGATTCAGGATGCCCCTATGCAGACAGTCCATTTAGACATTTCAGGCCCGTATCCGCAAACTTTTCAGGGAAACAAATATATCGTGGCGTATGTTTGCGCTTTTTCTAAGTGGCCTGAGGCGTATCCTGTTTCTAACATAACTTCTGACGCCATCGCTGATACTTTAGCTGAGTTTATTTCTCGCCATGGGTGTCCCAAAGTCATCGTAACAGACAAAGGTGCAAACTTAATTGGGGAAGCTATTTCTAGAGTGTATAAGGATTTAAATATTAGGCATATCAGCACGTCGGCGTTTCATCCAGCAGGGAATGCTAAAATTGAGCGTCAGCATGCCACAATTTCTTCAGCTTTAGCCCATCTGGTAAATCAGAGTCACACCGACTGGGATGTAAAATTAAAATTTGCCCTTTTGCCAATCCGTACTGCAGTCCATTTGTCCACTAATCAATCCCCCTCCTTTGTAACTTATGGTAGAGATTTGGTTCTCCCTTATAATATTTTAGCAGGGGAAAGTAAATTTTCTTATTGTGATGCCCCTAGTTATTGTCAAAATTTAATACCCTCCCTTCGTAACGTTTTTAAACAAGTTAAAGCCCATCTAGAAAATTCAGCCGAATCACAAGAAAACTATAGAAAGAAATTTGCAATAGATAAAAACATTAAAATTGGTGATTTGGTAATGCTGTATTCCCCGGCAATTAAGCCCGGTTTGTGTAAAAAGTTTTCCAAATTGAATAAAGGCCCTTTTCGCGTAGTTGCACAAACATCTAAAGTTAAGTTTAATATTCAATTAGTTGCCGATCCATCCCATTCGGAGGTAGTACATGTTGATAGGTTGTCCAAAGTCCCCGACAGGAAAATTTTTCCCGCTTGGCCTGAGAAAGAGGAGGTTGTTGTGGCAGCTGAGGATAAGGTTACCCAGCCCAGGAATTGTGATGCAGAAAATTTTAATCCTCCTCCTAGGTTTTCTAATCAGAGGACCCGTTTTTTCATAAACACGGCTAGGAGTGGGAGCCGTCCCCAGGCTAGAGCGGTGGGACTGAGCCGGGGTGAAAATTACTGTCCGCGGGGCTCTCTTAGGGTTGGCTCTAAGGATTCGCCTACTCAGCAAGGTAGTTCTCAGCGTGTGCAGGTCAGGAGTTCTAGGTGGGATAACCTTCCCCCTTCTAACATGAGGACCAGGTCTCAGACTAGGCAGAGCCCATCTGGAAACTAGGCTCTGGCAATTTGCTTTTCGTGCTTAATAGAATTACGGCCGCGTGTATATATCACTTATTTTTGTACAATTATCCGAAAAAAAATAATAGTAAAAGTGAATTGTTGTGTATGTTACCACATGTCAAGGTGTCTCCACTTGGTCTTTTGATAGAACAAAGGTTTTTTTTGTGTAAAGTATTCTATAGAAAATTTTGTTTATAGTTTGCATTGTGTTTTCCCCAGTGAATTGTAAAAAAAAAAAAAAAAACTGGATGAAATGTAATCCGTGCGGATGCGAATTCAGCCGTGACAACGAAAAGACTCAGCGGTTAGCTAATACACACAAGATAGGATAAGGACTATTAAATAGCAGTTGTGTATGCAGCGAAAAATAAATAAATAAATAAATAAAGATTCGCTGGCTGTTCCATCTTAAAAAAAAAAAAAAAAAAAAAAAAAAAAAAAAAAAAAAAAAAAGAAGAAGAAGAAGAAGAAGAATGTGTCCAGCTACCAACATATTTGCACAAATTTATTGTATCATCCTTTGTAAGGCAATGCATGCTTGCCAAGTCACCCTGCATGTACTGTAAAGTCCCGATCTTGTCTTCTTTTTTCCCTTTGGGAACTTCATAACGTCATGTCCATGCACTCCACGCTAGTCCCAAGAGTGAAAGCTGTTTGAGGTGTATATATTTGCACGTTTAAGGACACTCTTCTTCTGCGCCTTATGGTAACGTATTGTTTTGTTGTAATTAAAATGTAATGTGTAGTTTTTTTTTTGTATTTTGGAAACGTAATGTGTAAATTTTTTAAGTAAAATCAATCGCAGTTAGTGGCTTGCGTGATCAGGTTGTTGCCTCTTCAGCTAGGTTGTTCCTAGTTCAGGCAGGCTAACGAGTAAGCTACTGTTTCAGTTGGAAACTTTGGTTGTAGAGAACTTTCTCTCAGATGTAAAAGTTTTTAAGTCTTAGACAATCGAAGTGTGTATCTTATGTTAGTGTTCCATTTGTTTTTTACAACATATGTGTACGAATACCCAACATGACTTCTTTAAGTTTTTTTAAATTATTTTTGTCTCTGTAAGGGGAGAGAGAAAAAAAATTTTTTCCCTTCGTTAAAATTTTTTTTTTTTCGTACAAGAGGGATGTTGTTATGGTTAATGTAAGACTGTATGTTTTATTTATAATATCACGTCTTTCTCTGTTATGATATATGTATATTTATAGATATAATGTAAGGTGGCTGGATTATTCTATTGGATGGCTGTATAAGGTTGTTTTGTAAAATTTAATTTAATAATATAAAATTAGATATTTGGTAAAACCCCTTTTCTTTCCCTAAACTCGGTTTTCCTTAGAGTTACCTTTTTCTTTTCAAAATCTATGCCACGGTAACTCTATACCTCCTTCCTTGCCATTTTTTGTCTTACGCTTTCGCAGGACCCCGTGGGATCTCGGAGTGTCCATCTAGCTTCGTACCAAAAACACAGCCCAAAGGAATGTTAAGTGATTCTGCACTCAGGCCGGCTCGAGGAGGAGTTTTTTTTCTTCCGCGGTGGGATACAACACCTGAAGAAGGCGAGTTCCTCCGCAGCTTATTAATAAAGGAAAAACAGCCAAGTACCAATGCATGGAAAAAATAATTCAGCCTCTAACATCCAAGAAGGGCCAGGGCATTCCAGAGTTAAGGTGGTTGTATGCCCGTAACGCAAGGAGCCGAAAAGAACTATTTTACGTCTTTCATTCCTACGCGCAGGCGAGGGGTGTAAAAAAAAAAGTTTTCCCCTTCGCGGGTTTTTCCTTCGGAGGGGGTGGTGTAGAAAAACGGAGGGAGTACTGTCGTGACTTCGGAGCGTTTGGCCGTTTTACCCCTTCAGCGTCTCTCCGTCCGATCCCGGAAAATTGAAGTATTCCCTGGTCATTGAAGCAGCTATGGAGCCTGCAATTTCGATTTTTTGTTTTCTTTTCTTCCTTTCCTTACATTTCCCTCTCAAATTTTTTAGCCTACAGTCGACTGAGGTAATATTAAATTTAATTCTATTATAATTATATTGAGCTCATATAAAGTGTTAAAAACCTACAGGTCACCAGCCATCCGTTCTTATGTAATATGTGTGTGTAACCATTGTGATTATTATATATATATATAAGTAAATGGATAAGTGCAGATTTAATTTATGATGAGGATAGTCTTAAGGGTAAAAAAAAAAAATTATTGTAACGTTAAATCATGTAAGGTCTGAATAAATTGTTGTTAAGTTTAAAAATATAATTGTCAAGCCTTTTCTTTTGGTCATTTGAATTTAAGTGTTATTTTTCATTTGCCCTCAGTTTAATTCTATGGCAGCAAGTTGTATTTATGATTGTGGAGAGGTTGTTTTGGGGGTCAATTTCAGGTCGTCTCCTTTGCTGGAAAGTCGTTTTCTGTAAACTGCTTTAATTTAATTTAATCTTGAAAGAGTCACAATATATATATATATCCGTACTTTCTTTAAAAGTTAACAATTAAAGTATTGAAATATATTGCACGTCTATCTGTCTCTCTCTCTCTTTATATATATATATATATATATATATATATATATATATATATATATATATATATATATATATATATATATATATATATATATATATATATATATATATATATATATATATATATATATATATATATATATATATATATATATATATATATATATATATATATATATATATATATATATATTTATTTATTTATTTATTTATTTATATTCATTGAAATGTGATATTTAAAATGTGCAAAAAACAATCAAGTGCAAAATTTAGTAAACTTCTTTGTGGATGAGGGTTAGTAAAACTTTTGAAGGGACTAATTTTATACTAGCGCTTCAGCATCTCTCATGTGTCGCTTAACTAATATTAACGTTCAAGACCTCGCACTGTGTTTATCATATTGAAGAAGCCACCATCTCAGTATTGCTTTTCTCTAAGGGATCTCTCCATTAATATCCGAAAAATGCAAACTATTCCATACATTTTCGGGCATTTTCATGCAGCTCCATTCTTTTCATTCTATTCTTAGTTCCATTAATTAGTGAACTAGACATAGATATTATATTGACAAACTTTGTGTTTGAAATAAATACATAAAGAAATAAGTTTTAAAGTTTATGATGTTTTATAAGGAGGTTGAAAATTTGTTTACGTTAACTATTAGTTCTGAGTACCATCTATATAATAGTAATCTGTATAGTATGAATTTCTTATTACTTTGATAACGTTCACTTACATTCATGAAAAATAAGTATGTTTATCTTTTCACATTAAGAATTCTGAAAAAGAGAAATCGACATTAATTTAAGCAATCGACATTAATTCATAAATCCTTTTTTTGAAAGCTATTATGAGATATTTTTTTCCAGGTAGATGTTATAGAGATGGATATCTGATATGAGATATGTTTTATCAGGATGTTAAAAAATTGTCTTAATTCAATACTAGTTTTGAGTTCCATTAATATTATATTAATGTATACTATGAATTTCTAATTACTTTGGTCGATGGCATTTTTTCAAGTCAAAATTATATATATTTTTTCATAGATAAAGCGTCTAAAAATGGTAAAACAACATAAACTGAAGCTTATAAATTCATGACTAGTTTTACCACCGGATATTATGAGATATATCATAAGAGATTATTAACATTAATGTAACACTAAAAGAAAGAAAAAAAATGAATGATTAAAACTGACGTTTTCAATATTAATAACTTTATGGATTTATTTCTCGTACGTTTTCACTTAAATTTTAAATTGATACTTTCAATAATTTTAAATTAATTCTTCAACTAAATATTTCAATACTTGGAACATAAAATAAAGTTTATGAATTCATGACTCGTTTTACCACTGGATATTATGAGATATAACAGATTATTAACAATTATGTATAACTTATAGGAAGAAAAAAATGGATGATTAAAACTGACATTTTCAATATTAATAACTTTTTTATTTATTTCTCGTAGGTTTTCACTTAAATTTTAAATTAATTCTTCCAATAATTTTAAATTAATTCTTCAACTAAATATTTCAATATTTGGAACATAAAATAAAGCTTATGAATTCATGACTCGTTTTACCATTGGATATTATGAGATATATTATAAGAGATTACTAATATTTATGTATAATTAAAAGAAAGAAAAAAAAATCTGATTAAAACTGGAATTTTCAATATTAATAACATTTTTATTTATTTCTCATAGGTTTTCACTTAAATTTTAAATTAACTCTTCCAATAACTAAATCTTTCAAGCCATAAAGTATATAGAAATTATACATTCACTTTTTATCTTCGTAAATGAACAATAGCTAACTCAAAAAGAAGGAGAACATATTGAAGTATAATGTAGAAACTTACTGAATATAAAAAACAATGCTCTGTCTATTGAATTTTACTAATATTTAAAGATTCAGTGTGACATTAAAATTTTACTGTGCATTACTGAATATCCATTACAAAAGCAGTTTATTTTGTTTTATTTTATTTTATTATTTTTTTGCATTTTTAATCATATCTTCATATCAAAGAGTAACGTATTTCATATTTTGAAGTACAGTGTTCGAGATAACAGTATGTATGATCTGCTAATTTGCTAGAGTTCTGTTTAATGTTCCCCATATTTTTTTACAGCAACTTTTTGCGATTTTTAATATAATTGGTTTTCTTTTGATTTGTGAGATGTTTACATTTTAAACTTGTTTTAATGATAACTGTACACAAGCAGCAAGCAGATTCACGAAAGAATCTTTAATGAACTAACTTTTTCAAAGCAGATGGTTTTGCAAAATTTTTAATGATGCGCTAAGTCTTAAAATGGTGTTTCTCGTCTCGAGAGGTAAAATATTCTTTCTCTCTGGAATACATCTTTTCCTCTTTTAGTGTAAGGGAAAGTAAATATTTTCTTTTAAGCCTTGAGGAAACACATAATTTATTTTCTATATATATTAAAAAAAAGTAGCAGGTATGTTAGAAAATTATATAGTTTTTAATCCTGATATCTGTTTAAGGACAGTTTGTAATAACTGCATCTAATGTAATTGCGAAATATTGTCGGGATACGAAAATCGTTATATGTACGCACACATGAATATATATATATATATATATATATATATATATATATATAAATATATATACATAAACACCTGCATATAAATTATTGAAATAAACTGCACGTGTTGTTTATGAGTTACTTTATTTTAGAGTTTAAGGGATACCTGTTTGCAGATTTTCTGGTTAACAATTCATAGTAATCGACTATTCTGTACTAGTTTGCAATTTATTTAATAATTCAGAAAATTCGAGTACAATTGCGCAGGTTTAAATTCAATAAACGGTAATACGTTGTGCTAAGTGTGTATAGTTTTGTTCGAGAATTCATTTGATTCTCTTACTATGCACTCTCGTGCAGTTATTACGGTTATTAATATGCTAACACATCAATCAACGTCGGGCGAATAACACATCAAAGTGGTCATTCTCAAGTTGTTTGAAATGCGTAATACATAATGACATGGAACAACTCTTGTCAGCGATGTCGAAATTTCCCATCCACTGAGTTTCTAACCTGTTTCTAGTTTACTGCACAAATGTGGGAATGTCACGTAAATAAAACTCCACTTGTTCGATAGATTAGAGTGATGTAAATTCATATTTCAGTCTTATCCATCAATATTTATTCATTTGGAAAGAATCTCAAGAGGATAGGATGACTGATAGTTTTAGGAATAAGCTGATGCATATTTTTATGAAAATGAGGTTTGTATGACTGGAAACACATTGAAGGATTTTACACAAAATTAAAATATATAAAATGGATTGCTTAGATAATTGAGTTGTAATTAAGTATATTTTATTCTTTCATTTTTAAACTGATTATTTTTTACAGTGAATATTCTATATGGATCTATGCATAAACATATAAATGCTTATTTTTTTTTTGGTGTGTGTTTGCTTAACAAATATAATAAATTTACTACTTAGGTAAGTTTCTTGAAATCATATTTCATTCTTTATTCTTTTACAGTGAATAGTTGTGCTGTGTATGGATTCATACCTACATATAAAGTCTTTTACGCGACTGGAGACTGGAAAAGGCTTATTTATCACTGAAATTCAGATAAAATTGACGGTTTACTCAGGTAAATTAGTTGAAATTTGGATAATTTCATCTTTTTTCAGTGACTATTTTTGCATGCATGTATGGATATATACATACATACGACTTTATTATTATTTGTGTGTGTGTGAGAAAGAGAGAGGGAGACAGAGAGTGTACAAGGCATATTTGCAGTTGAATAGTTTCTGGGACAAAGATAGCAATGCACTTCGGTTTTCTATATTAAACAATTCTACTTTTGGGGTTTTAAGAATGATTGGGGGAATTTCAATTTTGTTTGGTTTACAAACACTGGGAAGATATTTAAAGTTTTGTTAGCTGTAGGTGTGCACATAAGTAAAATATTATAATGTCAAATTCTAAATAAGAATTAAATGCCTAAGATTTCCATATTTAAAAATTGTACTTCTGTGTTATCGATATTTTAAGATAAATTTTGGAACTTTCAGTCTTATTAGGTTTACAAACACAGAGATATTTAAAGTTGTGTTAGCTGTTGGTGTGCACATAAATAAAATATCATAATGTAAAATACTAAATAAGAATTAAACGTCGCACACACACACACACACACACACACATATATATATATATATATATATATATATATATATATATATATATATATATACCCACACAGAGCTAATGGTCGTCTATTAGAGCTCGAAATTCATCCATGACATCCAGGACGTACTACAGAACTCTGTAAGATGAAAAAAAAATAGATGTCTAATAGTCGTACTTCATTTCGACGTCTATTAGAGATCTAAGACGTATTTTATACATCTATAAGTCCTCTAAGTTTCGATCTCTAATAGATGAAGTCTCTATGGTTGACGTCTATAAAAGATACTGATATAGACATCTTTTGGAGCTCTTTTAGACCAGCTCCGTCCAAATGCGCCATGATGAACAAACTACACAGCTGCTGTGTTATTTGTTACCGAGTGCACCTGAATGCTTTATTTGGATTTATAATTACAGCGGAATATTGAGGATATCCTTGCTCAACAAGTTTATATAGACTTCCTTTATTTGTTTTAAGGTAAGTGTTAATTCTTAAATAATTTATGCTTAAGGTATAAGGACACCTTTGAAACGTCAATTTCTGTCAAAATATCGATTTTTTATTTTTGCTATTTTATGAATGATCTTTTACTTTCAAAATCTGTTTGAATTTTGTTTCTTGCTAGTCTAGAACCCAAGTTTCAGATATTTTAATATTGCTTGGCTGTGAAATTTTACAACTGAAATTACGTTTCTGCAAACCGGAAGTAAGCAAAAATGTTTGTTTACATTGCTGTTTTTCATGATTTTGTTAGGAAAACTGATTATATACGCACATAAAAACACAAAAATAGTTTTTTAAGCATCTTAATAATATTAAGAATTACATCTGGCAACGCTTTTTACCGAATTTTGTTTTAGAAATTGGCATTAAACTGTGCATTCCAAATCATTGTTTACGCACGAGTTTGCTCCTTGATCTAATCATTTGAAAGTCACTAAATCCATTTATTTTTCTCGATAATTTTAGTTTTTTTTTCAACGAAAATGCCAAAAAGTACTTCTAGAAAACGCAAACGTAAGTTTTATGGTAATAAATTTACAAATAAATAATAGTCCTGTTGAAAGTAAAATGCATATTGC
The DNA here is from genome assembly GCA_907164885.2 of Dolomedes plantarius. Taxonomy (NCBI): domain Eukaryota; kingdom Metazoa; phylum Arthropoda; class Arachnida; order Araneae; family Dolomedidae; genus Dolomedes; species Dolomedes plantarius. The sequence continues at coordinate 56,845,661 of OU015500.1, read as the reverse complement.
TGCATCTGTTGGTGATAAAAGTTTTTCTGCCAGTTTTTCAAAGCTACAGACGGCTAGTTCTATATCAACAAATGAAAACTGTGGTTCAATGAGTGGTTTTAGAATTTTAGATATTGGAATTCTTTTAAATATAATATCTGAACTGTGCTGTCCAAGCTGTTTTGCAGATAAACAAACATTATGTGAGGAATCAAGATATGGGTTGTGCTCACATTTTTATATTCAGTGTAAAAACTGTGACTTCCATAAAGGTTTGGCATCTTCAAAAAAAAAAAATAAATGTAAATTCTTCTGAAATAAATACCTGACTAGTGTATGGCATGCACCACTAGTGTATGGCATGATTGGTAAAGGCTTTGCTGCGGCATATAAATTATGTTCAACGTTGAATTTACATGCACTGACTAAAACAGCTTACAAAGATTTGGAAGGGAAACTTTCAAAAGTTGTTGCAGATATTGCAGAACATATGATGAAAAAAGGCTGCAAATGATCTTGAGCAGAAACAAAATCATGAATCTGGAATGCTGGAATGTGGAATTTCTGTGGATGGCACAGGGAAACACAGAGGCTACACGTCTCTGACTGGGTGTGTTGCTGCTACTTCCATTGATACCGGTAAAGTTCTGGACATAGAAATTTTATCTTCCTACTGTCCGACATATAAAAATTGGAAAGACTACCTAAAAATTTAGAGTTTGAAACATTAAAAGCTGACCATATATGTCAATATAATTTTCAAGGCTCTGCTTCAAAGATGGAAATTGTGGGTACATCAAGAATATTTGGTCGCTCAAAGGAAAAATGCAAATTGCAATACACAGGGTATTGTGGGGACGGTGACTTGAAGGGTTTTTTTAATGTGAAAGATATGTATGGAGACAATAGCATAACTAAAATGGAATGTATTGGACATGCCCAAAAAATAGCTGGCTCACGTCTAAGAAAATTAAAAACGAAAACTAAAGGTCTTTCAGGAAAAGGAAAAGTAAGCGATACATTCATTGATCACCTACAGAATTACTATGGTACGAAGTACTGTAGGAAATTTAAAGGGAATGCAACAAAATGTCATAGCTGCACTTTTTCACTGTGCTTCAAGCATGAATAACCCGAACGAATAGCACGAATAATCAGGGCCGGATTTAGATGAAAAGAGGCCCTAGGCTATTAAACTTATGAGGCCCTTTCACCTCTCATTTGTAAATTACATGAGAGATAATAAACTACATCATTACTGTGATATATTATATCAATATATTAAATGAAACATGTTGTTAATGGTACTAACCTATATATATTCAATACATTGAAGATTAAACCAAATTCAATTCAGATAAATTTATTTCATAATAATTCGCATTTAAAGTTTAAGTATGAATTATTATGAATTTAATCCTTATTTTCGGTCCAGTGTTTTAGTGTTCACTGTTTTTAGAGTAGTGTAATTTTAATTTTGCTAACAATTTGAATGTAGGCCACTCTTGATCTTGAGGCCTTAGGCTGAAGCCTAGTTAGCCTATAGGAAAATCCGGCCCTGCGAATAATATAATTTGAAAGGCTATAAAAATTTGGATAGTCTTAGAATTCATAACTCAATACTTCAGAGTCAAATGAAATCAAAGACATGCAGGAAATTCCTGAGAGCAACTAGAAAGACAAAAAATTACTGTTTTGGAAAGTAAAGAAGGGAATTTTACAAAACGGGAGCATTTTAATGTGTAATATGTTGTTTATAATGAAAAAAGTAAGGTAAAAATTATTTTTTGCAGTTTTCTCAAAATATAAATTCCTCTTATTTTACCATACCCAAAACACTATATAACAAAATATGTTAAATTAAGAAATTGTTAAGAAAATCTGATAAATCTTTACCACAGCTAGTAAATAGAGTATTTGAATTGAGAAATAGAGTATTCGATCAGTGAAATTGTATATCAGTAATATTTTCCTCCTATTAGAGTTCATAGAAAAATTTTATGGTATAGAAGTAACATTAATTGTTTATTTTAATAGACAAGTGTTTGAATGTTACAAAATATATTCTAGTAAATATATTGTGTTGTTAGTGGCAGGTCCTTGTTGTATAATTTATATTTTAGGTTACTTATTATCATTATATTTTCAATTATATTAATGCATTATTCATGATTTGTTTTCTTTAATTTAGACTCTACAAATTGTTTTATCTCTGGAAGAAGCTCTAAAAATCGTTCCAAGACTTTTCCCTTACTAATCCACCTTATTTCACAATGTAACATTAAAGTATTAATTGAAGCGGAAGATTAATTTTTGTAATATGATTTTTAATAGCTTGGTATATATCGTACCCATGTGTATTCCCTTTTAATGGCAAAACTGACAGTATATCTTCCTTTTCTGAGCAATATTTGAAAACCATCCTTATAAAAATATTTATTTGTGCTACATTACAGATATCTGTTGATTCACCACCTGTAAACTTAGAAAAACACATTTTTGTAAATCATCTTTTAATTGTTCTCTGATATTCACAGATATTGCTTCTATTCTACGAGTTACTGAATTTCTGGATAATTGCACTTCCTCGATAGCTAACATTATTTCATTCTTATTTTTAAATTCTTGAAATAATATCTCTGATGCATCAAGCATTAATTCTTTAATTATGTTACCAGCCTTAAAAGATTTTTTGTGCATTGCAAGTATATGTGCAATCTAAAATGATGCAATAGTAGCAGCTTTTGATTTATTCACGGGCCTGGTAAACAAAGATTGTTGGGCAATTAATGCGGTTTTCATTTCTTTCAATTTACATTTTCTTAAATTGCTGTTAGGAGGATATTCAGTATCATATTTTTTATAAACTGTTGTGAAATGTCGTTCTATGTTGCATTTTTTCCAAGCAGTAACTGCTGAACCACAAATCAGACAAATACATTTCTTCTTAAAATGTATAAAAAAATATTTCTTTTCCCATTCTTCATGAAAATTATAGTTGTATACACGTTTTTTCTTTGGTTCCTGTGCTGACATGATTAGGGTAACTACAAAGTAATTGCTAATATATAATAATGACTAACATAACTAGAAAATTATTTTTATACCTGTATGAAACCACTTGTTAGTTCATGCACAACTTCTGATAAATAAAAGTTCTGTATATAAACGTATTCCAAACCCAACGAATCTATCTCACTGCCCTCTCCGTAGCTTATGACCAACGTCATGCATTAACAAGCCGGCATCGGCACATTACGAAGAGCGCTTCAGGTGATGCCGTTATGAAGAGAAAATATTCCTGGTCAGTGGCGTAACAATTAGATAAAACCGAAAACTATACAAATAATCAACCAAATTAATACCTACAGTTAATGTATTTTCTGTATATACATATAACTATTAAACTAAAGAAATGTCTGAACAATTGCGGACATTAACAGTGGTATTGTATTTTATATATAGAAGAAATAATTTTTTAGACATTTCATGCCCGAGTCCTCACCCAACAGATAAAGATAGGCCACTATTCTTTTTAATAAATTCTGTGCATAATTTTAAAAATATAAGAAATAACTGGTTAAATTAAAAAAAATCATACAACTACTAGTGTGTGAAAAAAAAACTAAGGTGGCAGTCTTGTATTAAATTAGAATTACTGTTAAGTTCTAGAGTGGTTCCACTTACACATTTTGATGGTGAAAGCCTTGATATTGGGTCTTATTTTAAAGAGAAGGATGATGGTTACAAGGCATTACCCCAGATAGACATTAATGAAGCTAAAATGGCTAAAGAGGCGATAAAACTGCCTCTTCAAATGATGGAGGTTTGATTTGATTTGGTTTGGAGCGCTACGATAATTTTTTTGCTACACGAGGGCTAATTAGACCGGGATCTACAGTTTAAAGTCGATTCCGCACGGCTAGAAAAATCCATGCCAACAGTGGGATAACCCACGGGATCTGAACCGAATCAAATACAAATAATCAACCAAACGACATTTCACAACAGTTCATAAAAAATATGATACTGAATATCCTCCTAACAGCAATTTAAGAAAATGTAAATTGAAAGAAATGAAAACCGCATTAATTACCCAAAAATCTGAACTCGATCAAACGATGGAGTATCTTTCAAAGCTTGAGCAGGAGCTACACAATAATGACACCAACGAACTGTTGGATAGTATATTATTTTATTCTTACTCTTTAGTACGATTAATATTTTAGAGCAGACTTAATATTAAATACACACTCACAAAATTAAAAGATTGCCTGAAGAGAAATTTACTGAAATAACAGTGAAATTCTAGATCAGCAATATTTTCCTATTCGAGTTCATAGAAAAAGTTTATGGTATAGAATTAACATTAATTGTTCATTTTAATAGACAAGTTTTTGAATGTTATGAAATATATTCTAGTAAATATATTGTGTATGTTTTGCGAATTCATATTTATATTCTAAGTTTAAATTTTTTTTTAGTATGAAGTAATTACTCAGACTAGTGGCACAACAGAAAAAGCTTTTTGCAACTTAAACATTTCTCATCTTATATTTAGTAAGCAATTATTCAAATTTTTTCTTTATTATTTCATTAATATGTCTATTTAGAATTTAAATCGTTTTCAACCTTTGAGTTTACTAGTTTTATTTATACCTAAAATTATGTTTCATTTTTAGATAAATATTATATATATATATATATATATATATATATATATATATATATATATATATATATATATATATATATATATATATATATATGTGTGTGTGTGTGTGTGTATGTAATATTCTAGTTATATTAAATGTGTGCATATTACGAGTATGCATTAAGTTAAAACCCATCTCACAAAATGTGAATGATATTAAGGTAAACCTAGGGATATTTTCTAACAAATTAAAAATTTATTTATTGTACTTCTAGGTGCAGCTAGGAGAAATCCATTGTACAAGCAGGTGACTGACTCAAAAATTGAAACCGTCGTCAAAGACTGGTTAAGGCATGCAAATGCTAGGAGTTCAAAACAAAAAGAAATTTGTGTGGGGGAAATTTTATGATTTTTATTCAATAAAGCCTTTTATTAAAACATCTTTTCTTTCATTCTTTGTTGCAGTATTAAAAATATATTTATGTTAAAGAATGTGAACACAAACAATTCTGGATTAGTTACTGAAGAAGATATTTTTAATGAAAGTCCAACTGAAGCAGAAAAGTTTTTATAAAAATAAATTATGATTTTCATAGATATACTTTTTGAAACTTAATTTATTATGTCCTACTAAGTTATTTTTATAAGTAATGATGGCTGAAAAAAGAAAGAGATATGAGATATCTATATATTCAACCAGTATACTGTTGCAGAGTTCGGTAAAATAATAGACACTATTATTTTTATACTTTTTGTTATACTTAAATAAATTTACTTTTAGTTTTAGAATCTCTGATGCAATTATTTTTGCATAAAAATGTCGTATGAGAATGCAAATTGTTCGAAATAAATTAAGATTAATTTATTATTAAGAAATTAAGATCCAAAATACAATATTTTGGAGGGGAATAGTACGTCCTTTAGAGGTCTAAAATATCTAAATCGCGTACCCTCCACATCGAAATTTTCGCTCTTATAGACGTCCTATAGAGTGCCGCTTAGATATCGTAGACGTCTTATGGATCTCAAAGAGAGTACACCTCGGAGCTCCTATAGAGCTCCATTCCACGTGATGTAGATATTATAGAGGTCTTATAGAGGTACGCGTTTTTATGAGGTGAGGTATTATAGACGTCTAATAGAGATTGGTGTGTTGTATATATATATATATATATATATATATATATATATATATATATATATATATATATTACAGTATTCAAATAAGCTGCATGTTATGCTAAAGAATACACTTTATGTGAATCGTAGCTGGAATTGGTTTATTTGCTGCTCAAAACACTGAACAATTAGAAATATATCTTTATTGCTTTAAAACTCTATTCAATATATATTATTTAGTGTCATATATTACTGCTTGTTTTAAAATCTATTCTTAGGATTTTCGAGGAGTCAATCAAAACGATTTTTCTGAAAGTACAGATTTAGAGATTTATGTGCCAGCATACTAAGGCGAAATCTATTTGGAATCTACTGATAATAGATAAGTATGTGCTTTATTAGGGACATGTCAGTGTGTTGGAGTTGAGGACGAAGTGTATAAAGAAAGAGAAAACTCTTAAATTTGGCAAAAGTTAAGTAAATTAAAGTGCCACATCTTAGGAAAAGAAATCAAACAGGGACAGATGTTAGAATAAATGAGGTGAGCGCAGAAAAGGGAATTATAAGAGATTTCAAAAGAGCTTTTTAAAGATTGCATATATATATATATATATATATATATATATCTATAACCAATGACTCGTAAACCAATGAAGCGAGGGAGACTTTCTTTGGTGTAGATGTAGAGGGGACACTCATGAGTCAACGTGAATTTTTTCCCTCACGCACAAAGCGTCAGGTGCTGATAGTCGGCCAACGAGTTAAGACGTGTTTTGAGCGGTCATCGGTATCAGTTTTTGTAAAATGGCAGAAAACCTTCAGTAGCGATATTGCATCAAATTTTGCCAAAAGCCTGGCGATAACCGGAAACTATTCACAAGATGCAAAGGCTTTCGGGGACGATGCCATGAGCACCCCATGCATAATGGTGTGGTACAACCACTTCAAAGATGGCCGCACGTCAGTGGACAGTGAACCACGTTCAGGTAGGCCCTCAACAAGCCGGAATGACAATGTCATTGAGCAAGTGGAGACTATAGTCTTGCTGGACCGTCGTATCACAGTCCGAGGAATTGCGACCGATATAAGGGTAAGCATCGGATCGGTACATTACATTTTGAACAAGAATTTGGGCATGAGGAGAATGTCCGCGAAATTTGTACCGAAGCTGCTAACAGTGGAGCAGAAGAAATGACGTATGGACATTGCACAGGACATGCTGGACAATGCAAACAGTGACCCCAACTTTGTGAACACCAGGATCACATTCGATGAATCATGGGTTTATGGGAACACACGGGGTTATGGCTATTGCCAAGCTGAAAATGCTGACAAAAGGGACCCGATTTGAGTCAAGAGAAGTCATCATGCGGAATGCGATGGAACGATTGTTCACCATTCCAAAAATTGCGTTCCAGAAGTGTTTCCAACAATGGCGGGAACGCTGGAAGAATGTGGAAATTATTAGTGTGTATTGTGTGCATGCATGTGCATTTAAAATAAATGAAGACAATTATGAACTGTGGATTTTATTATAAAAGTGAAATTCTTTTAAATGCATAATATTAATATATTTTAAATAATGGTTACCAACTCTAAGCCTTTTCAGTTTGAAAATCAGAATTATATAAGAACAAATATTACGTAAAGCTTGTAATTATTTCCATCTATTAAAGTTACATCCTACACGTTCACTGATGATACCATAATTTTCACTGTAATTGTGAGAAAGTTTAGTATTTATTATAATCATTGTATTTTTTTAAAATTTTACATCAAACAGATTTATGTAATTATCTTTTCTGCTATTTTAGAATATCAGTATTAATAATGACGCATTTTGCTAAATTGCGTGAAATTAAACTCCGTTCTTCTCTAATTTTAAGATAATTGATTGAGGGCTACATCAGTTCATGTCCTGTTTCATTTAGAACGATCCAATTAAATAAAACTTTCCTACAGGTTAAAATATTCATTATTAGTCTTCGGGTTTCCTGAACAAAGAGTAAAAATATTAAACAAATATATCTTACACACAAATTCAAAATTTGGAGTTTTCACCCATCCCGATAAATGTATTTAAATTTTGTTATTTCGAAACTTATTGAATCATAATTGTACATTACTATATGTTCTGTTGAGCACCTTGAATCAGAATGTGATTCAGATTCCTTTAATGGTTATCTGATTTTCATTTTCCTACCATAGTACGAAAAAGAGTCATTAAAGAAAATGGAACAGTCATTATTTTCTTATTTGGAAAGCTTTCGAATGTTAAGACAGTTTATTAAATTTCAGTAATAGAGGTTGAAAAGTAGGCATTATTTCAAATTCCATTGTATGAAGTTTACTCTAACTAGTCATTTTTATTTCAAGCTTAGCAGATATCCGCATATCGCACCCCGGTAAGAAAATTGACACAACTCAAAAATGGAGCATTTGAGAAAAGGTAACTTAAAGAATAATATACAGCTTGAGTTAGCATTACAAAAAAAGTGACACAACTGCCCTCAGGTAGACAAATTGCGAGTGTCGCTTTCTGTGAACGATGGGGCACTTCATACATAATTTTCACTGACATAACCTCAAAATTGCTATTTATTGACTTGTGTCACTTTTCTTTACTGGGTGCGATATGTCTTCAAACGTCATTCAACTCATAAAGGTATTGTTGTTGTTGTTGTTGTTGTTGTTGTTGTTGTTTCTAATCCCTCCTGGTCTTGCGACGTTAGACCAGGTCCATTAGTCTATATATGCTCAATAGGTTCTCATAAAGTTATTACTTTTCATAATTTGGGAAACCATAAAGGTATTGCTTTTCATAATCCAGCTTTTCGTAGTGTCAAAATAGGGTTATGTTTGTTGTTGTTGGTTTTTCTAATTCTCTGGCATCTAAATATAAATTCAGATTAGATACATGAGATTGTTGACTCTGGCAAAATCAAGTACAAGAAGAGGGTTTGTCGTAAGATCTTCTCTGGTAAGGCTCAGACACTCCAAAATAAGGGTTATATCCAGGCCCTGATTTTCCATTAGGCCTGGTAGGCCCGGGTCTAGGGGCCCACGAAAGTTGGGGGACCCCCAAAAATTTTAATTTTAAAAGGGAAAAATAGAAATTCCCAATTCAATTTTTTTTTTTATTTTACCTTTTTTAATAGCAATATTTTTTTTACCTATCCTTTCAAATTTGATTCGTTGATTGGATCATCATATGTATAGTTATATGTATAATTCATCATATGTATGTTATAGTGTATATATGGGATTAATAAGCTTTTCTGGTTGCATTGTATTTGTGTTCTAATGATGAAGTTAATATGTTGTATTGCTTTTTGTTATTTGATAAAGTTCTACGCTTCTATGCTTCAATTAGCCAATTCTTGGTAAAATGGTACTTTCACAATGATTCATGACAAATTTTTTTGCGCCTCAATTTTGGAAATTTTACATCCACATTAGTGTTAGGAGGCTACCATCCCGAGTTTTGCCTATAGTCAAGATTTTTCTAAATCGGGCCCTGGTTATGTTTACAACTCCAAAAGTACAATTTATTTTCAAGTATCGCCTAAAATGATAAGCTATAGTACGCAATATCTTCAGACACTTCTTCATTTCCGGTTTATTGTTGCGAGAGAACACTTAAAAAGTAGCATAGTTTGTCTAAAAAAATCCACAATTTTATTAATTTTAATTAGTTTGTAGCATATCTTTCCATCCCAAAAATAATTTTAAAATATTCATTCCTATATTATATATCAGCCAATAATTATTATACTTTCACTTTCACTTCTGTAAACTATAAAATTATCAGCTAGCATATTATTAGCAGAAATTGTCACCCGAATTTCACTAATAAATAAATGTACATCTTTTGACTTGAACAATCAAGTAAATTCTTCTCCATAATAATCCTTTTAGAGGTGGTTTCAACGACAATCTTTTCTTTGACAGCACTTTTCTCTGAGAGTAAAACCATTCCTAGGCTATTTTAAAACCTCTGCATCAGAAATTTCTAAGGAGAATGTGGTTTTCGTGATACTTAGGTAACTATATTTGTTAAAGCAACCATCAAACTACTTTAAATGCCACATGAATCTGAGAATGCTCCACTTTACGGAGGAAAAAGGGAAAAAGTTATATATGAGCAGCTCAATTGCCAAATCGGTTAGGTCCAATTTAAAAAAAGTGGAGAAAAGTGATTAAATATTATACATTGTTTGTAAAAATTCCTCTCAGAATATAAATTCAAATAAACGCTGCATAACGCATCATTGCAGATTAAGCATTTATCTGATGAACTATAATATGTATGAGATACTTTGAGTAGCCATTATTATTATTACAATTTTTGAATGACTAAGGGATTTAGCACTGATTTGGCAAATGAAAATATTTTAACATCCAATTCAGTCTTCAAATTATTTTTCTACTTCAGAAAAGAATTGAAATAACTGTGTAATAATTCACAAAATACTTATTTCTACAGTAGTTAGACGGCGACAGAATAATTTATTTTACTTATTTCGTGATGAAACAACACTTAGTAATTCCCCGTTAACATCAAGTACTGGCCTCTCCGTTTGAATTGCATTATTGCAACCCTTTACGTTAGAGAATGGAATGAACTTGAATGGCTTCTGATAAAAGTTACTTAGTATTCGCCCAAAAAAACTTCGGCCAAAAAAGATTGTCATTCAGGAGTGTTCATCCTTATTATTTCGGAAATTTATTATGAATGTAAAAAGTTTTTGAGTCAATCAAGTTCTTTGCCACTAAATTTTTTAAAATTTCCAAAAAGGGACTTAACCGATTTAACTTGTGATTGGCTAATAAACTGAGTTTGTTGTATATGATCATAAAAAAGGCAATTGATATTAAGATTGGTTCACATCACTTGGTATTGGAAATTAGTTCACTTCACTTGGCATTGGAAATTAGTTCACTTCACTTGGCATTGGGAATTAGTTCTTAAATTAGGTTAAACAAAACGATTCTAAAATATTTACTTGCAAATATATCTAAATTCAGCAATTCAAAATATACAAACCCCATAGTTCAAATTTTTTAAATCAAACACCTTAGTTTTGTCAATAAAGTAATCAAAATTAGCAAGAAATATCCAGGCAGAGTTAAATTATAGATTCAACTTAGTTCTTAATGAAGTAATTCGAATTTCAATTAAAAATTTTGTTGTTTCTTAAGTTTCTTGGCCGGAAAAGTCCAGTGCTAGTACAAAGAATGTTTGCGGTGCTAAGAATGCGCATCCGGATTCAGGCCACAACATGGGTTGGAATCCGATGAAGCTAGGTGCCACCACTACTTTGCCCGAGTATCACCCAGGGGTTTCATCTGGTGGTCTCGCTCAACCAAACCCTTGCCACAACACGGTAGGACTTTATGGTCTGCACATTTAATGTACCTATACATGGCGTAGACACGAAGTTATTCAGTGGCACTTACCGTGATTTAAACAGACTACCCTCGCGGCAAAACACGACGTATTAAGCCCTATGTTTCCTCGAGCCTGATGAAATCTGTACTCTTTTTTTTTTTTTTAAATAGATGCTATAGTTTAATAATGGAAAAGAAATAGGATTTTATGAAAAAAATAGCTAACGTTGATCTTTCATTTTAAAACTGAAATTTGAGCTATTCCTTTATGCAGTTGCACGTTGTGATTAAAGGAAATGAATCAATTTTCTCAATTTTTTTAATGTCAAACATCTTTAGTTAATCATTACTGCAAATGTAATATGTCAGCTCATCTGATAAATATATATTATTATCTTTCTCTATTTCATTATATATATATATATATATATATATATATATATATACTTGAAATATATTATACTTGCAGAAATTTTTTAGTTTGTTTATTAAACTTTAGTGTTTATTTTTTCTCCATTTCAGTCCATTTCTTTACATATTTAAAATAAGATGGGTAGTTTCAAAACTGTCCCTTTATATATATATATATATACATGTGTGTGTGTGTGTGTGTGTGTGTGTTGATGAAATATATTGCAAACCCCTCTATTTCCCAAAGAAATGTTTTGTTAATATACGTGTTTATCAGCAAAACTGGGATTATCAGCACTCACTTAGAGTGTATATGGACAGGTTTGAAACTCACTGCTTCAGATATATTCACATTCTTACTTATACATGCAACGGGTCATATGCGTGAACACGGAACCTCAAATTATCAATAACATTTTCGATAAATTCCACTGAGAACATAAAAATTGTTATTTTTTCTCTCTCGTTAATGTCCCTTTTTCTTTGCTAACAATATTTTCCTTTTAACAGATTACGTTAAAATTTCAAGTGAACGACATACACCCATTAATTAATGTGACTTTACGGACATCCTATGTTTTCCCCTTCTACAACTTAAACTTCTGATCCCTTGCCATTTTTGTCTTTTATTTTCAAGCCCAAACAAATAAAGAAATAGTAATTTCCTTCTCTAATACCTTAAAAGCTTAGGAGATCTTATCTTGTGACACTTCTGTTTTAAGGCTCATTTGAAAAGGTCTGGAAAAGAAATTATTTTGTTCAGTAAACTTCGACATAGGAACTTTGGTGTAGAAAAAAATATTTTTTTCTTAAGTATATCTCTTAAGTATATCTCTTAATTATTTCTGAAGTATTTCTGAAGCAAAATGTTTCCGTCTAACATAGGATTTGTATTATAAACTTTCGCGAATTTATTGGCTAATTATAGGATTTCCTTTGAATGCATAAATAAATAAATAAAGTTTATCAAAACATTATGTGTCTTGTTTAATAAGATACTGCAGAAAGATAGTTACAAATCACATTTTTTCTTAGTATATTCCTTCCTCCAGAGTGAAAAATGTTTTGCCGAAATAGGACCAAAGTAAGTCATGTATTTCAGTTTTTATGCTTGCTAACCGACATTCAACACAATGTTACAATGTATACTTAATAAACGATTTGTGCAAATATATCAGGTGGCATGATTCTTTTGGATGGCAAATGATATGACTCATAAATTTCTTAGAGTGTGCGTTGTTTGCAGAGTAATTCAACACTCAACGTACAAACTTATGGGGAGGTAGAAAACTCAAAAGCAAAACAAAATCACATAGGAATGTATAACCGAAAACGAAAACCTGATCAGCTAGAGGATAAGCGAAGAAATGAAGAGCCAATAATGGGTGGAAGAACTCTTTATTTTACACTTTACGCTAGGACTGTACGTAACTTTGAACAGTTTCCAAATAACTGCTAAAAGCTATTACCATCCACAGTTATACCCTGCTACGCATCGATATAAAACGGCGATCGATTGTCAAACCCTTTGTTCCGAAAAACTCGGTAGAGGGAGCTATTGACTGCTAGATGGCGGCGCTCGCGATTACCGTGAGAACCGCAACGTTAGCTTCTCCTGTGTGGCAACCGCAAAAAGAGAAATATTTATTTTATATGTAAATGGAGAATAAAGTCGTTCGCATACCAGCATAGATGGCTACGTCTTATTTTTGGATGTGTTCTTCTCTCGCCGTACGGATTGAAGATTTTTGGAAGCAGGGATATGTACCCCCTGTCATTATTCGTATTCATATTTCTATTATTCGGTATCCATTACCCATAGATCGCTCCAACATTCGTATTCAAAATTCTATTCGTAGTGTCGCCATTTCTGCGATATGGTTTAATTCTATTCGTCGTGTCACCATTGCTGCGACACCCTTTCAAATATCCCCGGCATTTCGCGGACGTTTGCAGCTCCGACGGAGATTCTTGCGACGAGATCAGTTCAAGAGTCAACGGGCGTCTCGTAGACTATGGATTTGAGGGTCCCATACAGGAAGAAATACAGGCTAGATAAATCTGGCGATCATGGTGGCCATGGCTCGGGTACTCCACACCCAATCAATCATACTGCAAGCGTACTGTCCAAGTAATCAGGGGATGACACGTACTACACGTACGACACGTACGACACGGGAATAATGAGCTGGAGCCCCATCGTGCTGGAACCACATTGGAAAAATGTCCAGAAATTCCGGTGGTACCTCCTCCAGAAAAATGCGATATTTCCAACCATCCAGTGGGGCTGGTAAGAGGTATGGCCTGATTAAGTAATCAGCAATAGTACCCGCCTATACATTCACTGAGAACGGTTGTTGTGTAGCATGTGGTCGGATACATCGCGGGTTGTTGTGGCTCTACACATGAAAATTGTGTTGATTAAAGATCCCTTCCCAGAGAAAGAGGATCCCAACTACAACGCTGATGAACAGCGTCCTCCAGCGTGAGGTTTGCGTTTCCGGTCATACTTTCGCATCTGATTCTGTTTCGTTTTTGAATTTTCTACCTCCCCCCCCTAAAAGTTTGTATGTTGAGTTTTGAATCACCCTGTATTTATCTCCAGGCATATGCTATCCAAAACGCATTCTACAGTTTATTACAGATGCACTTTATACCGTGGACACATTAATAATATTACTAACACACTTTGCCTCCATCTTAGCATGTATGCTAAATATGCAGTGTTTCCCTTGATTTTAACATTTTTTAAAATTATTTTTATTTTCAATCACTAATCTAACTGTATTCGGTAGTTTCATGCTATGAAATTTGTTCTCATTTCTGCATTTAGAGATAGTTAAATTCCACCAAGGAAAAGGAATTTAAGTCATGTGATATAAATGCAATTCTCTATCGACTAAGTGGCTAGTTTAAAATGACTGCCTGACAATTTAAACAAATCTGGTATGACGCCAACACTGTTGCTGCTAAAAGGTGAGATAGCGAGCTTAAAAAGGTAATTCTATATGATTAAAAACGTAGTCGAGATGTATTGCTTGCAAAGGAATGGGTAAAAAATGCAATGTAATGGACCTCGAACTTAGAATGATTGCTGGTGCTAGAAGAAGGGGATCGAGTATTAACGAAATTGATTCGGTTAGGGAGTATTCGAGAGAATCTGTTATGTATGTTTATAAAGAGTGGATAAGTAAAGAAAGAAAACTGGGTGTTTAAAAAAGGAAGGCTTTGCTGTCTGCTACTGGATACTCGAGCTGAAAGGTTAGTTTTCAGACTCATCCAACAGATACGCCTGAAAATTTCAGCAAATCTTAATTAGGCACCGACTCCGATGACCCCTTAATGTACTGTTCACTGCATATTACACCTATAGGGTATGAAAGCAGTAGGTCTGCTCGAAATCATTTGTTGAGTGTAGGTAACGAGATCCAATTCACACAGGATCACAACGATTGGACAATAAATAAATTGAAAAGGGTAATGTGATTCATTGAATTGCATTTTAATCTACATATACCAGAAAGCTTGGACCCCAATTTCCAACACTTCATGCCTTTGGAGGCAATGTTATTGTTTGGGTATGTTTACCTAGCAGTTTTGGGTCCTTTAATTCGGGAAGAAAATCTGAATGCCAGAAGGTGTTTAACTGTTTTCGCTAGCCAAGTACATCCAGTTATATTATTGGTCTACCCCAATGTAGGCTACCAACAAGACAATGTTCCACGCTCATATGGTCTACATATGGTTTGATTAGCAACATGACTGAGACTTCACATCATTTAGTTTGTCTTCACAATACCAAGATCATCTCAACCCAATCAATTAATTTGTGGAATGAGGTAGAAAGGAGAATCCGCAAGCAGGAAGCTGAACCATTAAATTTTAAAGAACTCGAAAGTGGAGTTCATTAAATATGAAAGCCTTATTGAATAGTGGGCCAATTTCATTTTTGATCATTTTGAGATACACAGCCTTTAAGTCTAGTGAGTTCTGAAAAATGACTGCTGAAGTCTGATTTGTGGTGCCCTCTGTTCACAGCAGAAATAAGCTGGACGTGTACCGGTTTTAAAATGAGATAGAAATGACTTGTATGAACTTGAAAGTGAGGCTAAATCCATTTTTTTTAAAGTGGAAGGGGCCCACTATTCAAATAGGCCTTCATATGACATCAGAGTTCTTAAACCACCTACCAATACTTCGTAGAAATCATACATTACAGGTCTCATAAAAATTAAATACTTAGGAAACAAGTACACATAATCAGTTAAAAATTCTCAAGCAATGAAAATGAAGGAAAACTTAAAACAAATGTATGCTATCAGACAATATAGATACATTAGAGGTACTAAAGTTGAAAGAAAAAAATTATTATATGAAAAAAACCCATCACCATTCTATCAAATAAGCGAAAAGAACTATTTAAACTTGGAATAATTCCTTTTGTAAAGGAGTACATAACAGAAAAGATTTTGCTCTTAAGTATAAATAATAAATCTTACATTCGGAGAAAAAACATAAATATTTCAAAACAAGGAAATGGTTTTATAAGAAAAAGGCCGGATACCAAAAAAGGAAATCCCAATAATGCATCCTATAGGAAATGAGTCGGCAATTCCTATATCACTTTCACCGAGGAATTATGATTGATCATACAACTACCATCTTCTAAAGTCAACAAAATTCTTCAAAATCGAAAGGATAACAATACATACGCATATATATATATATATATATATATATATATATATATATATATATATATATATATATATATATATATATATATATATATATATATGTGTGTTTGTGATGAATATAATTTTGAAAATTGTGATAATGTAAATTTGTGTGTGTCGCTGTAAATGATTTCCTTTAAATAAATAGGTGATTATTACTTCATGAGAATTACAAGGCAATTAATGTAGGCAGGTATATTTTTAAATTACACCTCAAATAGATATATCTACACTGTATATTACTAATTGAAAGTAAGCTAAAAAGTCTACAAAATATATTTGGTAATGATGAGGAAAATTTCTATTAATTCATAAAGGTTTATTTAACGAAATTCTGTTTGAAACTTTTAACAGCATTTTTGTGATTTTTCAGCAGTGTAATCAATTTAAATAAAGCAGTTGTAATTCTAAAAGCATTTCAATACTTTTATATTTTTTTTCAGAATTTTTATACCTAATTCTAATTATAACTGCGATATCAAAAATGTTATTTTCTTCAATCTTTCTTTCATCATGACCAGATCCTAGTTTTGTCCTCTAGCGATTGTTGACCTGGTTGTTCACAGATACAGTCGGAAAACATGGCTTAATGGAATAAGGAAAAACTTGCAATCCTGAAGTTAAAATTCTAACAATTCTATTGTTATAAAATTTTAATTACTATAATATTTCTCCCAAAATAAACTTTCTCTATTTAGCAGACATCATTGCTCTTTATCTGTTTATTTAAAGAATTGGAGAAATATTTTAAAATATTATAATTTTCTACGCTCATATGTGACTTTTAAGTTATTTTAAACTTAATCTTTTAAATTTGAAATTATTAATATTCTTTTAATACAATTACAATTTACTGATCATTCAATATATTTTTTGATGTTAATAAATCTGCGTTTAATGTTTATATATCTGCAAACTTACCATTTGAGAGTAATAGTTACAAAAATCCATACATTCATCCATTTCCAGACAAAAATTTCTTGTATTCATGAATCGAAATTTCTTTCAAATGCTTTCTGACTATAAATTATATTTCGGGTATTCATTATGCTGTTAAGTAATTTAACGTCCGAATTTTCTTTTTAAATGAAGCCGTTGAATAATATATCTGGATTTTGCCATAGCATCCATTTAAATGATGAATGACATGTCATTGATTGTTATAAACGTATTTACGTAATGCTTCAATATTGTAAAGACAATCGGAAATATCATTATTAACATTCTCTAAAATGTAGGAATTTATAAGGACAGAGCAATTTAAAACGGATAATAGTTATTTAAGTCAAAATTGTAAATGTTAAGCCGTCGTTATATATTTTAGAAAAGTTTGTAGCTGAAAAAATTCACATAAGTTTTTCATAAATGTATGTTTGTTACTAAGAGTATGTAATAGGAACTAAAAATAAGAGCGTGATCTGAACGTCTCTGGTTCGATGTCGGTCGCTGACAAATTAACCACCGTGTACACTAATGGCGGCAGGTGCACGAAAAATTTGCCGTGGCTGCAATGTCCTCCAAGTTCTCAAAATTTACCTCTGGAGGTGTTGGATCAAGTGTACCGGTCTTGACTCGGTTTAAAATCACGGGACCGGACCTTTAGACAATTCGGACTCCGACCCTTCTGGTGCTATTCAAAACCAGACCACACCACTCTGTCCAATAGCCTTTATGTTCTTGACCTGATTTACTGTCGGTCAAGGGGCATAAGCCACAACAACAACAACAACAAAAATAGAGATTTTATTGTATTTACAATGTAAAAATTGCTTTTTTGTATTGAAATGAAACATAAAACCTTCATCATACTTTACTTAACTTATCTATTGCGATTTTTCATAAATATCGTTTTAGTATTTGTCATATAGTTGTCCTAATATCAAATGCTAGTTATTCCTTTTGGATGAGGACTGGAAGGTAAACTGTAGTTTTCCTACAATTAACAGATTGAATCAATATGCAGAGTTTTAAATATTTGTTTAATAGCGTAAGAAGAGTTCTTAACAACAGCTCCGATTATCCCATTGATAATATCTCAAAATAATATCTAAAATGTCCGATTTAGAATGCAATTAGAGATAACTACATAATCAACTTTAAATATCCATAAAAAAAGCAACAAACTTCGCAACATACCTGGGTGTAGGAATCTTTTAGAGATAAACTTAGTTTGAATCAACAGCTCAAATTTGATAACAATAGTAATCCAAAAAGCCTAACTACATTAAGAAAAAAGGGAAGAAAAAATGCATAAAATTCTGATGCATTGGAAGTGATATTCTAATCATATGTCTTACATAGCGAAAGCGCGAGATTCACATACATCTGAACTTCGAAGTTATCGTTTCCCTGTGAGTCTCGTGATCATTTCTTGCTTAGCGAAATGTCTTGATGGCAAGAAACTGCCTTTTGTACACTAATTCATGTTTGACGATATATGCTTTTGCCAACTGAAGCTCGATGCCAAATACTTTTAATGTTTAACTTAAGCATTCTATTAAAACTATCGAGAAATCAACTAAATAATACTTACACTATGTGATTATTACACAGTGATATCTTGCTAGACATTCATTTTATATACAGGTCAATCGTAAACGGTGTCCGCGATTGCAACATGAAATAAAGAACCATATAATAGAATACATGGTGTTTATTTTACCTCAAATGATACAGAAACGAATCAAGTTTTCGACATTACCTAGTAGGTTTCGATATGAGTAGCTCTCGCCATACAGCACACATCTAAGCCACGTGTCGGCAACTTTTTTTACTAAGAGGACATACTTTAGAAATGAGCTAGTTCGGGGAGCACTACTGGATAAAGAGGAGGATGGGAGTTAATATTTAAATATGAAAATATTTTAATGCGACAGACATTTTCAATACATAAATTCAAATTTTAATTTAAAACAAAATAATCTCAAAATTGATAATTAATGCGATATTTGACGTTGTATATCTGCGGCCAACTCATTGTAATGTGGCAGAGAAGTTGAATTCCCAGTTCTCATGCATTGGTCCAAATAAGTATCAGTGAGGCATAATCGGTACTTTGATTTTAAAAATTTTCTGCTGAATATATATATATATATATATATATATATATATATATATATATATATATATATATATATATATATATATATAAAAACAAAGATTCACAAGCATATGTCGACGCGCAAAGAGAGTTCAATTTCAGAGCAGGAAAATCAAGCTGACTCATAGCGAGTGGAGAGTGACGCTGTTGAGACAGCAGGTAGTTCCGTTTTTGAATTTACAGTTTTACGGTTTTAAATATTTTTTGCTAAAATTATTCATTACACCTACGAGCGTTTGTTGTTCAAATATCTAAAATTTAGATATTTGAACGGTGGTTACTTGAAAATTGTCTCACGGGCACCACGTTGCCGACCCCTGACCTAGGCGATTCATCGAGGTGCGCTCTATCATAGCAGGAACAGTCGCTATTTCAGCAGTGATTCTGTCCGATAAATGGCGTAGTCCCGGATCTTCTCAGCGCATACAATGTTTTTGAAGTAATCCCATAAAAAAATGTCTAGAGGGGTCAAATCGGGACTTCTTGGTGGCCAAAAATTTGAACCGTCCGTTTCTATCCAACGTCAAAACCCATGTAGGAGGGAGAGCGACGTTACTGCGTCGGCGCATATCACCAGCGCAGACATGGTCACCATGACATGGAAAAATAAAACTCACAGAATTTAACATACTATCTGTTGCTATGCAAAATCCGATCTGCCAGTTGTTGTTCCTGGTTTGCACAACTAAAAACACGGACACATTTTTCTATGACTCTGAATTATACGTTACGTATAAACACAAGTTCCTTTTATTATTTCTTTAGATTTAGATTAAATATAAGTAAAGAATTCGTCAAAACATCTCTGACATCTGGAGCTCAATAACACTTGTAGAACTCAAATACAATGGAAATTAAAATAAAATTATAGCATGACAAAAGTGCAAACATACGTTCACTGAAGCTTTGTTTGTAATTATGATTGAGCTAATAAAATTATGCAAATTACCACGAAACTTTCGTACATATAATCCGGAGTTAATTAATACTCGTACTATTAGAGTAATATATATATTTTATAAGCACAGAATGTGACATGGGAACGTGGTATCACCATACATTTTGTTAATTACTATTTAATAGAAAAACAGCGAGAGTATGAATGTTTCTCCCCCCCCCCTTCCACTGTTGGCTTCCTGCTTGGGGAAGCATTTCAATTTTCGTCCCGCTTTAAACTTTAACAAAAGCGGATGAAAAAATTCCATTAAAAATTGTTAACATGTTGTTTGCGCTTGTCGTCTTAATAAATATCACTTAAAAATGGCGAACACTCTAAAAGAACTCAAATCACCGCTTGACACATTCTCCAGCTAGACTTTACAAACTCAATTTGTTTTAACCAGCTGTTCTTAAACACTCCGTTTTATCTTCTGAATTGACAATTTATTAGAATGCAACGATGAACAGATCAGTTACGATTACTCCAGAAAAGTACTTTTCGTCCTTGCCTGTTTTGGAAAATGAATTATAGAGAATGCTAGAACGCTACGTAAATGAAGTTTAAGTTTTTGAAGTTAGTAATAGAAATGCGTATTTCCTTCACAACCTACCTTTAAACCATCCATTAGTTCTAACAAGTCTATGTAATATGTTATCAGTTAAATAGGATATCTATCAACTTTGTGTTTCCATTTTTCACTTTATATAAGCGTTTGTATTCGATACTAGTCTATTGATAAATTCAGACAGAATTTTTTGTAGAAAATATTGCATTAAAATAAATAGACGGATGATCATCTTCACATCTATTCTTTGCAAATAGTTAACTAGTCAGTGTTACCTATTCAACTTTCATTTCGTTAAAATATTTCTTTATAAATTTTCTGTTAGTATATAGCCACAATTCTAATTCTTCTTTAAAAGTTATGTTGACTCTGATGCATTATATCATAAGTGATATACAATAAAATATATGACAAGTAACACAATTTTGCTTCAATTTTATTTACACACGTAGTTCAGGTTTTGAGTATGGAAAGTTTACTTAAATCCTATAAATCTACATCGTTGTGTGCTTAGATAACAAACCTAAGCAAACTGTAATTAACTGAGAATTTATATATATATATATATATATATATATAACCCACGCGTCACTTTTAAGTCTGTACTGCTTTTAACACTAAAACCGACTTCTTATTCGACACAATGACGTTTTCTTCTTCTTACTTAATTTCACCTTGTTTGGAATCGTGCCTGATAAATTAAAATTTATAATTTAGCACAATGATAGCAAGAACAGCTATTGAGATAACATAAAAGACCATTATTTATACGCTTTCAGAATACCTCATACATTCTTATAAAATGACTAAAAACTGTTACAAAAGACATTTACAAACCACTTACTTTAATTTAAAAATAAACGCTCCTGAAGTCTGATAATAAAAGTATTTCATGAAATTACTTTTTCCAATTTCATGCAGAGCACATGCTTTTCTTTTCAAACAGATAAAATAAAAGAGACAGACAGAAACAAGACAATTTACATATTAAAGAGAATGAAAATTAATGTTGGATATTAATTTTAATCTTCAAGCGCCCGAATGTTGGAAAATAGTTTTCATGTATAAAGATGTCATTGTGCAGAAACAAAGGGAATTGTTGGAACTATATTCTAAACAATATAGTATTTTATTAAATACTACAGTATTTACAATACTATTTTGGCTCATAAAGACTAAGAATGTTAAAACAAAATCTTTTTTATTCACAAACATTATTTGTAAAAGGGTCTTTAATATATTTTATAAAAATTATTTTAAATATTTAAATGTAGTAAAAGCTATGAAAAATTTCTCTCTATTTTTTTAAGATCCTAATATCTTTTATTCTAGGAATTCAATAGAGTACCCGTAGAATAATGCAATATTTCAGAAAATCTCACACCATATTCTTTATATATATATATATATATATATATATATATATATATATATATATATATATATATATATATATATATATATATATATATATATATATATAATGCGTGCCCGTGTGTGTCGCGCATTATCCTGTTGAAATATGGCTGTGGGCAATCCCTGAAGGTAAGGAAGGACAACTGGCTCCAACACATCGGAGATGTAGCGCTGGCTGTTTAAAGTACCGGCAATGCGTACTAGAGGTGTGCGAGCGTGATATCCAATACCGCCCCATACCATAATACCCGGTGCAAGACCAGTGTGGCGGTGCTAACGCAGCTGTTCAGCATCCTCTCTTCACGGTGTCTCCAGACTCGAATGCGACTATCCTGATGTTGCAGACAGAAGCGTGACTAGTCAGTAAAGACAATTTCATTCCATTCTGCCGTCCACATCCTTCTGTCATCGCACCATTGGCGGTGGAGACGTCTGTGGTTCTGCGTCAAGGGCAGACAAAGCAATGGAAGTTTGCGGACAGATCACTCTGCTGTAAACGGCGTCGAATGGTACGCGCAGACACTGGATGATGCGTTACAGACTGCATGTGCTGTGCTATGGTTCGTGATGTGACTGAGCGATCCGTCACTGCCATGCGCACAATTTGCCTGTCATCACGTGAAGTGGTGCGCTGAGGTGGAAGCGATCGAACACGCCGGTCCGTCGTACCCTCCTGCATCCAACGATCACATATCCGCATTACAGTTGTTTGGTTTCGTCCAACACGACTACCGATTTCCCTGAAAGATAATCCACAATATCGTAGGCCACTATCCTTCCTCTGTCGAACTCGGATACTTGATCAAAAGATGATCGCCGTTTTCGACGAGGCATAATTGATCGTTTTTTTTGAAAAAACCACAAGAAAAAACAATTGCCGAACTTGAAATCGTCGAAATCTCCAAGCTTTAAATAGCGCTTTGAATTGACGCCACAGGCGCGCGTGAAGTGCGTCTGCGCTGAAATTCTAATCATTTGCATATCTCACCTCCGCTAATGCTGTTGTAAATTTCATGTTATTTGTATGTTTCCTTCAGGGTGTTGCATTTACAGTGGCCAGCAGTATATATATATATATATATATGTGTGTGTGTGTGTGTGTGTATATATATATAAGTTCCATAATAAAAAAAAATGATCACCTAGCATAATTTTCACATTCAGCAATATAAGTCTGAATTTTGAAAAGGACGAATACAAAATGGGGAATGATCCCCTAGCAACGAGAGAAAGGATAATCAACAACCAATGAACCAATTAGAGTGCTTGGAATGTTCTCGACACTCCAGAACATTTCATGGAGTTTTATTTCATAAATAGTGTAAACACGAGATTGACCAATTGATTTTCGTTTTGTTCTGGTTTTATAAAAGTTAACGTTAATATTATTAGTGAGATGCCTCTCAAAAATACAGTTTAGAAATATTTTATTCCCAAACCTCTGACAAATTGGTGAAATGCAATATTTGCCTTAAGTTCCTCAAAACTTCTAGCAACACCACGAATGTATTTGTAAATTTGGAGCCAAAACATGGCGATATTTACAACGAGTATTTTTAGTCATCAATGAATCCCAATGCGAAAAGTATACCACAAAATTCTGCGGTCCTAGAAAAACACTTCATTAACTGAAATGGAACATCGAAAAGAAACCGTAAGTTCGAATTCCACTATCCCCAGGTTCCATCAAAAAACGTTGAAAGACAGTTTCACAAATGTGATTTCTTTTAAAGATGGTGGAGACATGCGCAGAAAAGTTTCTCAAGCTATTCTTTACATGATATTTAGAGATTCTCAACCGATTTCAGTCATTGAAGACGAGGGTTTTAAACACTTGTTAAAACTAACTGTGTCTATATATACTGTTCCATCACGAAGAACAATAGATTCAATGATACGGTGAAAAAAACATTTGGGGGAAAAGAATCCCAGATACGGTTTTGCCCACTTTCTAAATTTAATGCCACAAAAACTATATGAATCCCCACCAGACGCTGTTTCAATTATAGATAGAGTGAAAACCACTGTGAAATGGTTCAAGGATAGCGTGGTGAGAATTGATGAACTCAGAAAAAATTAGAACTTATGCTGATTCAGAGTTTATCGACAAGGTGGAATTCCATTTCTTACTTCATTGTTAACTTCACTGTTAACTTCACCACAGTTAACTTCAATAAATCGTCTCCGTCAAAGCTCTCAGCCACGGACATTGAGTTGTTACAAGAATTTTGTACATTATTCAAAAGTATAGAACTCGCAACAGCACAAGCCTCAGGAGAAAAGCTCGTGACTGCAAGCTGTGTTATACCAATAGTAAAAATGATGCGTAATAAAATAAATGCAATGTCGTGTGTTTCAGAGCTAGGAAAAAAGCTTAAGGAAAGTGTTCTAGCCCAATGCTGTAAGAGATTTGGTAGCATTGAGAACTGCCAATTTGTTGCCATGACAACTTTATTGAATCCACTGATTAAAAATCATCGCTTCCATGACAAGGCTATATTGGGTACCTGTAACAGGAAGTTTAATAATGAGATCAAGGAAGAGAGTGAATCATCGGATTCTGAGAGCGGACGATTGTCTCCGACACCAGCTTCTTCTCGATGTAAATAAATATTTCTAAGATTGTGCAAAATAATTTTAAAACTTAACATTGTTATTGACATGTATGTACTTATTATTCTGTGCAGACAATATTTTTTTGATTATCAGAACAAGATGGCAGAAGATAACGGGAGGTTAAGAAAGAGGTCGCAGCTGTTGGAGGAACTTGAGACAGGTAGTTTGGTCCACGGTAGTTTGGTTTACTTCAAAGCTCCTATTTGAAGACATCCTCTCGACATCCCACCAGAAAGAGTTTTTTTTAAGAGATGATGGGATAGTTAGTGAAAAAAAAGTCGACTTAAGGAGGGAAAAGTCAACAAATTTATTTTTCTACAAACAAGTAATAAATATTCAATAATAAATATTGGTGCATATAATATTTATATGCCCCAATAATTGTTAATTACAGTAAAGAATAAATAACCTTGCTCAGTTTTCCTCATACGCTGGTTTTGCCTCAGTACTTCAAATTGGTGGAAATATATGAAATTTTCTTTTGTATTATTTAATTTGAAAGTAAAAGATTTGCTAATAAATTGTTTTTTTTTAATTTTTTTATATTAAACTCTGTTGATCCAAATTCAAAAATTCTCATAAATGATTTTGCCTTTTACTCAATTAATATGAAAGGAATCCTTTTGTCTTGTGCTACAGTCATGAACAACATAATTTTTTGTTGTTACTAAATTATTTAAGCATCCTGGAAGTAAATTATTCTCCAACTTGTAAACAAATATCACTTGATATTTACAGTAATATTTCACATTCAACTAATTTAAATTTAAAAACAACATGGGTTTTTCTTTATGGCTTTGGTCCTATCAATTGATTTTATAACAATAATTTCTTACTAAATTTTCTGGTAAAAGTAATATAATGTATCATGGAAATTCTGTGATATGCGCTGAATCTAGCAAACAAAATTTTGTCATTTGTGTCAGCCCAACCAGAGAGTAAAATTAACCCCCTCCCCACGACTAACCGAAGTAACATTAATGTTAGAGGTTATTAAACCAATTTTAAAAATGAATGTTCAAAAACATCGATGTTTAAAAAAATCGATGGTTTTTTGGTCGATGTTTTATTAGCATCGATGTTTTAATTGAATATCGATGTTTCAAAACATCGATGTTTTGTTGTCGATGTCGCTTCCCTAATTTCAAGCAGAGATGTTATATCTTCATTACTAATTAGATGCATAAATCATTGAGGGTTAATTCGTTTCATTTCAAAGCAAATTTTCTAAATGCGTGTTCTTATATTTATTTTTAAAATGGATGAGGCATAGAAGTTAAAAAAATGTGTTCTTCTATTTATATACAGAGTACATTTCTCTGACCCTAAGGAACATTAGTGGATTAAATTAACACATCAGAGTTTCTTTTAAATAAATTGAAAATATACAATGGTCTGTAATCACTTAGCTAAAAACTTGTCAAAACAAGAACAGTATATTGTCTGTAATCCATGTACGGATACAATATTACTCAAAAATATAGGAGTTTTATAGAGCATATTCTTAAATTTATTTTGTTTATTGTGATAAAGTTTCTTTTGTTCTGATGCTTTAAATTTATTATTGTTAACAAACAAAAAGATAAATTCAAATAACTTTTTTCGGATGTTGAAATGTGTATCAAAAATATAATTTTATAAAAATATTGATTTGTTAAAATATTAACATTTTCATCCTGTTCATATATTTAGATCCGAAAAAAAATTTAACAAACTTGTTTAATTCATGTAAAATTTTCTCATATTTCAAATAATCTCTGTGAAAACAAACGCACTTCAGACAAGCATTAGGTTATTAAAAAATTTAGTTTTCTGATATGCTTGCTTTCATGTTATTAACGCTAAAGTAAACTCTCAAATAAGAAGAGGAAGCTTCAAATATATTTTATCATTTTGAAAAATGAGATTTTAGTATGTCGAAAGAAATACCTTTTAAACTGATACTGTGAAGAAAGTATAAAATACTTTATTTGCTTGAAATTCATATCAGAAAAGCAAGATTTTTATAGAAAGAAATTGTGTAGTTTTACAGAATTTTCAAAGAAAAATCAATATTTTTCTATTATAATTAATTAAGGAATTGAAGCACAAACTTGATAAAGAACTTACTACAACGATTAGTCTTACAGTTTACAAAGTTTTATATAATTACCTAAAATTACTGTAGGTGAACCGAGACCAGCGCTAAGAAAGTACAACGACAAAGTCAATAAAAAAAGGGTCAAAGATAAAAACTAAAAATGGGCAATAGAATTAGAACAATGCCCTACAATATCTTACTCTGACCTACCTGCATTTAGTTTCTATTTAATGTAAATATATCTCCCCTGTGCTAACATTCAATAATAAATGACTGAACTCACAAACTTCTTTTTCAGCAGTTATTGCTTCTCCTTAACTTCAGTTGATACGCAGAAAATTACGATGATGGTCTGGGTCTTAAAACAACCCTTACCGTATTCGTAAAAGTAGAATAATTCAGCTTAAAGATATTGTCTTTACGATAGGAATGCCAAACTTTCTTCTCAGTATAAGACATCCAGTTTATTTGTCTCACGTATTGAGAGCAGCATATATAACCGTTAAATCATTTTTGCTTATACATTTCAAAATGAAAAATTAAATTTAAAAAACTGATTGACTTTCCTTAGAAATTTTAAGCTATTATGTTTTGAACTTTAAAAGAATTTGATTTGGCAGGAAATGTCGTCCGGAACCTTTTGTTAAGTAGTAATTTTTCCTATTCACTATACATCATTATTATGTAAAATACCTTTCGAAAATCGAAATGATATACAAATATTTACGTCGATTGCAGTGGAAGAATTTTCTGAGCAAAATACACCTTCGTGATTTATTATTTATTTTGTGTACTAATTACCTTAGTTGTTCACGCTGAAATTTTTTATTGAATGTGCACTAGATCTTGAAAATCGGAATTTGGAACTCCAGTTTATACTATAGTTGATCTGAACTTACAACCTAAAACCACGAGTTTCCTTAACCTTCCAGCAGGCGCGCGTATGTGGGAGCGTGCCTGCTGGACGGCAACTCGACTCGAGTCAAATCAACGAGTCAAATGCCTCAACTCGAGTTGAATTCGGTTTTATATCTTTCGGCCAGAGAGTGCTACGAACGCCAACACTTGGTAATTCTACCCATCTTACTTTCAGTCATCGTCTGAATTTTGAGTCATTAATAGGTTGCCGCATATCCACCATTTGCATTTTAGAGATACGCGCGACTGTTCGGGTAAGCTTTCGGTATATTTTTTTTCATTAGAAACCTTTATTGATTTATTATTAAAAATTATGATTGTAACTTTTGAGTCTTATTACTTTCAATGGTTGAATAGAGGCATTGTATCTGTCACTAAAAATTAAAGTGTCGAAAAGAAAAGCAGAAATAGGCGTTGAAGAAGTAGACGAGGCCACGCCAAGGGAAAAAAGGGCCCTGCCAAAAGGACAAGCGTACTAGAATGAGATTCAGCTGTGAAATTTTCAAGAAATCTATATGTTTCGAGCGCTCTAAACATTTTTGCTCACATTGCAACGCTCGGGATGATTAAAGAGTCTAATGTTTTCCTTTTTATATCTAAATTTAAATTCGTTTTTTATTTTATATTATGTTTATACCTTTATATTACAAATATAATTAATTCAATAGAGTTATTCACAATTTCATTTATTTTATTTTCACACCATTTCAACAATTCTTTAGTTATTTTATATTGTTTTCATGTTTTATATTTATGTTGTTTCTGTTTCTTTAAATAAAGGTATAATCTTGGTAATTTAAATAACGTTTCTTTAAATAAAGCGTACTTATTAACTCTCAACTAATTACAACATAATTTCACTAATTAAACACTTAAAAACTTATATTTTACAATAGCGTATCCGGGAAATACGAACGACCTTTCACGTTGGTATAGAGAGCGCGCCTGCTGAAAGGTTAATGAATTTCGCAACGTTCCAAAACTATTACGGTGGTCTACCCCAGCAACTATTTCACTGGAAACTCAGTAACTATTCCTTGTCACTAACTTTCCATGTTGTTGTTGTTTCTAATGCCGCTGACCATAAATATACTAAAAACCAGATTTCGGACACCTTCATTTGGCATTTTCAAAATCTCAGTTAAAGGTTACATCTCTGTTTAATAGTACCTATCTCTCAAACAGTTCCCTGTCACACAATACGTTGTTCTTATTTATGAGCGGAAAAACGATTCAAAAGGTAGTTATTTCTTAAAACGAAACAATACGCAATTTGAAACATTTTATGCTATTTGGTGTGTTCACGGGTGTTCCATCGGTACAAACCATTTCACATGGTGAATACGATTTGCAAAATATGATGAGTGTTCTGAAAGACCTTAAACCTGAAAAACATACGCAAACATGTAAAGAATGAAATAAATCTGAAATGGAAGGAGATCCGGTAAAATTACATAAAAAATTAGTCATATAAAAGAGGCCTTTAACTAATTGAATCCAGTTTGTCCTACGCAAATTCGCTATCTCACTAAGCTATTGCTAAGTCAGCCGTTTTTCTTTGATCTTAAATTCTGTATGTAAGGAAGTTTGTTTTAACACAAGAATTAATGGGAAATAAATATCTGCAGAGAATTTGGGGCCAAATGAAAATTTTGCAATAGAACGCAAGCCGCCTGCATCGTGTAGTAGTTATCATCTCATATGCCCAGGGTGTAGGCTTGGATTCGAATACCGGATAAGGCGAGGGTGTTCTTGTGCACTTCCTTCATAGCAGGTTGAGCTGGTTCACCTATATGTTGGTCTCATAGTAAATTAGCCAATGAATTACCTATCTGGATGAGTCAATATCTTCATGACAAATTACCTGCCGTGTTAGAAGACAGAAACTATTTAATGCAAGTGTTTTTTTTTAAAGCAAATAGAATTTTGCAGTTTTGAACGAGTAGAAAAGTTAAATGAAGGGGGGAAAGTTAAATGTCTAAAACAGATAAATGCAATTAAAGGAAAGTATTTTTAATTTTTCTTTTAAATTTTAAAGACTACACCTCATACCATGCAGCGATATATATCAACTGTATTAAAAATGACTAATACTTATTTACATGACAGCCGAATGACAGTCAGGAAAACTGTTATTGATATGATATCATTTCTAAATATCCTAAGACATATTTCACTGTGTCACATTGTCTCACATATCTTATAAACGTCACTTTCAACTGTTTATAAATAATTTCCATTGTAAATTTTCATCATCATTAAAGGGATGTTT
Organism: Dolomedes plantarius; assembly: GCA_907164885.2. Taxonomy (NCBI): domain Eukaryota; kingdom Metazoa; phylum Arthropoda; class Arachnida; order Araneae; family Dolomedidae; genus Dolomedes; species Dolomedes plantarius. Next base: position 56,815,464 of record OU015500.1, on the reverse strand, counting down.
CCCGGAAATACATATTTCATCAAGTGATATTCTCCAGTAACATACTTTATCGGCGTCATATTATCTCATTATCTTTGAGTGCTAGATTGTATTAATTTTTTTGGAGTATGTAGCATATGCAAGAAATTCGCCGAAGACTAACATGGCATTCCTTGAACTAATGTCATCGTATTTTTAGATTCAGTAAAGGGGATAATGATACGTAGCAGTTTACAAGAAAATTAGAAACTTAATATAATTTGAAGATAATATTACGGATATGCTTGGGAGTAAACGCGAAAAATATGTGACAATATTAATATAAATTTCCTAAATAGAAAATTTTTAGAATTCAATTAATTACATATATTTGCATTTCAAAAGCGAGCTTTTGGTGGCCCTGTGGTACAGCGCGCTGGCTTTCAATGCTGAGGGTGTTCGGATCGAATCCCGGCTTCGCGCCTACGTTTGTGTCGTCCCTTCATAGGGGGTAAGGCTGTATGGGGCCTCCGTAATTAAATGGCCATCAAACTGCGGTGAACTGAAAACGAAGAAAACGACAAGTGCCTCCGCTTAAAAAAAAGTAAGAATTTTAAAAGAAAAATAATCGTAAAGCATTCATTTCGGCTAGTTACAACGTTGATAACTGCAATTGAATTATTTCGTTTTTAGAAGACAAATGTGCAACATAAATAAGTATTGTTTTATCATCGTACATTAAATTTACTTTTTTTTTCCCTGCATTTTTTCTTTTCCGTTAAAATTCTCGATTTTTTTCTTTCTTTTTAAATTTCAAACATGATTTTAATAAAAATAAACAATACAAAAGAACTGTGAAACCTCTCTAGCTGGTCACACCTATTCGACCACCACCCTTATAAACGACCATATTTTATTCAGAACTGATTAAAGTTTCCATTCAGCCAATGATATAGAAGAAACGTCTTTTCCACGGTCACCCCTTAAAACAGCCACTTTTTTGGAACCATTTCTGGCCGCCAAAGATAAGTTTCACTGTATTTTAATGCATAAATAAAATTACGGTAGAATTTAGTAACTCTCAAATGGCTACTTTAGTGTACTATATGAGAATTTTTATTAAGTACAACCACATATAACTGACCCCGTGGTCAGTTGATTGATCATTGCATGTACCTCATTGTCCCTATGCTACTAAAGGAACCACAGTGGTAAGCACTACAGTTACAGTAAGCAGTTAGGAGTTGATTCTTCACTAGCTTTTCAATTCCTTTATAGTTCCGAGCAGAATGACATCCTAGCTCTTTAAAAAAAATCGGTTATTTGAAATAGTATCGATTTCCCGTGATGAAGTGGCTATTATAAGTTATTTTCTGACGCTACAAAATGTCTCCTAGTCGTTTTAAAAATTGGGCAAATGTGTGACAAGTAAGGGCTTTGTTGAGAAAGCTGTGTGTTATGTGAAACATTTTTTTAAGTTCCTCATAACCTGTTGCTGTTTCTAATGCCGACTGGCAGGAAGATTTTCAGGCTAGTTCCATATGGCTAGAGGGCTGAGGTGTGTGGCTCCGTTTTTTATTATGACACCACTAGGGTCAAAACCAGATTTAGCTAAGTGCCGCCTCAATTTTAATCGAGCACCACCAGAGACTACATCTGGGGGGGGGGGGGGATCGTACACTCTCCCACCCTCCCTGACCTTATAGAGGGATTTTACGGTCTATGGATTTAACGTGCCCATATCCGGCCTGGACACGGTGGTGTTTAATGGTACTTGCTGGGATTCGACCCGAGCACCCTCAGTACAAAAGTCGACTCGATACCACTATACTACCTCGGGTCCTACTCATATTCTATATATATGTAAAATTCAGATTTCACTCACTGACTGACTGATCACTCTACATCTGGAACCATATGGCCTAAGTAGCTAAATTTTTCCATTGTCTTTCATCTAATGCCCTAGGTTCTCACTAAAATAAAAAATAGAAAAAAAAACCTCCGAATTTTAAAGGGATTAAAAAAGGGTTTAAATTTCCAAAATAAAAATTAAAAATCTTAAATCCATATTTAATGGCAGATCACAATTGTTTAACTACATCGTGAAGTTATCTAAGGAAAGACAACACTAGAGTACATTTAGCTAAGTGCCGCCTCAATTTTAATCGAGCACCGCTAGAGACAATTTAAATTAAATGAACCTAATGGCGCAATGTATAGCTCATGTATTCCGTCACACGGATATTGAGCTAGTGCTAACATAAAACTATCATATTTTTAAAAGATTAATCTCTGCTAATAAATAGATATTTCCCTATAAATTTTATAATTCTTTAACTAATCGTTATGTTATTAGATTTGATCACAAAAAACGAGAGAAAAAAATTCCTAAATCAAATATCGAAAAATATGAATCACTATTTGGTAAACGCAATGCGTAAACTATTTTGTGTGTATAGAAAGATGTCTTTGGTAACCCTTAATAAAGGAAAATCATTTAGTTTTTAATTGCAGGATAGTTGAACTATTAATATAAAATAGGTGTAGAAGACCAGTTCAGTGAAAAACGAGAGAAATAGGTTATAAAATATTCTAGAATAATCACAAATGTAAAAATAAATAAATAAATAAATAAACTTTTAGCCCAAATGAAGCGTATTACATTTTAATTTACTCCTTTTTCAATTTTTTTCTAATTTTTTGGTTGATTACCTTTGCATCAATTAATTTACATTTGCACGAGTTAGTTGTATCAATTAATTACCTTTGGGAACAGAAACGAAAAAATTCTCCTTTTTTCTGGATTAAGATATACTCCAATATTAATTACTTTTGATTAACGTAATACTTAAAAAATGAAACTTTTTCTATTTAAATAAATTTGAAAAATGTTATCTTTTTATAGGAATTTCCTTTAGTGCTCAGCAAAATTTTATTGCTTAGTGTTATGATTCACCTTTTTGTGCCCGCTTTGCCATTAAACTTGCGTAAAAGCGGTTTTACAGTGTCAGTAATGACAAACGCAACTCTAAAAGTAGGTTGTCGCAAGGCTGGAATGTTTTTTTCTATTTTATTTTATTGCAGTTCCCAGTATTTTTGGCTTCAATCGTTCTGTCTATGGTTAATGGCATCGGAAGTTGTAAATAGCACTCCTTATTCTCTTCAAATGTTCTGTCGGAGAACATCAGTGTAAACACTTCAAATTACACATGATTACGTTCACAGTTAACTTCTCAAATGACTAACCGTATGGAAAAAAGAAATTTTTCCTCTTTTTGAGGTTGATTAAGGTTTGTATAAATTAAATTTTCACTGGTGCAATCAAGGTGTAAGTGAGGGGGTTTCTTGTCCTACATAGCTGAAGCTTACAGATGTTTTAAAAATTTAGGTCAATTTGGTAAAACGAAGAAGTATTAAATAATATTTTATTATGGAGGAGTTTGCATACTTGGATATCTTCCTCTGATGTCAAAATATTAGTTTGGAAACTTTTCCTGAATACCATTTTTTATGTGGAATTAGAACATGTAATAAAATATATGATCGTATAAAGGCACATTGTAAAATTATTAATTGGAGAAAACACATTCTTACACATGCCTGAGATAATTAGAAAAACAAACTCAATTTAAATAAATAATATTAGGATTTAATATCTCTTCTTCTTATTTAAAATTAATTTTGTCGTTATCAGGAGTTATTACAATTTCTTGAATGATACGCTTCTTCGACTCATCCAGAGTTTCAATTTTTTGTTTATATACAACGGACTTAATGAATCCCCAAGCAAAAAAGTCTTATAACGCCTGATATGCTACGAAACACTAGGAGGAAACTGGATTACCATTTAGACGTTATTCGTGCACACAAAAGGTGCACTCATTGAAATATATGATACTTTGATGGGAATCTATAATTGATATTAAAACTTGATGAAATGTTCTTTCTATTTAAATATATTTTTTTAAATTCTAATGTATAGTTCTGTAAAATTAGTCATGACTTTTGGATACCTTTAGCCCGGACACCCTGTATATTGATCAAGACATTGAAACAGAAAGACATATATTTTTACTATCCACTTGAAAACGGCGCTAACTTGTTGTGGAAATAAACAGGGAATAAAATAGATGATCGTATTGTGACACTTTTAAAATTGTTAATTGTAAAAAACACATGCTGACACAAGCCTAAGATAATTAGAAAAACACACTCAAATTTAATAAATAATATTAGCATTTAATTTCTATTCTTATTTAAAATTAACTTTATCGTTAGTTGCAATTTGCACAGAAACAACATAATAACTATCTACATACATTAAGAAAGTATTTGAACACATAATAAAACTTAGCTACATATATTAATTATTCTGTGATCTCGCCTAAATAAATATATTACAAATTATCATTACTTACCACCACCCTTATTATAGACTGATGGTTATTTCTCATTGTTGTACTAAACTTGGTCCAAAAGCAGACCATAAATCTCAGCATACAAAAATGGTGACTGGGGCTGAAGAGCGGACAACCTCGAGCAAAATCACAGTTACAGCTTTTTTTTCAACTGACTAAAAAACGTTAAAACTTCCCAGCATCGAAAACGCAGATGTCAGAAAATTTTCTAGAACAATTAACACCTTTCAGATATCTGATTGGTTAAAAGATGGTTGCTGGGTCATTGCTGTGGAGGAACTATGTCCCCTTAATGACCGACAGGGTGGCAAGTGATTCTCTCTTCTTGTGCAAATGACCTTGTGTACTATCCCTACTGTAACAGGTCACACTTAATTGCATACGAGAGGCACATTCCCTTCTTTTTGGAAAACCGGTACGAAAAACCAAAGAAATTATTTTCACCACATAGACAATTTAAGATTTACAAAATAAAATAAATACACTTATAAATGTGCATAGAACCGAATTAATGTTGTTTCGAAATTATGAAATCAGAAAATAGTATTTTTTTTTTTAGTTAAAACATTATAATAATCAAAATAATTACAAAAGTCGAGTTCCATATCACACTATTATATCCGTTTGCTGTACTCTATGCTATTAAATTGTGTATTTAATTCAGCATTCCATCTCGAAATATCAAAATAGTTCTCGACATAAAATAAATGTGGTGAGATTTAAAGTTTGCAGTAACTTTTATAGGAGAGAGCCTGACTTTTTAAAGCTTATTTGTAGACCAATAATACTTGATGAAACAGTTTATAATTCATAGAAAGTTATTTCTGCATTTTAAAATTTAATATAATATTAATTTATAGCAGTTTGTCTTAATACTTTCCAAAGTTTATAAAAAGGAAAATGTTAAGTTTCTCTAACGACGCATCGGTATGCGTTAATCACATTCTTACAGGGATTCATTCTGTATAATATCGTAGAGATAAGCTTCAGAGTTCTTGATCTTTGTGAAGAGTTCTTAATTTCTGATTTTAATTACTCTCACTTTTTTCTTTTCTTAAATTAGGAAGAAAATACAGGTGGGAGCAATTAAATGTTTTATTTTTAAATTTTATTTTATATCAAAGACAATGTCGTTTTTGTTGAAAAAACGAAAGACGAATGTTAAAACCGAAAAACGATTATTTTCCTGGGGAAATAGAATGTGAAGTATGTCTGGGTAAAAAAGTTGTGTGCAGAAAATAATAATAAAAAAACATGTTATGTTGAAGTGAGGAATGTTCTTGATCTCATTTCGGACACTCAAGGAAAATTTTTTACCACTTGATCTATTCTCATATGTCTCGAGAGGTTGCGTCACAATCTACATACGACACTTTGATCGCTTCTTTCACAGAAGGTTTGAAGGACCGCTCGGAACCTCTTTCAAGGGACTTTTAGTCACCTATACCAATCACGTAATGGAAGTCTCCAATATAAGCAGCCGGAAAACTGGACTTTATTGTAGAGTTCTTTAACACCTTCCTTCTCGTTCCCATCAAAATTGCGGGGTGAGGTTTCGCCTTCTATTTCCCGTGCCCGTGATATTTTCGGGCTCGAGTGTTTAAAAGTAACGCACTAAAAAGATTAAAACAATTCATTTCATTTACCCGGAAAAATTTTATTTCTTATTTTACATACTAGATGGCAGCACCAGACTATTTATAATGTAATTGAGGATGGGTTTTTTTTTTTTAAACTAGTTGTGGCAGATCAAGAAATAAATGGAATCTTCCGGAAAAAATAGACCCTTTTAATGCCGTTTTCTTGAAAATTATGCGATCTTTAAGGGGTTCAGGGTTAGCTTGGAGGAAAATGGAAGCTGCTGCAGACAACAATCATTCGCAAAATTGAAAGTGATTTTAATGTTTGCGATAAGAATATGGGAAGGAAACCTCTATGGAGGAATTTTTTTTCAAAATATTTTTATGAATCTTTCTTATACGCTTTCTGATATTCTGGACACCACTGAGCAGTTACCTACTGATGGATTCAGACTGTAGGCCTTTGCCATAACAACTAACGTAACGAAATATTTTAAAACAGTTCACCCACTCATATTGACAGACTACGTAAAAAAGGCAACAAGCAGCATTGCAATGTGATGCCAGTGAATCCATATTTGTTGTATTTATAAGGCAATACTGTAAACAGATCAGCCTCTTTCCTTTTTTGTTTTTACAAGTTATAAGAACCACTCTCACAGCTCCGTCTTGTGTAGTTCCACTTCTTGCCATTTATACTATATATATAAGCTCTGAATTACGTATATTTGGAAAATAAATATTTAGAAACGTTTTTAACTGGAAAGGTCTTTACATTACAGTACCATAAGAAATTATATCACAAAATAGATAAATAAACGTTTCATAAAATATTTACACACATAATGCTTTAAAAATAACAAATATACCAATAAATCTACTAGGTTCTTACAAACTTCTTTTAACAAAATTTTTCAAAATTATGAGAACAATAACAATGTTTTTAACAACTCGACTTTACAGAGAATCACATATTAGTTAGGCTACGAATTCGCAAAAGGATCAGATTAACCTTTAACAATGTTGTTGCTGCTTCGAACAGTTCAGCTGTATTGTAACGACTGATTGCCAAATCAAGAATCCGAAATTAAGGTTGCTAAAGAATCGGGCAGTATTTATCGAATTAAATAAGCATAGCAATATGACGGATTTATATTATTACCCATTCCCCTTGCTATGGAATACTGACAGATATTTTGCTGAGTATCGTTAAATGTTGACATTTAACTCATGTGTGTTTATTACTAAAATTCATTCAGTCATCTACTGAATAAATACGTAAGGTACAGTAATACGCCAGCTACCTGTCATCTATGTTTATAATTTTTTAACTATCGTAAAACATGTAAATTTAAGACATATTTTCCCATATACGAATTTGTATCCATTATATTTTGCTAAAACAATTAGATGTAAGTCACTAATAAGTATTTAACCCCTTATCTCGCACAAATCTTCGTGTTTCTATATGAGGGCTGTTGTTTGAAATTTGTAATTAATTTATTTCCCGATTTTTAATTAAAAATAATGTAAAGCACATGTTATAAACTGTAGTGTTGATATTATATTCATCATCAGAATGCATGTTTTCTGAATACATTACCGAAATATTCCTAACATTTAAACATTTGCCGCTTTCAATACAATAATTAAAATTTCAATTCCTAAATTAACTCTTTATTAAATTAGAAGCACCTCAATGCTTACAACAATAAATTATGCTGTCACTTAGAACAGCATGTTTAATTAACAATTCCAATATGATTTCAACGCTGAAATTGAATTACAGACTGCTGATTTCAATACCAAACTAAACAACGTTTTGAAAATAAATCACTACATTTGATGCACTTCGGTCGTAATTAAATATTCAAAAATAATAACATATTAAAATAGTTTTGTGTAAATGAATTTGTTCACACATATTCATCATTCGAAAATGTCTCTCGGAATTGAAATCATAAGACACAAAATATAATAATCAGAAATTTAATTCCATATATCATGTTCATAAAAATCTTATTTTCGAATCACATTCATTCAATCTCTAAACTACTATTTTCATGCACCCTCGCCACTTGATGAGAAATTTTACTTTCATATATTTAAATATTGAATCTTTATTTTGATTACATTTTTCAAAATGCATTTTAATGCTCTGATAACAAAATTTTTCTTACTTTTTATGGTGGCATTAAAATTCAAATTATTTTCCCATTCTGTAAAACTTTTTGTCAATCATAATTTTGTTTTTAGCTCTTCATTTTTGTATATAGTTTTATGCTTCCCAAAGAGAACTAATTTTATCCCTTGACTGATCGAAAGTATTTTTCGGGTGTATGTTACTGATATATATATATATATATATATATATATATATATATATATATCCAAATTCATAACAGTTTTATCCTAATAATTTTTTTATGCTTGAATAAACTTATCAAAATTGTTAGAATGTTGGTATCCTATTTTCTGTTAGAAATCAAACTGGTGACTTTCAAAGGTGTCTTTCCATAAAGATTTCTATTAACTGACTTTACTAAATTTGTAATAACTAAATTTAGTGTTTCGAAAAACTTCTATTCAAAGTTTGTATCTTAGAAATATGGAAAAGCTACGTAAAGTAAAAGAAAAAACGCATGCAAGCCATCTCTTTTAATTTTACTTTGAATGGATTGAAATACTACATTTTGTTTTGCTTTTATCGTGAAATCATGCACTCTGCATCAATTATAAATAGAATGTATCTTTCCCTATACGAGATATATGTAGAATTATTCTTCTTTTATACACTATTAATATTTAGTAAAATTTTCGCACAAACATAATTTTTAAACATAGCATATTTTGGCTGATCGTACAAATCCTTTTAATGGCAAATTTCAAACCCTACTCGCAGCACTTTTTTATTATACCGTGGAATCATACATTGAACTACATATATTCTATAATTTTTAAAAACATATATTTTGTAGAAAAGGTTTTAATGATTATGTGTCTGTGTTAAGCCTAAAATTTAAAAAAAATTAACATACAACTCAAACTTGTATAATGAACTTCTGATTCATTTAAAATTTTAATATAGTGTTTGGCTATGGGAAAATAGGATTCCTTTTATTTGTTCCATAATGTTAAAATTAAGCTTGTTTACATCATACGAGGCATGGTATTTTCAACATTTCATATTTCAACAACTGAACCACTGGCAGTGTACGGTCTAAATTATGGTGGCGCCCCCGTGTGTTGGCTCCTCTAAATGGTGCTCCAGATAGAAGCCAATGAATTATCTGTGTTTGAGTGAATATATTCGAACATTTGAAGCCCGGCCTTTGAAAAAGAAAATATCTCGACAACTTTCTTAGCATAACTGACTAAGCATAGAGATTTCAAAATTGCTGATCCAAATAACGAACCTAATTTTGAACTATTATCATTATAATAATGAAATTATTTAGTATTTTACACCATTATGCATATAAAAAACTTATATATCACAGCTGAAAAGAGTCTTATATTTTACTTGAGCTATTGCATTTTGTTTCAAATCTATGAAATTTTCATATTTGGTATTGTAATGAAAGTACGAAAAAATTTTACTTAAACACTTCGAGGGCTTCATGTAAATTTTAATTATGTATTAAATGGGTGAAATTCTAACCCATTCTTTTAATTGAAACACATCACTTGGGATTTTGTTTCAAACATTTTTTTTTCAAACGAAACACTGTTATTGCAGTTGTTAATTAAGCTTCACACCCTGAAAACTTTCAGACAAAGAATATTTTCCGCACTTCCTAAATATTAAATGTGTTTGACAGAGTGGAAAAGATAATTCTGATGAGAAATTTCGTTCCTAAATACCGCACAAGGATACTAATGCCGATTTAATCTGTTAAAATGCACGTGGTTGGCCTTTCACAATGCCCCTTAATAACAGGCAATTTGAGACACCCTGCGGAAAGGCGTGAAAGCTAACAGGAGCTGCTGAAAACGTGACATTTCAAAACATGAAAGTTTGATTGCGAGGGGTGAGTCTCTCTAAAGTTCATGGATTAATAAGGATATATATATTTTTGAGGACGGACTTCATGAGCTTGAAGAGAGGTCATGATTTGCATTAATGAACGATATATTTATAGAACACTAGTGGTTCCATCTCGGAAAAAGGGAACATTAAAAAATTAACAATTTTCTGAATGTCTCATCCATAAATGAAATTAAATAATACCATTAATAGTTTATAATTATTAAAGAATATTTCCCTGTCATATAACACTATATTACACTGCGCATAGATCAGAAAATGTAGAATATATTAATTATACAATTAAGAATTCATTTAATATCTTGTAATTTCTAGAAACTAAGCGGATTATTTCCTTGCCACGAACAAAACATCTTCTCTAAATTTCTATAATTCTATCGTGAGTTTTCTGGTTCCTGTCTTATTTTCTCTTCATTTTTGTGCCATACAAGTAACAATTTTATTTATTGATATTAAGGATGAGACAAATGCTTTTGATCAAGTCATTTTAAAATACTTTTATCTGGAATACTTTTTTCTAAACTTGTCCCAAAGCATTTCTTTAATAATATGATAATGTTATTGCTCATTTTGTACCTCAATCGTTTGATTTTTTTTCCTTCACTTGGCGTCTTCCTACGGTTAAAACACTTGTAAACCATCTTAAAAATGTTAAATATTTAATTTTACATTTTTGTGATATATATATATATATATATATATATATATATATATATATATATATATATATATATATATATATATATATATATATATATATATATATATATATATATATATGTATATATATATATATATATATATATATATGTATATATATATATATGTATATATATATATATATATATATATATATATATATATATATATATATATATATATATATATATATGTATATTATATATATATATATATATTATATATATATATATATTATATATATATATATATTATATATATATATATACTGCTTCAAAAAATTATCGGGATAGGGTGAGTGCGCTTTGGTATTTCTGTTCAATTTAGGATTGTATGTTCAATTATTGCTAAAGAATCTTGCATTTATGGTGTGTTTATCATTAAGTGCAGGATTTTTATTTTCTATTGATTTGAAAATATGTTTCCATGTGGGGATCGCGGGGCTTTGGGATGTCTTTTGGCGAGACCTGCAACTTTTTCATAAATTTCCCTCTTCAAGTAACTGATTCGATTAGTCTACCTGATTAAAACACCGGTTGATTGCCTCGTTATATGGTTTTGTTTTTGTATGCTGTGTTACTGCTCAAAATCTTGCCTTTATGGTGCGCTTATCTCTAAGTGCAGGATTTCTGTTTATTTCGTTTAACTGTCGTTGCATTCTTTTTTATATATAATATCTTTTTCTGTTGAATAACTTATAATTTACTAGTTATCGTTATATTTACATCTAGTCTAAAAGAAGCCTAAAAGAAACCAACCTGCAAAATTTCAGCTTCCCACGCTTTATGGTTCTAGAAACACAGTGATGTGTCAGTGGTTGAACGATATTTGTCTTTTATATATAGAGGTTTAAAACGGAAAAACGTAATAATATACATGGGAACATATTTGAAAAAAAAAATTACCAGTTCTAGGCTCTTCTAGTGCAATTTTACTCACAAAATCTTTTACTAAGTTATGGTTCACTTTTTGAAGGAAGCAAATTTGAAGGAAAACAGGCTAGAAACTGATTAAAAATGCTTCCCCATCTTCCCAGTACAGATACATCTGTCTGGTTGTAGTATTGGTAGTAATAAATCTAATTCCGGAGATTAGAAATGAAAAACCCTCTTATATGAGAAAGAAAAGGCGATTCTTTTACCATAAATAAGAATAAGAAAGGAAATATATATCATATTTTATTCATTGCAAAGGAGAGAATATTTGAAAATAACAAATTTTTTGTGTATCATAACTATATATTAATGCATGGAAAATTTCGACAAATGCTTGTAAATTCTTCAGAAAAAAATATTTTAACCATGAAACATTTTAAAACATCTGTCATGTTCAAAGAAAATTATTGCACATAAATTTGATTTAATAGGACCTTTAAGAATTATCCTAAAAGTGGATCTATGTTAATTAAATTATGTGTTCTAACATTTAATATTATTCCAAAATATTTTTAGTTAAATTCATGACATCAAAATTACATAACTGGTTTTTCATGATTAACATTTTTAATAACAATTTCTCGAATGCATTACAATAATATGTTTATTGCTAAAAATAGAACCTATTGGTTGCATTAAAATGGTGAGATTATTGAAAATTCTAATTCATGATGAGAGAGTTATGAAAATAATAAATTGTGTCATAAATATATATAACCAATTTTAAATGTCGCAGTATTACTTTTTTTCTTGCACTTAAAGAGTAAAAAAAAGGTTAATGCCTAACTATATGTCTTAAAATATAGTTTGTGCAACGGTATAAATTTACATTTTGTCTCGCTCGCGGGATATGCTTTACATTGTGCAAAGTTTACGAAAGTTTGACAAAAGATTGTACTTTATAAATAATAAATTTGTTGTTCATATAATATAGGAGATTAATATAAAATTTAGATCTCAGGTTAAAAACCTAATGGTCATGATTCAGGGTGGCATGAATGTGTATGGGGTTTATTGAAGTTCTTAATCCTGCTAATATTTATAGATAGTTTTATCACGAAATTTTTAATATATTTTGCGCTACGAATACATTGCTCATAATATTCCACGACTGTTGTTGCTAGAGATTTCTGTTAAATTAAAATAAACCGACATGATATCAACAACTATAAATTATAAAAATTATGTAGAACCTTACCTGTATTCAGACATAATGAATATTTTATATGATTTTAGTTATTTGTTTCATTGGGCATTTATTACTCTTTCATATCTCCACCGTAAATCTTTTATTATATCTCATAACAAAACCTAATATATTAAGGATGACACAAGATTGACTTAAAGAAATTATCTCTCCGAGAAGAATGCCATTAAATATTGTTATATTGTGAAAATTCTTCACTAATACTTTCTTTATCATTTCAAACGCTTCCTTTGAAAAGAGGTAGAGGGATTGATCATGGTGTTTTACTGTTAAAAGAGGGATCGCAACACGACATATTTTGGGGACAGACTGTACACATGGGATATATGATGTAATCAAACACTGCAGAGCAGCTTTGTAACTGACTGACTGACATACACACACATTATATATATATATATATATATATATATATATATATATATATATATATATATATATATATATATATCATGCAGGACAATCCAAAAATTCATAGGAATACGGGATATCTCTTCTGAACAGCACGCTGCAAGGCATTCCAGATATGCTCAATAATTTTTCTGCCTGGGGATTTAAGTGGCCAATGGAAGTGTCTAAAGTCAGAAGAGTGATCCTGGAGAAACTCGGTAAAAACTGGCGTATGGGGGTTTCCCATTGTCCTGTTGGAATTGTCCGTCGGTGTGTGTGTGTGTGTGCATCCCATGATTGGCAGTGATTGAGTAATAGGTCTAATATGCTGATGTGAAGATTCGGAAGTTAAAAAGCCATAGAGTTATTTACAAAAGTTAGGTATTTGAAATTACTAAATATTGAAAAATAAACTGGTTATAATTCATTGAAATGATTGACAAAGTGAAGAAATTTGAATGTTTTTTTATATCTAAGAAGGAAAATTAACTTTGTGAGGGTTATATGGTTCGTCCATTTAAAAGAAATATTTTTAAAGTTGTCTTGATTGCTATTACATTAATTTTTAGCCTTTCATCTGTCAAGCTTAAGATGTTGGTTTTAGATATCTCGTGTTTTTTATTTTTTTTATTTTTGAGTACTATTGAATTTTTTCATCATAAAATTTCATTTTAAGTTTTTTTCCGGTCTACTGCAGAGAATCATAGGAGGGATGGTCATGGTAATTATTTAATTTGCACTGGTCCTAATTTAACTATCGTCTACCAAGGCCAAGGGGCTGTTCAATGAACAGTTAATCGTAATACCATTCTTTATTGAGCTATTTTTTGGGTGTTGTTATTAGGAAATCTCATTTCAAATTTCCTTCCTCACGACTACAGAATTTATTTGGAAACCCTACGAAATATTGATAAAAAATAACCCATAGCTATGTAAGGAAGGTTAAATATCTGAATATTTAAAAGAAATAATCTCATCAAATATATCTGATTTATTTCTGTAGGGATATCTTTGAACTGGTAACGTTTAACATTTAATTTTTTAGTCAAATAGTTAGTTTAGCCCTGTCCTTGGAAAGTTGAATTAGCATACAATGTATGTACTAAAAAATTATAACATCAGAAATCAAATATTTGTCTAGATTTCTATGAATGTATTAACATTTTTTACTGTTGTAGCAACTTGCTACATATTTGATTGATGCAACAAACAATATGTGTAGAAGCCAGCTTGTACTAATGTTATGCTGGTAAAGCAGAACGGAAAGTCTAACGAATTTAATGAACAGAGATGCTACCTAGTAATAAAATTAAGAAGAAATTTGAATATTTGTGTTACATTAGTGTCAAAGATGATGGATATCGACGATAAGTTGATTAACAAAGAACAGAAAAGGTGCATCAAAATAGTTTAATGGGGAAATTCTAAATACTTGAGTTAAATGTTTCTTTAAAGTTCAGAGTTCTCGAACATGTATAGAGTAAAATTGATCTAATTCCCCTAAGCAAGATCTACATGTGAAAAATTTTCAGCCTTATGGCAAGAGAACCTTTAACTTTTAAGTTTTCATGATTAAATCACTCCCACAAACTTTTAATTAGAATATAATTATCAATAAAACCAGAAAATGCTGTGAAAGACAAGCATATTTAGGATAAGATAAATATAATCTTATTTTTAGCATGTTAGATAGTGAAATTCTGTTTTTGATACCAAAAAATAATTAAATAATCTAGTTTTCAAGTTTAATAAAAAAACACTAGTTTTAATTGAAATGAAACTTTATTTTCGGAGAGAACATGAAAACATATTATTAAAGTAAAAGAGCAATATTTTCATAATACACGAAACATAATTTTCCGTTCGTGCAAGAATATTGCGATGCCGAATGTTTATAATTTACTGTAAATAAAAATTGCTCTTACACCTTTCAATTAATAACTGATAAAAATACAAAGTTTGTTGAAAATAAACATAAGCTAACAAATCATTAATAATATTTCTTATTTACGTTACCTGTGGTGATTGAAATATGCGTATCAAATTTTAAATTTAATATGCTTTAAACCCATACATAATTATTTCCCTGCGCATTAAATGTTTACTTTCAGAAAGGATTCACTTATGGGAAATTAGAAATAAAGATATAACATACCTTTTTCATTTTTACCATGCAATAAAACTCTGAAATTACGGTTTCCGGTGTATACAGTATATAATGAAAAAATTTATCTGTTTATCTTAAATAATCGACAATGAATATAAACATTACACTACTCAAATAAAAGCATTTTTTTTTCATTTGTTACTTCTATTTCATTAAAGAAAACATAATCGTGAATGTTTCTAGGGATGATGATAATTGGTAAATTAGTCCACAGTAACGCTACTCTCTCGATCTAATGAGATAGTCATCCTCAAATATTTGTATCAATTTCCTTTTAAATCTAACCATTTTCTATTAGAAACTTACTCTCGTGAGCTAATACGCTGCTTCAATTATTCAAATAACAATGAAACAAGTACTCATGCGTAAATATTAAAGAAATACGCCTAGTTTTCCCATGAATTACGGCCTACAATATGTTCTCTAATTTAAAACAGTTTTAATTTTCTTGATTGCATACTGAATTATTAACTATCCAATTAAAAACATGTATGTATATTTTAGTTGTGGATGAAGTAGGCGTTATTTAAAAGAAAATCATGGTATAGGGTATATCATAAAAAGATATTTAATCAGTAATTGTAGCTTTCAGTTTCTGCCTTTCCTAAAAATAAAAGGTTAATGAAAGAACGTATGGAATTTTGGTATATGTCAAAGTATATTTATTTACGCCTAAAGTATATTTATGCAAATTTCCGTCTTATAGGAAATATTTTAAATATAACACTTGAAATATGCAAATATTTTAAACTTTGTCAGATAAGTTTCAAAACTGATATTTTAAATCTTTACTTGGGATATTCAAACACAAGAAGTGGATGCTATTCAGTCATCTGATATATATTCTGAAAAGACATGACCTTGGAAGAGTTTCCATGTAAACTCACTAGGTGGCAGGGCTGTGCTTAGCAACCCACTGATCGGCTGGTTGGCGCATTTAGTTGGAAGTTATACGAGTGACGTGATAGACGCGAATTTCGAGCAGAGAGTTAACATTTAGTTCTGCGTTAAGCTAGAGAAACCCATAGAACATGGAATATGATACAGAAAGCATATAGTGACGAGGAATCAACCACATTTGTAACGGTATGGGATGTCCAAGGAAGGCCGACTCTGTAAACATGTTGCACTAAATATCTGCCCTCCCGAAACCTTGTGCGCATTCAAAGACACGGTTTCTCGATGATTCCTCGTCCCCATATACTTGTTGTATCATAATACATGGTTCACTAACGGTTTTTCTGAGCTTAAAGCATTACTTAACGTTAACTATCTGCTCTGAATCTGCGTCCATCATATCACTGGCACCACTTTAAACTAAATGCGCCAACAAGGCGAACAGTGGAATGTCAGTCCCAGCCCTGCCACCCAGGGAGTTTACATGGAAATACTTCCAAGGCCATGTCTATCTAAAACACATATCTCAATAATATCCATTTTGTGTGTTAGCCTATCCATGTAAAGAATTAAAAAACAGTCCTGTAACTTTTCTGCTCCGGTTTTACATACCGAATAAGAAAATTAAGTTTACGTAGATTATAAGTATAACTTGTAGATTGTTTTTGTTTTTGTTACTAATCCTTCCTCATCTAGTGGTGCTAGATAAGGTTCAAGAATCCATATATCCTCAGTAGGTACATCAAATGGCGAGGATCGGTAATAAAATCCTGCCTAGTTAACTTTAGACAAGTTAGGATGGGACCAGGAGTGGCATGCTCATTATTACGCTTATTACAAGTGGGAAAGATTTCGTTTTGATGATGAAAATTTAGGTACCTCAAGTGGCCACTTGTAAACCTAGACATATGAGTCTGCTCAACTTTATCAACCTTGAATGCAAGGGCCCTACAAGGGCAGACACAAATGTATCAGTCATGGACAGTGGAAGATCTCCAAGTAGTCTTGATAAAATATTTCCTCATGGGATATGCCTCCAGATATCTAAGATGCGAAGAAGTTCATAAACGTCCAGCGGTACCCTCCTTTGCTAGGATGTCAATAATCTCATTATTTCTAAATAGGCCCACATGAGATTGGAACCAGTGTAAATGGATATAATGTTTCATAGAGAGACGATCTAACGTGTATAGGATGGACAAGCCGGCTCTGTCGCCCGCTCTCATCCAGTTGTCCAAATGATAAAATTATTTTTGAAAAATATCTATATTTTTTCAATGCGGCAGGTACTTTATCCGAAGTATATTGAACTTTCAATTAAGCAAATTCGTTGACTTCTTTATAATGGGAGCATATTATAGGTTGACTAACATTGCTCTCTATGAGAGGATATCATAAGAACATCTCTACCTTATCCGATATTTCATCCCGAACTCACTTACAAAAAGCTAACCATTAAATAATACCAGTACTAAATTAAATTTGATACAAAATTGAGTAATGCATGTCATATACCATTGTTGTTACATAAAATTAATATACAGGTGGTTATCAAAATAATTGAAACACTTAGGAAAAACATGAAATTCTTCATTAATATGGCATAGGACCATCTATGGCATTTAATACCACCTGGATTCACTAAGGAAGTGAATTATGCAAGTCATGAATAGTGGTTAAGGGAATATTATACCATTCTTTATGGATAAATCGTCAATGTTCCTGTAGAGATGCTATTGCTGGATATTGATTCCTGACTCTGTTCCCTAAAACAGACCACAGAAGTTCGATGATATTGAGGTTTAGGGACTGTGCGGGCCAGATAAGGTGCTTGACTTGGTTTTTATGGTCCTCAAATCACGACCTGATACGTATAGCTGTATGGATCGGAGCATTATCATTATGGAGAAATCCGTCTCCTGGAGAAAACATTTTTTGCACCTTAGGATGTATCGGGTCGGCTGAAAGTTCGACATAATCCTTCCCAGTCAATCTACCTTTCGGGGTTACAATAGATCCTTTTTGAAAACCATGAGATGGCCGCCGAAACCCTAAGAAATTTCCTCTCCATGTTTGACAGCTGGCATAAGACAAACATGATTATAAGCTTGTGTAGGTGTTCTTCAGACATACGCACGTCCTGTTGCAGGGAACAAAGTGAACAAAGATACGTATAACCAAATGTCATGTTTTGACGTATCACTCGACCAGTATTTGTGTTCGTGGCACCACTGTAGTGGACGGTTTGTTTTCACATGTGTTACAAATGGCTTGGGAATTACTACTCTGCCATAAATGTTTTGTGTTTGAAGTTTTCTCTTACCTGTAATGACTGGTACTGGTGCCTGCGGATTAAGATAGAGCTCTACGGTCACTTTGGCTGCAGTTGTCTTCTTTTTTAATGTCTCAGTCTGCTTCAACTCCCGTCAGTCTCTTTCACTTATCTTTCCCTTTCGTCCCCTATTCTGTTTCACAGATGATGCCTTTCCGTGAAATCTGTATACCATCATGACTTCCGATATCATAGCTCGGTAAACACCCAAACCCATGGGGGCTGTTGTAACAGATACTTCAATTAAACGCGCTTCAACAATTTGCCCTTCTGCACGGTCTACAAGGTTTGACATCTTCCGTTATCCGCCAAAGATCCTGATGCATATAGTTTCATTACTGCTACTTTAGAGTAGAATAATGTATACATTATATTCTATAAAAAAGTATTGGTCCCTAAACTTGTTTTTTAAGGAATACGAAGCACTTCCTAAAACACCACTAATATTGTTGTGTTTCCATTATGTTTATCCTGTATGTTACTATAACTGAAAATGGAAAAAATGTAAAGTAACATGATTTGTAACAGAATTTGTGTATCAAATCTGGTTTGTAACATATTGTATTTTTAAAGGGTAGAGATGGAGCCTACCGAAGTAATCTGTCCTCAAGTAAGGCATTGAGAAAAAAGAAAACTATTTGTTTTATAACCAAATACAGCTAAATTATTATTCTCGGTAAGTTCGAAATTATTGTATGGCACTGATATTAATAAGATTTTGTGGTTGACTACAGCTTTATGAGTTTTAAGGTTGTAAGTTTCAACATAGAAAGTTTTTTTCAGCATTTTTGTTACTTTTCATGCAATTTGTTGTTGACTGAACTGTGAGCTGTATAATGATACTTTTGCTTCTGTTACATTTTCTGGATTGTAAAGCCGTTGTAACCTTTTGCTGGTTTTTGCTATTTATGAGTAGTGTTTTCCCCTGTTTGTAAAAGTTAAATGAACAAACAACTTTTAAATTTCACAGCGGTGTAAATCCCGCTGAAAACTTTTGGTGTGACATACGTACTTTTGTACGTCATATATTGTCTGCAAAATCTCAGAGAAAACCTTTTACGTCTGGTTAGACAGGCTTATAAAGCCCATTTTAATTCTGTTATAGGTGCGGTTAAGACCATTGTCCCATATATAACATGCAAAGTTACTTAGACGGAAGGATTAAAATAAAATCATTGTTTCATATATTTCGCCGTCCGTATTATGATCCCACTGAACTAACTCTAGTCTAATAATGTTTCGCATTCCAGTACAATTCAGCATTACATCGAATATCCTAAAACGATTTTAGCAAATCCTGTGCTCAATAAAATGATTCCTTTTCTCTACCTTCCATTTTCAACCAGAAAATGAGGAAATTAAGATATTCAAATGCATTATTACCGAGAGAAAATCTACATACCTGGCGTATGTTTGACCAGAAGAAATAATGATTTCGTTAACGCGGTTAATCAATCAGAACTTCCTAGTTTCAGACCTAATAAAAAATTGTTGGTTTATAAAGAAAAAATTTTGTATTTTACAACAAGTAATGTTTAGTTGTTCTATTTTTTCAAAAAAAAAGGAATGCCATTTTAATGCATGATTTGATAGAAATAGTTTAAGCATGCTTTTTATCGAAATTCTAGAGACTTACAATTAAAGTCATCATAGACGACTAGTTGTAAAACAGGGAAGCAGCATCATGGGGATTAATACCTGTTTCCAGTCTATGCATTCCATGGACGTTTAAGATACATTAAAATATTTCTAAATTGGAATAAATAAAGATACAATAGGGGATTGAGATTACAACCCAAGCAGCAAAAGACTACTGGGAAATTGTTGTGCGACCGTACTTAGCATACTTGGCCAACAGTTGGGTTTAGCTGTTGGGGTTATGTTGAAACAATGGTTGGCATAACATTTCACTTGATAGTTCGCTGTTAGTTGGCCCAACCATTGGCAGAACAGTTCAACTTATTACAGCGTTTTATATTTGTTGGCCCAGCATACATTTGCAGTTGACGAATATTTGTTTCTAGAAGTTATGAAAACAGTAACCATTCCCCAACGATGTAAAATAAATTTTATTTTTGGTCAACAATGCGTGTTACTTGGGAAGCTATTTTGTTATGTTATGTATATAGTAAAATATTTCAAACGGTTTTTTATTTGTCTTTGCAAGACAAAAGTCACTTAAAATCAAAGGAAAACAAAAAGCAAGTAACAAAATTGTTGCGCGACCGTACTTAGCATACTTGGTCAACAGTTGGATTCAGCTGTTTGGGTTATGTTGAAACAACGGTTGGCATTACATTTCACCCGATAGTTGGCTGTTAGTTGGCCCAACCATTGGATGAGCAGTTTAACTCTTACAGAATTTTATATTTGTTGGCCCAGCATAAACATTTTGCAGTTGGCCAATATTTTTTTAGAAGTTCTGCCAACGGTAACCATTCCCCAACGATGTAAAGAAAATTTTCTCTTTGGCCAACAATGTATGTTACTTGGGAAGCTATTTTGTTATGTTATGTATATAGTAAAAGATCCCAAATGACTTTTCATTTGTCTCTGTAAGACAAAAGTCACTTAAAATCAAAGCAAAATAAAAATCTTGCTCGAAAAACTGATACCACAATAAAGGAAAACACTTTGTTCCTTATAGTGAAAAAGCATTCTGAGTACGAAATAATTTTGACTAAGCTCTGAAAACGGATGGCCTGACATCCTAATATATAATGGAAATATTCCTGTAGAATGCGATAGAAAGCTAAAGGAACATATGTTTGAGATCGGTTATATGGAAACTAGTTATGGTTAGAATATATTTGACGATGCATACGCAGATGTTGAATTCTGAACATCTCACCGCTGGCGTGTAACTCACGGATAAATATCGATAAACAAACCGTGTTATTTTAACTGTCGAGCAAAGCACGATAAAATTTAGCAACATTAACTTATACCTAAAACAACAGGGCCCAAACCAGTGCGTCACACGTTTTATATGTTAGAGAAGAAAAAATTTATTTTTATCATATAAAACATAAGACTTTGATAAAAGCGTGCATACATAGAATGAAACGTATTTATTTGTTTTGAAAAATTTGGTCTTCTAACTTATTTAATACAGTTGTTAGAAAATAGTTTGCCTGCTGATTTTAAATAAATATATATATTACTGTAAAACATGAAATATTTTTAAAACGTACATGCGTTAAATTTTAATAAGCTAAAACATGACAAAAATCTGTAAGAATCAACAAAAATTCGTTGAAATTTGATTTTAGTAAACAACTATTATCACAAACAATATTAAATTACTCATCATTTTATTCTATTGACAAAATAACAGCAAAACATTTCAAACTAATATTTTATACAAGATAAGTGAGCGATACAGTTCCAATTTTTTAATGCTGATAATAAATGCACTTTTTATGAAATAAGTTACTATTTAGGATATAATAACATATCTTAAGGACGTTTTTTATCTCTGTTATTAAGAATGACATTTTTAAAAACACTTTCATTGAAGTGAAACCTTTTATCCTCCTGCGAAATTAAGCTTTTGTTTACTTAAATCCTTTTTAATGAAACATTATATTGCCTCCTAATTCCTAGAAATTTAACATTTTTTATAATCCCTTTATTTTTATAAGCTGATTTTAATTATCGAAAAAAATGTTTTTCAAGAGTAATGCAAATTGTTTTCATGATTATAAATGCACATACATCTGCATACCTGTTCTGTAAACGAGAAAATAATTAATACTTTGAGGTTAAAAAAAACTGTCATGTAGAATTTTAGCGTTAAAATAGCTTAACTGAAGAAAAGTTGCGGTATCCTGTACTTTAAATATATAATTATTTTTGTCTAGTGGCGAAAAGATAAACTATAACATTTTATGAATACCATTTGAATGGTACATTTTAAAATACGTATACACCAAATCCTTTTTTTACATGAACATTTTACACGATTTTGAAAAAACAATCGAAAAAATATTCTAATTTCTGTTTTTACGATGTTTTTTTTTTTTACACAACCATCACGATGGTTTTTTTTATACACAATAAAAAAAGTTAATATTTTTACTTTTTTCCATTCCGCAATTTTTTTTCATAACACCTGCACCCAGAACTCTAACTAATGCCTGGAAACAATTTTCAATTATGGATCTTGTAAACTATGCAAATTCGGCATTGTATGAAATAAAATCCTCTACCTTTAATGTTTGATGGAAGGCTATTTGACCAGAATGTGTGACTGCAAATTTACCTCTTATCATTGATGGCGTCGTACCATTGATTTCATCGCACCATTTATGGCGTCAAGTCAGAAATAAAAACGTATGCTCAATTGATTGGCGGAGAAAGTTTTGGAAAATTTAGCGGTTTAAGATATAAATGAATTAATTGAAGACTGAATTAATTGCAACAAGGATGAGCTGCTAGAGACCACACTGGAAGGATATGATTTAGAAGATAGCAGCAATGAGGGAGCTTCATCGACCTTAACCACTAAAGTGAAGGCAATCAAATTATTGAAGGCAATCAAATTTCCAACAAATTGGAAACTTATTTCTTGACTAAAGACTAATCCCTAGATTGAAATTTCAATCAGATCTGAAAACTTGTATTTCACGCCACAAAGGAATTTACAAAAAAGCTATCCAAGACTGGTTCACAACAATCTATTACATAATTTATGACTAAATATATCCAAACTCAGTCATCAGAAAATTTGCCTGAAAATGCGAAAACTGATGAAGGTAGTGTACAAATTTCATCGTTCGAAAGCGATTCTGTACCAGTGCAACACAAAAGGATACGATTAGTTTTATAAAGCAAATCTGAATAATAAAGCGCCTAATGGTATATATTTTTTATTCTGTTACTAAATTTATGATTTAAAGAAATTTAAAATAAAGCTTCCATTGATTTGAATTTCAAGAGATTGCAATTTTTTTATGTTTATTTAACATTGTTTAGAATATTATTTTCTTTATATTTAATTCATACAATTTGCACAAATATTGAAATAAAAATAATTTTATTTAATTTTCAACTATTTATTAATTTTATTATTAATTGTATATGTTTTAATAAACAAAAACAAGTTGTTAAACAAATCCGTCATTTTAACATAAACCCTATGTCATTTTTACACGCTATACTTTTACACGGTACAGTCTAAAAGTACTAGTCGTCCGTGTAAAAAAGAATTAGATGTATATAAATAAACATGTTTGCAATGCATTTATGTAAATGTTTTACATGAACTTTAAATGAAGCACACTCGGCCGTTGCGCACTTAAAGAATAATTCCGAATACTGATATCATAAAAAATATTCAAGAACCATTTAACTTCCATTATCTTGGTTAATTGATTCTGTGAATTGTTTGATCATCCCGATCTTATAAGACAGTATCTAGTCATTTTTTATTTGAGTTAATTATACATTTAATTATCTCCAGTAAGCTATAAATTTACCATTACTCATTTAAGATGGCAGATCTTGGGTCCTGCATCTTTGTTGTGTGTAGCATGCTCTAACAGTACGTCACAAAATATCTATCTGTTTAATAGACCTATGATGTGATGATAAATGCTGGTTTTGTCAAGAAATATATTTATTTGCTATCTACACACTCACGAGAAAGGCTGTATCAGAGGGAAAATTATCATCCGTAAGAAGAAATATGATCAGACAACATTCTTGAAATACCGTAAATGAGAAAATAAAATGTTATGTGAATACATACCTTATGTGTAACAAAAAGGTATTGATTCGAGTTTGAACAAATACCATTATTCCTGATCCCACAGTAAAACCATCGCTCGATATTCGAACAAATTAAAAAATGGTTCTATCTTCGAAAAGAAATTTGAACTCCAGGCCTAATAGCAAGGCATCCGAAAAGACCATATAGTCAAGCTGGTCACATTCAAAACTGTGACCGAATTATAAACACGCAACCTAATCTTTTTGAGAGATTCATATGACCTTGTGTCATCCCTGGGAAGTAATTGTACCACATGACTGGAACAAGTCATCATCTAGCTTTTCTTGTCGATGTCTAGTCACGGTGCTATTAGGAAGGTCCAGGAAAAACCTATTTCTTGTTTCTTCAAATAATAATTCCCATACCAAATAATCAAGCTACATCAGGAATGAAGGTCATACCATTCTTAGCGGGCCACGCTTCAGGAGTATAAAAGAGGAATGCGGAGCTTTGAGACCTTTCTAAAAGAACATGTCCTTTTCATTGCCTGTAAGCACTAACATTATTTATTCATCTATCAGTAGCTGTAGCGAAGTCAAAGATCGGTAATCTTACAGTAAAGTACATTTAGACACTCCCCCTCCCCCTAGAACATATTTAAAAAGATAGTGGTCTTCAGACTGAGTAGTAGCAATTGCATGATACTGAGCTATTAAACGACAGACATTTCCTGTGATACGAAATCACCCCGTATCTTTAAGATTACAAATTGTGAAATATTTGAGTTTCTGGAGACTCCTGACTGAGATTGGCCACCATCCAGTCTACCAACGGCTCACCCCTCTGTTCACATTTATCAAAATAATGGCTTTGAAATATATTTAACAATATCTAAATGTTAACTGTTTCATAAACTGACGAAGAGAAAGGATTTATAATCAATGTTGTTATGCGGTTGAGTACCCTTTTCGATCGGAATCTATTAATTCACATATTCTTCGATTTTACGTATGTGTGGGTACATGGTTTCAGCGTCAAGTTCCATAAAAGTTTCCACCAGAAAAAAAATGTTATCAAACATTTTTGTAAATATATTTATCTATTGTTTCTCAATATAGTAGTAAATAGTTGTAACTTAAATTGTGTAGAAAAAAGAAATTAGATTACAACTTTAAATGATAAAAGCAAAAAAAATATATTTCGCTATAATTAAATAATTGCATGAGACCAATAAGGGAATAATATATAAACCAGAGTATTAATAAAAATATATATAGAAAGTACTCTCACCAAAACGATTTCGTTTGATCAAAAGCACAATGTGTGAGACTAAGCAGTAATTCCATCATGCTTGAAATAAGAGAATAATTCGTAATTTTTGTTATTTTTAACCCAACACTACATATACGAACATACACAAACGCACACACACACAAACAAACAAACACACACACACACACACACACACACACACACACACATATATATATATATATATATATATATATATATATATAAAACAAAATTATTCCATTCATGGTTTAAAATGAGTTATTCATATCATTTATGAATTGACGTCACTTTCTCTTTAAATGCCATTTTCCTTCTCGGAGCATTAAATATCATTTTAAATATTAAATAGCATATTTTTTTATAAAGATAATAATTATTTCTTTTCTACTAACATTAGATATCTGAATCCATTAAGAACATTTATGGGTCTTCAATGACACTTTATATGGAGAGCACTTTAAAATAATTGTCCATTTTAAAATGGATTTGTTTGACAAATGTACTGTCGCATCAGCTTTTAATATTACCTATAAAAGTGATCAGAAATCTAAATCAAAGCTTTGCAAGTTTTTTTGAATAATTAAATATCATAACAGTAATATATATTATTTTTTTCATGGTGGCTTTAAAGCATGTGCGTCTAAAATATTGTTCCAGCTGGTATTTTAGAAATGTTTCGTAAAATCTCTCATTAGAATATTTTTTCCCTCTCGATAGACAAGCAGACATTTATATCGAAAATATCTGCATTATTTAGTGGTTTAAAAGCAGAAAAATTTCAATCGGATATCAGTACGTCGTAGAGTTTCCACATTATGGAATAAAGAAAACGAGTTAATTTTCTACGCATTATATTACATTCTATGTTATTTGAGTGGAAATGAGTTTATATAAATCAACAGGAATATTACCGGGCAATCGTAATATATATATATATATATATATATATATATATAGGGTAACTCTAGGATAGATGGCTATAGAGGAGAGATAGCTAGTCTAAATATTTCCAAAACTTGATAATATATGGCAGTTTAAAATTTTTTCGTTGGAAATATTCAACGAGTTCATTCATTGCGAGGTATAGCTTTTATTTCGATTATAAAAAGTAAGTGGAATTTTTATGTTTATTTAATTGAGTGGTTGAATATTTTTGTTAAGTATCTGAAATTTCGCAATAAGTACGTTACATTTTTTTATTTACTTTTTTGTCTTTTAAGGCACGTATATAATTCAATGTTGGATTTTAAGCCTAAAACAAAGACGTACAATGGCGGAGTGACGCTTTAAATTGTGTGTCCATCTGTCCTTCAATTTCAGAATAGATGGCCAAATAAAATCGAGGAGAGATGACCACCTTTAATCAATATTTCAAATTTACGAAGTGAGGATTTTAACAAAATATAATTATATTTAAAATAATTATATAACTTTTATGTTTATAATTATATTAATGGATATAATTGTTTCAATTTTAACTAATATTAAAATTTCAATAATAATAATTATATAATATGCCGAACGATGATTTTTTCCCACTTTTTCAAGATGCCGAATAAATACATAAGAAGCCTCATTATGACCTAGAGTCAAAATGATTTGACTAAAGCAATGGTGGTTGTACAAACGGGATCATATTCTGTTAAAGGAGCGTCTGCAGCATTTCAAATTCCAGCAAGACTTTTGAGCGCCAATAAATCCATTATTGAAGACCAATAATTCCATAAAGGCAGCATGGGTTCTGGTCCGATGTTTGGAAAATAAAAAGAAGAAAGATTAGTAAAACACATAAAAAAGAATGCAGAAACAAGGATTCCCATTTACTCGAGATGATGTGAGAATTCTCGCTTTTCAATTTTCCAAAAAACTGGATATAAAGCACCGTTTTAATGATACAAGTGACAAGGCTGGGTGTGTTTGACTTAGTCTATTCCTAAGTCGTCATTCTGATATATCAATCAGAAAAGTTGAAGGTGTGTCGCTTCCGAGAAGTGAAGTGATGAATCGTGAAGAAATATATGCCTACTTCAAACTACAGACGATGAAGTACATTTTAAAATATCAGATTCTACAGATTCCGAGGGAATAGAATTTGATGAGAATCACTGTGTTGGTTGTGGAGAAGAATAAAATACCACAACCAAAAAGGATGACTGGATAAAATTGTATAAGGAGCCTGATTTAGTACCATGAAACGTATACAAACTATCAAGACCTTTGCCAAAAATGTAGTAAAGTTTTACGAAAAGTGAAGCGTTGAAATTATACTTCAAATGTTGTTTATTCGTATTTTATTCATTCATTTTCCTTGAAATAATTGCATCTTTGTAAATTGCTATATTTTTTTCAGGATTAACTACATGAAATGTGTTGTTTTTTACTATTTTAAATTGACTTTTTCTTTCTTCTATTGGATGGTCATCTCTCCTCGGCTTGAAGGAGAGATGGCCATCTACCATTTTAATTTCAAACTATGTTTCCCACTTTTTGTTCTCAATGTTTACTTATTTTTTACCCAAAATATGATGAGTAAAGGTATAAGAATTTTAAATATGCATAAATATTTCTTATGTTTGCATTCTAATGATTTTTATTTCAAACTTTAAAAACTATGGCCATCTATCCTAGAGTTATCCTATATATATATATATATATATATATATATATATATATATATATATATATATATATATATATATAGTGGTATCTCGACTGACGAGTGTGTCGACTTACGAGCATTCTCTCGGTAGAATTTTTGCTTCGAGTTACGAGATAAAATTCGAGTTATGAGCATGCATCAGATATCCCACCGCTAGTTTGAGCAGCGAATGCCATCTTACATGCTCATCAAATGAGAACACAAAAAGCATATAATATTTACCACCTTTATGTACAATTATTATACAATTGTATACTATTATTCTGAGAGTACTATCCAGTCTTAAACCGAGAGATTGAATTCTGAGAAAACGTTCTTCGGATTTTCAGAAAGAAGAATCTGGACATTACAGCCACAGTGAAGGATGCAACAATCGCCCAGTTTCCGTGTCTCACTCGTACACTTTAAGAGAGTAGCTGGTAATGAAAGCGAAAGTGAGGAAAGCGGGGCGAAAAGATCAAAAATCAACGATTAAGATTTAATTTTTCAGTTCAACCTTTCTCCTCCTCTTCCATCAGCATATTGAAGTCTGAACTCCAACATAAAACATTACACTTAATAAAACAAATTTATTGCAGTACATTGTACTGTATTGCGCTTTTCTGCAATGTTCGTTGTTTATAAGCACAATTTTCTTATTTAAAAAATCTAACAAAAAGATTGCAGTATTTTGGGGGAGCCCGGAACGAATTAATGGCATTTCCATTCATTTCAATGGGGAAAATTGATTCGAGATACGAGTATTTCGAATTACGAGCTAAGTCATGGAACGAATTAAACTCGTAAGTCGACGTACCACTGTATATATATATATATATATATATATATATATATATATATATATATATATATATATATATATATATATATATATATATATATTTATATTTATATTATATAATATATTATATATATATATATATATATATATATATATATATATATATATATATATATATTATATATATATATATATATATATATATATATATATATATATATATATATATATATAATATATATATATTATATATATATTTATATATATATATATATATATATATATATATATATATATATATATATATATAATATATATATATATATATATATATATATATATATATATATATATATATATATATATATATATATATATATAAAATTTTCTTTGGTAAGCGGTCGTGGCTGGAAGCTGGGAGTAAGGGCACTTCAATTCATAATTAGATTTATTTGTCTTCTAACTCTAGAGAAAATCTTAGCTCAAACAACGACTGTTCCGCCATTTCTCTATTTCTTAGTGGTATTTTCCATCGCACACTGTTGCTAAATCTTCTCAGCACTTCAATGTGGATTTCTCGAACTTTTTCAACATTTTTATCCGTTCGGAAAGTTGAAGGACGTCCAGAGGATGGTTGGTCGTCAATCGACATTTCACCTTCTTTCAAACAGTAAAACCACTTGTGTCTTGAGTTTTACCCATAGCAGCATCCCCGTAAGCTGTTTTTAATATCTCGACAGTTTTCGTGGGTTTTTCCCCGAGCAGGAAGCAAAAGTTCACGGCCGCGCGCTGTTCACGTAAGTCTGCCAAGACCGAAAACGACGAAGAGGGGAAACAGCTTCCACAAAAAAATGCACATACACCAAACAAAACTTTTCCGGGTAAAGCCGCTTTGCACACTAGATCAGGAAGCAGGGCTTTACTCTGCCCTACCTGGGGAAATCGCGTAGTATGCATGCTCCGCCCACTGTACGCCGATTCCGGTTATATTGGGGTTTCTACCATAGGAGTTGCGTGCTTCTAACTTTTGGGGCACGAATTGAATTCAGTTAGGGCCCTCCTCCGCGCATTGACGGCCGAACGGTCATTAAAATAAGAAATAATATGATTTTTTTAAAAATGGAATAACAATAGAATTGATGTTTGAGTAGTGTTCAAAAGTTATACAATGAGAAAAATAAATATAACATAAATAAAATGAGGAAAAAAATATAGCATCGAATTTTTGTTATGGGTCACATCATTGTTAAAATCTATGTTCAAGCTAAAGACATAATCGGAATCTTCAGTTTCTCAGTTTGAAAAAGCTGGAACAAGCCAACTTTCTTAAAAGTTTTCTACAATTTTCCGATTTTAACTGAAATTCTATTAACGTTTCAATTTATTTTAAGTTAAGTTGGAGGGGGGGGCACATGCCCCCGTGCCCCCTCCCCCCGACGATACGCCTATGGTTTCTACTGATATATATGTATATGTGTGTGTATTCAAGATAAAAGTTGTATTATCATTCAGTTGTGTAAATTGGAATCAAAACAGATCTGATAAGGTAATTAATTTGGTTGAAGTGGTGTTTCAACTCAAAGGAATTTGTCCAATGTTATTACCTTCCCAAAGGCAAAACTCTGAAACTAATATGACCATTTTATAAATTATATTCATGATAAACATATATATATATATATATATATATATATATATATATATATATTATATATATATATATATATATATATATATATATATATATATATATATATTTAATATTTAATCTTCTCCGTGGATTAATTGCGTTATTTCTGCAACCAGCTTATTTCATTTCTCCTCGTATTTATGTATAAAATATTAATTCAGTAACGCACTGTTTGATTTACGAGAATTGAAACAACATATTATGTTTACCCACAGTCTATGATTTTACTTTAATGTAAAATCTATTATTTGAGAACATTGTAATTGCTTTAAATTTTCAAAGATTTCAGATATATATTTGTTTTTGGCGTGATATTGGAAAATACTTTGCCCAAAATGTTTTACATCTCGAATCAATTTAAGAAATGCAATTTTTAATCCTCGTGACGGGAAAACGTTTAAACGAAATGAAAATGGTAAAACGTTGTAAAAAAATAACAGGATAAAATTGTTTTTTTTTCTATATTTCAAATTTTATTTCGAAACTGAAATAATTCTAACGTTAATGCACGTAAATGAAAATCATAATTTAAATTCTTTGATAAATTAGCAATAAGCATTCGATTAAATGGGATAAAATGACACGTTTCCAGTTTTATGGGTTTAAAAAGGAAGTGCTTAGATCTCAAGATCAGGAAATTATTTAATTTCGATTTAAGTGGGCTATATATGCATAAAAATAAGCAAATTTCAAATGGATATGCAAAAGATATACAGTTTTATTTCATCAGATAGCAGTTATTCTATTAGTTGTATTGAATAGAAAGATTTTCAGATGTGTATATAATGCCTTTTTTGATTTAAAAACTTACAAATATAAATTTTTGAACTTAAATTAAAACAGCGTTTAAAGAAAAAAATGGTTTCTATGTTCAGTTTTCTTAAAAATATACCAAAAAAACACAAAAAATTGATTTCGCAAAAATGGCCTTCCTAAAAGCAAACAAATTCTACAATAAACCTTAAATCATTTAATATTTGTTTAAAAAATTAAAACTTTATTTGTCAAAACTGCTATTGCTATGAAAGACGAAATTCGGTAAAAAGAAAATTTGGTCGATGTTATGATCTATGAATTTTTATTATAAATTGTCCTGCTGCAGATATACTCTTTCTGACTCACCTGACGAGGTTGGAATCATCTTTACTTAACCGAATAACAAATAGCTGCTTTTTTATTTTGTCATGTTAACCTTGAAGATCTCAAGTACCTTATAATGTTTTATACTTCAAGCTGCTTTGTATTCGGCATTTTTTAAGCACTTAGGATTTAATACCTTTATCAACCCTCTCCGAAAGAGTGATTGATGATACTCTGGAAAACATCTAAAAACCGTTTCATCCGTCTTACTAGAGTAAGACTCAGAGGTAACCACAAAATAGTGGTATAACATACTGCTTGGTAGAAAAATCCGGATTAACTTGCAATACTGCGCTATTATATTTTTAGTCTCTTCCTTTCTATAATTCTCACCATAGTTCGGGTTATACTGTACTGTATAAGGCCAAATAAATTCTCATTTCTAGTTCTTTAAATTAACAAGTCCTCTAAATTTATTTAAAACTTGATTTGTTAAATACATTTAGTCCTCTGAAAAAAGAAAGTATCTTCTGATAAGAACGTATTCTCCTCTTTCTACAACTTTCACTGTCTATTGTCTTACATGACAGTTTCAAATAACTTCAACTTTCTTATCTATATATACAAAACATTTCCGTAACTGACTGACTGACTGACAAATAACGCACAGACCAAACCGTTGGACATAAAGGGCTGAAATTTTGCATGGCGATTATTCTTATAGTGTAGGGGTGCACTAAAAAAGATTTTTGAAAAATTCTTCTCAGATTTAAAAAAAATTAAATTTTAAGGCTATTTTACAAACTTTTTTTAAGTTTGCATTTAAAATAATAATCTGAGGGTTATAAAATTTATATCACGAGAAAGATCATAAAGATTGTTTAAAAAAGAAAACTTTTTTTAATCTTTACCTCAATTTTCTGATTTATCGTGAATTTTTAAAGATTAATTTTTAGAATTTAATTTATTAAATGCTGCTGACGGGATTTCTTTTCTTTTTGTGATACTTTAAATAAATTTTGCGTCACGTGCATAACAACGAAATAAACGGAAAAAAATTAAATACAGTAAAAGATAAAATTAAACCACTAGACTAATTGAGATGGAAGTTTTTTTAAGATTTTAACTAAAATTAGTATGTTTTAAGGATGTTAAATAAGACCTTTATATAAAACAGTTCCGTGACTGACAGACCTCGCACAGACCAAACTGGTGGACCTAAAGGGCTGAAATTTTGACAGTGTATTTCTGTAATAATATCAATAGCCGCTAAGAAAGGATTTTTTAAATTCCACCCCTAAGTTGGTAAATTGGGGCACTCCAATACGTTTGTGTGGAAAATCGTACTCTCTGCGACTATTCTCGGCGTCTCCTCTTTGTACGAATCTCCGTCAAAAAATGGTTGCGGAAACTTTGGTTATCGATTTGGAAAATGTTCCTCAAACAATAGTATATTAATTGTACTATATTCTTTAGTATGTTCTACTAGATTTAATTTGAACATTTTCTTCTACATTAATTTGTCTATAAATATATCCGTTACGATTTTCATTGGGATTATTCTAAAATGTACTCCATAGCGAAGCACGGGTATTCAGCTACTTTCGTTATAAAGATAATTGAAATTTCAGCTGCAGGCAATAAAAAAACATTTTAATACAAAGGCCTTAGTTGTTTTCTCTAATACGGCAGGCACTTTTTTCTTTTAACATTCGCCCATGCTACACAAACAAATTTTTTTTCGTTGTAATGGGAGGTCAATGGAGCTGAACCAACATCCCCTCCTGATACCATCAGAATTTAGACAGAGTTGGAAAATAGTTGGAAAAAAGGAGATTATGTTCTTATCAGAAGACATTTTCTTTTCTGAAATGACTAAATGTACCGAAAAAATCAAGTTTTAAATAAATTTAAAGGACATTTTCTCTCCCTTGAATTGAATCTGGGGAGCTCGTACTGTTTTCCCACCTTAACAAAACCCGTGGAGGGACGTTCCAATCTACAGATTTAACGCGGCCTTTCATGGCATAGGTACGAGAGTATTCAGTGAGATTTGTCGGGACTCTAACCGAGCATCTTTCTTACCGGATACTCCTTTATGCTGCCCTGGGATCCTTAGTAATTGTGAACTCTTCCTTCATTAGCTATCGAAGGCTATTATAATTAGCTTTATAATCTTACACAAGTTGAAATATTTTACGTGATTCCTAAGAGATGAAAATACTATGCTTAAGCGGCAATTTTCAGATGAATATTGTAATTTTTCCTAAATTATTCATTATATATGTCACATTTGTTTCATTATTATTGTTTGTAATTAATCGATTCAAACGCCCTGTTTAAAAATTAATTATTGGGAGAATAACTAGTTTCCAAATTTAAACTGTACTTATTATCTAATTTTTCATGCTTACATGTACAGACATCGGATTCTACAGTTTCATCATAAAAAAATGCAGAAACAAGATATAAAGAAAAGAACGTTTTGGGGAGTCATATATTAATATTCTGTAGGTATAACTTGTTATTTCAACAAAAGATATTGGAAAAGTATACTTTTAAAAAATATGCCGAAATCTCCCGGATAATATAAATATCTGTAAAATGGCCAGGAGATCTTGTGCTACTTCCCTAGAGTATTAGACATGTATAAAAATGCATTTTACCACAACATGTGTTGCTTTACTGATTAGGTTGTAAGAGAACAAAAACCTTTTCGAATGAACAGAAAATACTAAAAATATGTATCCGATACCACGGAATACTGTGCAATAACAACACACATTTTCTGTCTCAGTGAATACAGTAAAGATGACAAATTATTCATAACACTACTGTATTATGTAGGGACCGGTTTGGATTTCTATACGTTCAGTAGAAATAGACTCAATATATTCAGCAATCAAATGAAGTTAAAGAAAATTATGATTTTTAAAATCATTTTGGTGTTTATTTTCCTGCTTGTATTATAAAAGAAGTATTTTATGTTTTTGCGTTTTGTATTGAAGTCTCAATATAAAACATGTCTCTTTTAAACATATGTTAATGTCCTAACAAAATAGTGGATAAAGGAGGCACATCGCACTGTACAAACAAGCAAAATCAGATTTTTTTCAATATAAATGCGGAGTATCGTGATTTTCTGAATGTTTATGTTACTTCCAAGTCCTTTAATTATGCATTAAATGCATTTTATAATGTTCAGTAAGTCCTTTAAAATCTACATAAACTGTCTGAAACTTTCTTTCTCCTCAAAATTTTATAGAAATAACGTGTTTTTAAATAATTTAAATTTTTTTAAATATATTTACGCTAGTGATTCTAAAGATATCAATATCATATTCAGATAATGACTGCATTTATAAAGATTTTAATTAATACTTGAAACACAAATTACAAAAGTAACTAAATATCCGACAGATTCCAACAACAAATAAGTATTTAGCAATTCTGTGAACGGAAAGGAGTATTTTACCCATCATTTTGCGAACACAGAAAATATACCTCAGGCAACTTTCTTCAATATCTTATTTTCATTTTTCATCGTGTTATTTTTGTTTCCTACATTCAAAATATCCTACAATTATATTGCTAAGTTGCATGGCAGCCTTCTCAGTCGCTGGTGTAAAAGTTTATTTTATTTTTTAACATATTACGCCATTAATTAAATAGAAAGAAATTATGACTTTGTAAAAAAATACTTATTTTCTTATTTGTATTACAATAGAAAAGTCTCTTAGATATTTTCGGTTTTTATTAAATTCTAAAAATGAAATATATTTCATTTAAAACAATGGCGGTCCAGGACACAAATCTCTTCAAATTTTCGAAAAAAAATTATTGCATTTAGAAATTTTGTGTTCTTTTCCGCTTAAAGTGACATTTAAATTATATTTTTATCTTAATAAAACAGGAGATATTAATTTTTGTTTTGCAACATTCCAATAGTAGCCAATCTGTGCTTAAACTTGTAAATGCGTTTTTCCGCATGATGGGTTTTTTTCAACTTTTCTCGTGTTTAAATTATTAAGTCAAGAACCGTTAAAGATAAATAGTTCAAACTTGTAACTTGTATTTGTCAATTAATTTACTTTAATTTTTATTCAGAAAATTTGAAAAAAAGTATTTAATTTTAAAAATATGATTTTTTAAAAATAAAGTTACATCATTTTTTAAAAATTATTACTCTAAATATTTTTTTACTTTTTTGAAAATTAATAATTTAAAAACTCTGAATCAAACTTAAAACTTATATATTTGTTTTTAATTAAATGAAAAAAATTTGAAATTCAACAAATAATATTTCGAGTTATAACAATTTTAATTTACCCGTTTTTCCTTTTTTTTTAATTTTTTAATTTTTAAAAAGTTTATGGGAAGTTTAATGATATGATTTTGTTTACAAATTATGTGGTTAACCATCCCAAAAAATCCAAAATTTTAACTCAATAAAGAAAAAAAAAATTAAAATGTGTCCTGTACCCCCTTAACCATAAATTAATTTTTAATAACTCTAGTGCGGAGCATTTGTCTTAATTAGTCTCCTCGACAACACACGCATATTCATTTGTTCAACGGGCATGTAATTTCATATTTGAAACACGGGAGTCAATATATCCGACTTACGAACTTCCACAGAATACTCTTTAACTTCACGTTGCAGAAGTTTATTTATGACTAGCTGAAAACCCGCACTTCGCTGCGGAGTACATTCAAATTAAATACAACGGTCAATGTATGCAATTATTGCAAAAAATATGTATAAATATATTTATAATAAATACAATGATCAATGTATGCAATTGATGTAAAAAAAACGAAAAAATATATTTATAGAAAAATTGTAACGGATATTTTTATAGACAAAATTATCTAGAAGAAAATATTATAGAGATTCTTTGCTCACTTCTACCCAGACTTGGGTGTATATAATTTGAAGTGGCACTCTATTTGAATTATATACAAACACAGTTTATACATGAAATAATGTTTATTGAATTCGCTGCACATATAATTGGCTTTTACAGCACTAAGCATGCGTACTACTTGTACGGAATGTAAATACAGCTTTTAAGGACAATATATTTTTATACTCACGAACAGTAAGTCAAACCAGCAGTACTGCCACGTAAACTTCTGGCCCGCTAAGGGCTAGAGCAGGATAACACCTTTTCAACCTTAACAACAACTCCCTTCTCATTAATGACGCTGCGTGGTATTTATACTAAACGCGTATGCCAAAATTAGCATATCTGAAGCAGCTTCTTTAATTCACTCAAAAGTTCGATTCTTGTGAATCGAATCTTGTGTATACCTTACACTGGCCTCCCTCGAAAAAAAAATTAGGTAACTGAGGTCTGAACGGCTTCAGTTAACTAATTGAAAACGCGTGCTGGTCTGACTTTTTACATAATGGGTGGCAAAGCCAAAAAACCTTCCACACGTTGTGTGGGGGAAAAACGCCACTACCATTTTACAAAACTAACCCCGAAGGGTCCAGGTGACACCATTACACAGTGGATTTGCAGAGTTGCGGATACTGGGCTGGCCAACTGCGCCCTAAAATATCTATTTTAATTAAAAGTGACAACACAATTGCACAGCATGACATTTCTTGACTGTATCTGCTCTCCCCCAATTTATAATGTACATGTGTTATGATTTGTGAAGTTAGTATGTTAGTTGTTTGTTATCTGTAGTTAGTATGTATTATTTTTTTTTCACTACATGTCCCCTTCAAAAATTTATAAACCAACAGTATACCGTTTTTTTTAGTGCCTCACCACTTCCCCTCAAAATGTTTACACAGTATATACACTGGGGAACTTCAAACCAATTTGGTTCGATTTTATTAAAGGGTGGGAGTTAGAATAAGAAAGTTGATACAAGACTTGTTCCTCATGAATGCAGCAACTTCACTGCACCAGTTTGTCCAATCCGCTGAACCTCTCTTGATGGTCGCAGTCCTAGTAAAGGGGTTCGTTGACCGTGTGGGCATCCTTCGTGCA
This sequence comes from Dolomedes plantarius, assembly GCA_907164885.2. Classification (NCBI taxonomy): domain Eukaryota; kingdom Metazoa; phylum Arthropoda; class Arachnida; order Araneae; family Dolomedidae; genus Dolomedes; species Dolomedes plantarius. The sequence continues at coordinate 56,777,609 of OU015500.1, read as the reverse complement.
GCAGGTCGTAGGTCCTGAGGCGCTGGTCCGGCTTGACGATGGACAGGAGGTCTCTTGGGAGGAGGCCAACCTTGCTGGGCGGCAGAAATCTTGCGTTCCCTGTACTTATGCAAAGGAGCTTTAAAATTGTCATTCTTCCTTTTTATAACCTTGTGTACCTTATGTGTGCCACGTTCATCCTTAGATGGAGGTTTTGTAGTGCACACTTTACTTTTCTCCGTACCTTTTAGAGTATAGACATTAGATTTTAATGCAGATTCTATTTTTTCAACAACCTGACTCTGCTTTTCGTATTTGTGCTTATACGACTTCTTGTTTACCGCCTTAATTACTTCAGTATTAGCAGTTTTAATGCTGGAACCTGAAGGCGCTTTTTCACGTTTTTTATCCCCCTTAACTTTAGTTTTATCCTCTTTTGACGAAAAAGTCTCTTTGAAACTTGCGATATCAGAATCGTTATCATTTAAATTCTTTAACACTGCTTCAGTTTTAGGAAGATTAAGCTTTTCGTACTCGTGCGTTTTATTGCAAACTTTCTCTATAACTTCCGAAGCATCAGCTAAACTACCTACAGTATAACTCTGTGTCAACTTTTCATCCTGATTCTCAGTCTGGTTTTCATGTACTTTATTTAAAACCATATTATCAACCTGGCCTACACAATCCTCATTCGGCTGGAAACTTGAAATAATATCATTACCTAGCGAGTTCCTACTATCGTTTAAAGAATTTTTATTGTCGGCAACTAATAAGTATTCACTAACTTCCGTAACGCATACTTCGTCATCTACTAAATTTCCTTCATTAACAGATGTGTGAATATCATCTAAAATATCAGGTATAGCATTAATAATATCAGGTATAGCATTAATAATATCAGGTATAGCATTAATAGAAGTGTCCGATGATTTATTTTCTAAACCACTAGCATTAGTATCGGCCCTATTTTCAGAAATTTGTACTGGAATTACCGCATTATTCCAGCTAGACTCACTTTCTTTATAAGCCACAAAAATACCCTGACTTTCACTATTCTCAAAATAATGATTACTACTCGGACAAAATAATACATTTGACCAAACAGTTTCAACAGGTTGAACCATATCATGTGAATCAACTTGCCAGTGCAAGTAAGGTGCTTGCATATTATTTTCTTTAGGTGCACTAATTTCATTATAACGCCGTGCGCTTCTATTATTTTGCCTGCGGTACTGCTTACGCTGCTGGTTTGAAACTCGCGAAAAATTTTGGCGCGGCTGTATAAAACTTCTCGTACCTGAATGACGGTGAGGGGTAGCGAAGAAATGTCTATTGTCATACTTAGCTAAAGCTTGAAGGAGGGTAACCTTGCTTGTAATTGTTTGATTATCTAAAAAATCTTGAACACTTGGCTTCAAACGTTGGATAACTATTTTTAAGATTATCGCTTCCGTCAACTCTTCTAAATATTCCTCACACTTGGAAATCTTTTCCGTAGCAAAATCTAACGCAGACTGACCTTCACGTTGCCTTAGTGAATAAATTTCCGCTTCAATTTCACTTTGATTAAAGGTCTTTGGAAAAACACTAAGAAACTGTTGCTTGAATGACAAATAGTCAAAAATCAGATTACTGCTTTGCATACACGTGTACCACTGATATGCACTACCTCTTAAAGCGGCTAGAGCAATTTTAAGTTTATCCCCCTCTGGGGTGCATTGTTGCTGAAAGTAATGCTCAATTTTCTTTAGGAACTGGCTTGAGGGGCCGCCATTGAAGGTGGCTTCGAATGGTGCAATTTGCTGAACCATAATTACCCGAGGAAAATTTCCAGCAGGATTTTGTTCTACAACACTCATTTTTTAAATAGTATATAAGTACTTGCAACAATTTTATCAATATACGTACACAGTACACAGTTTTTAATTTCAATTATGTTCTTCGTTACAAATTTAACGCTAACTACCAGGGTATATATATTTTTCGGGCGCCAGTATAGAGATTCTTTGCTCACTTCTACCCAGACTTGGGTGTATATAATTTGAAGTGGCACTCTATTTGAATTATATACAAACACAGTTTATACATGAAATAATGTTTATTGAATTCGCTGCACATATAATTGGCTTTTACAGCACTAAGCATGCGTACTACTTGTACGGAATGTAAATACAGCTTTTAAGGACAATATATTTTTATACTCACGAACAGTAAGTCAAACCAGCAGTACTGCCACGCAAACTTCTGGCCCGCTAAGGGCTAGAGCAGGATAACACCTTTTCAACCTTAACAACAACTCCCTTCTCATTAATGACGCTGCGTGGTATTTATACTAAACGCGTATGCCAAAATTAGCATATCTGAAGCAGCTTCTTTAATTCACTCAAAAGTTCGATTCTTGTGAATCGAATCTTGTGTATACCTTACAATATTCAAATTACATGTAATAGAACATACTAAAGAATATATTACAGCTAATATCGTATGGTTTGAGGAACATATATTTTACCGTATTTTAATAATTTTTAGGATAATTTCCAATCGTCTGCCGCATTAGCAAGAAAAAAATAATTTTTTTTGTCTATTTCGTTGCTATACACGTGACGATAAATTAATTGAAAGTACCAGAAAACGAAATCACGTGATCAGCATTTAACAAATTAAATTCTAAAAATTAATTTTTAAAAATTCACCAAAAATCTGAAAAAGGAGGTAAAGATTCGAATAAGATTTCATTTTAAAGGAATTTTTATGATCTTTCTCGAGATTTAAATTTTATAACCCTCAAATTATTATTTTAAGAAGAATCGTTATGCAAAATTTCAGCCCTTTAGGTCCAGGGGTTTGGTCTGTGCGTTGTCTGTCAGTCAGTCAATTATGGAACTGTTTTATATATATAGATTATGATAATTACTATCATTGCTAGTATAATTAACATCACAAGATAATAATAATAATGGAAAAGAGGAAAAATATAAATTATATAATGGCTGATATATTTTAGAGAAAATGTCTACGTCCTTACAATATGGATCGTATTCATGTATTTGAATTATACGAACTGCAGACAACAAAGGTCGAATCTGAACTTTCATCAAAAGGGAAAAAGAACTTGCAATGAAAAACTCCATTGTTGACATTTTGTACCATAAAAGAGGAGTGAGTATTTTGTTAGAATTTGAAGTATTGCTTCAGAGTAATATATCAGGAATGGCGGTGAGATTTCATTTCCCCCAACTAATTAGGTCTCTCAATTAATTTCGGTGTCACCATGTCATGGTACGTGATAAAATAATTAAATGAAAAAAAAAGAATATAAATGAAGACTGGGATTATACATTCGTTTTTGTTCTGGATGTAAACCTAATATACAATAACTCTATGAACAGGAAACATTACGCTGCACTCAGAAGAGAGAATATTTAACAGAATTATGTCTCATTAGGTAATATACGGCTATATTCTTTCATCTCAAACATGTACAGGTGTTTTGCACTTAACTCTTTACACTAAAGGAATTGAAATAAAATAGCACATATACTTAGTAAGTTCTGTTGGTTCTTTGTTTACTGTTCTCTCTCGACCTTTCCTGCAGGAGAATTATGACAGACAGCTTATCTGAAAACTTGATATCTACTGAATTCTCGATTTTACATCATCTGCATAAAATATAATATTTGTAATAATAAGAGTCAAGATAGATAAATAAATAGAACATAATATATCTATATATTAAAGAGATTAAAGTAATTTATTACCCACAAAGAAAATGTTTCTCGTAAATAAAAAATATTGCAACTAATAAATTGCTTAATTCAGTCTAATTTGCACATTTTGAATCTTAACATTCTAAGATTGATGGTCTGCAATGGTAATATCAAAGGTAAATTCAAGTTTTAAAAGTTTATGGAAAAAAACAGCTATTCCAAGTATATAATGAATTATCAGAATCAAAATTGCTATGCTTTGGAAATATAACTCTGCTCTTTATTTGAACTACAAAGCTGTATTTATCTTTTAAACTGCGAGAAAATTACGGATATACGACAGAAACAAATTTGAATATTTTATACAATAGGACAGAAATATACTTTCGATATTACGTGCCTAAAAAGCATCAATAAGACATTTAAAGTAGTGGAGACTTAGAATAAATGGTTTCATACTTAGATAAAAACAATTTAGGGAATGTCTAAAATATGAATTTATTTCTTCGAAACAAAACTTCATAACATTGTTATCTCATATCCAATTTCATAAGATAATAACAAAGAAATGGATTGCTTTCATTTTGAAAATATTTCTTCCAGAACATTTTTCAAAGCAGAAATGTATGTTCTTTTATATTTATCTTGAAGAAAGATGTTTTGTAATAAGAATAGTTTCTGTTTCATCTTAAATCTTTATATAAATACAGAGTGATTTTTTCCAGTGCCAAATTTTATTTATTTTTATGTATTTCATGTAAGATTTGCTACGCTATATTTCAAGATGTATTCACTCAGTATTTCCTTTTACCACTCTATGAATTTGTATAAGGTCGGTGCTCCTTATAACGACGGCCATTATAGCGATAGTTTCAATACAACGACCGAAATAGAATATATATATATATATATATATATATATATATATATATATATATATATATATATATATATATATATATATATATATGGTGTCTGGTATAAAGGGCTTAAGTCTAAAAAATTGATTTTTAGATATTTGTTAGTATTGATAAAAAAAAAAAACTTTGACTTGCATAAAGTGCTTGAGTCTATCAATTTTGTATACAAAAGTACATTTCTTTGTAAAAAAGACTCAAATTGAAGTTATTGTCCTCCTATTGGTATAGAAGCCAATAACGTGGTATATTTAAATCACTGTTTTTGACTTAAGCCCTTTATACCGGGCACCATATCCACACACACACACACATGTATATATATATATATATATATATATATATATATACGTATGTGTGTGTGTGTATTAAGTGAATTCCTGATTGTTTATTTCTTCCATTACAATTCACTAGTGGAATATGAAGTTGCTAAATAGATTATGGAAAGTAGTGTGTTGCTTTCTTGAGGTCTGAAAGAAAAATAACGATCACAGATAATAAAATATTTGATGAAGAATTACCTACGGGTACAATTGAAAATATATTTAAAGGGAGATATGAAATGGAGAAATCAGGGGCTGCTGAAATAGAAGAGGAAGCGGGAGCACCCGAGAGAGAAGTTGACAGGGAAAAGAATGTTGAGGCAATGGAAGTTGAAAGAGAAGAGAATGGGCGAGCAGGTAAGAGAAGCTGAAAGAAAGATGAAGCAGGCAACCTGAAAGAAAAGAAAGGCTAAAAGCAAGATGTAAAGGAATAGAACGCTAGAGGAGATGACAGAGATGAAGCTAAAAGTGATGAGATGGCAAAAGCAATAGAATCTGTAAAGAAAAGAAAACAAGGGCACCTGAGACGGAGCATATACTGAAAATGAGAAAATTCGATGTCTTTGAAAACCTTCAGCTCTTACTAGTTACTACCCAGCCCTTACTACGTACGAGTTAGTGCTCAAGCTTACTAGAGTTAGTATTCCGGCTTTATTTACAGACCAGGGATAGTCGACATTCAGAAAATTTCCTTCCAAGAATATAAGGGTAGGTGTATACCTTGTTTATTTTGAACAAGGCATGAGGCGATTGCAAATGCAAGATAAAATTTAGATAACCTGCCTCCTTAGCTAGCCTCACAGAGTGAAATCAATGCATGTTAACTGGGAGACGCAGCGCTAGAATGTATACATCTACTGATTTTCACACGATGATCGAAAATGTGAAGCTTATATTTGTGATTGTGAAACGGTAGTTCCCATATGAAGGCCTTATTTGAATAGTGGTCCAACTCTACTTTTAACAAAATGGAGTTTGCCTCACTTTCATTTTAATACAAGTCATTTCTATCTTATTCTTAAACTCGTACATCTCCAGCTTATTTCTGCTGCCAACAAATAGCATTACCAATCAGACTTTAGCAGTCATTTCTCAGCACTCATTATACTTTAAGGCTCTGTATCTCAAAATGAACAAGAATGGAGTTCTACCACTATTCAAATAAGGTCTTCATATTAACTTGCAGCAGTGAAGTGATATATATAAAGTAAGATGCGGTAGTCGTTGGAGGTACTTGATTTCCGGAGGGCTCTGTCCCAATATCAACGTGGTAAAAGACGTTATAAGCATACCAAATACTTCTGATGCCTTAAAGTCAGACAAAATTTGACAAGCGTACAGCACGAGCAAGTTTTCATTTTAATGAATGAATCCAGACAAAGTTTCGTTGTAAATTGGAATGAACTAGAATGCATGAATATTTCTTAGATGAACGTAACAGAAATCCAATCTCCTAAACCAGTAGTCCGCAGTTTTTACCGTACATCACATCCTGAAAGATATATTTTACGAGAAAATTCAAATGAAGATGAGAGGAACAGTACTGAAGAATAATACTGTCGATGATGATCGCCTGGTAACCCAACAGCCGTTCATAGAGATAAATGATAAGGCTTTGATGAGGCAATAGATAATAATCAAGAATTTAGTGTGAGTCGTCCCCAGGGAAACGGGAAAATTCCATTTTATTTGAAGGACAGTTACTGAGTAGAGAAAGGACAAGGACGTCGATTATTTATCAGGATGGTCGATTGTAAGCTTCGTGATACTAGTTACATTTTATTTTACTCATTTAAATTGGCAGCAGCTTTATTTTTATTATTTGACTAATTTCTTGTTTCGTGTTGGAAACTGGTATATTTGTTATTTTGATTTGATAAATATTACGGTAGCTGTATTTCACGAAAATTTTCGGTTATGTCTCGCAAATACAATATTGCTATATTTTACGAAAAATTACCTAGAAATGTTGCCACGTTTGATGTTAGGACAAGAATTGGTCATATTGTCACCCATACTTATTTGAAAAGAATTCACTTTGCCGAATCTAATAAAAAACTTGTGTGACTGACAGACAGATAGACAGGCACTTTGGAACCTAACTTGCTTTTATGTACAAAGAAAGTCGTTTCATCGATATTTTAACTTGACTATGGGACTCACAATCTCTTGTTTCTATTTCTTCAGTTCTCTTTTTAAGTACAAATTTTTTTTTATATTTCAGCAGATGTCCTCATGACATCGGTGCTACTATTTCTGGAATATATTTTGAGTTGTAATGCAAAATTTTATGAAAAAGTTTACGATAAATAATTTCTGACGGCTAATTTCTTCGATTACACTACATAAAAATGATATATTTAATTTAAAGCAATGTCTGATAAATATCGCTTGTTTGTCGTCCGTATTTGTATGACAAACCAAATTTTCAAAATCATTTGCCTGTGTAAGTGCATAATATGTTGGAAGAATTGAACAAACAGGCAGGACTTTATAGCAGGATGAATAGAAATCAAAAGTAAAATTGATTTTTCCTGAGGGTATAACTCTAATCATAATGACTTATTGCTTCACATTTATAACGTTAAAATATAATTAAAGTTTTCCCGAGGATATAATTTAAAAGAATAAGTGGAGTTTGAAAAAGCTTTTAGTTCCCATTTACAATTATTAGAACAGAATGGAGTTTTGAGAATCATAAATTATATTATTCTTTTCAAAATATTGGGAGAGACACGATGTTTGTTTTAGCGGTATTACCCGAATTTAATCATAAAACCAAGTTTATTATACGTATTACATAAGATTTTCAGTGCTTACGGGCATATTTTCCCATTTCCTATTAATGTAAAACATATTTAAAATATCTCTATGAAATGGGCTTGCTGTCATGTGGATGTCTCTTCGTTGTAAGTAGCATGATGCCGTCATAAATATTAATAAAGGGTAATATTTTAGTTTTGATACGTTTACTGTTATCTTTAAACAAAATATTATATTACAAATTACCATATATATTATTAGATTAGTGTTGACTCCCCCGTAAAGTACTCTTATATACCTATCAACAAAATTAGAACCAATTGAAAGTTCGAAGTATAAAATTCACATATGAAAAATATAAATAAGCTTTAGCTTTTAAATTAAAGCAATGGGGATTCCTCGTCAAATTACATATCATCTTATAAGACATAGACTTCCTGACCACAGATAGAAAATGCTTACCTTCTAATTAACGACTTAACAGAGCATTATATTTCGCATTTTAATTCGAAGTGCATCGGATCAGTTTATTAATTAATTAAATACTAAATAAAATATTATTATACTCTTTTTCCACCTAGAGATTTAAATATTGAAATAAATAAATAAATATATATATATATATATATATATATATATATATATATATATATATATATATATATATAACACTCCCCAGTGATGGACCGGACAGTAGGATGTGATGGTAAAAGGGAAGAAATACATGCTTTAATGCTTCAATAGGGGGACGGTCCCCCACGTGCTTCATTTACACTAGCAACCCTTCTGGGCATACTTTCAGAAAGGTTTTGATACACAGCTGTGGGTATTTGTGTCCATTACTGCTGCAAGAAAGTCGCCATCTCAGCTGTATATTTCAGTCGTGGTTCCCTGGTCCGTAAGCGTCTCACTGACTCTCCCACAAATGTTCTGTGGGGATTAGGTCGGGACTCTGATAAGGCCAGGGAAGACGTTTTGCATCCATATCTTGAAACCACTGCTTGACAGAGGCTACAACATGACATGCAGCATTGTCTTTGTGGAGTAACATTCGGCCATTCCATAAAATTGCCAGAACGTAGGAAGAATCTGATTGTCCAAAATGTTCATGTAGGCGTCGGCGTTCTATTTACTATTAACAACAATCAAAGGTTCACGGCCTTACAACGAAAAACTCCCTCAAACAAGTTCACCACTACCGAACTTGAGAGTTGGAACGATGCCTTCGGGTTATAGACATTCGCCGGGCATTCCCAAGCACGCCCATCTGCCTGGAAGAGCGTGAAGCGTGACTCGTCACTTCATTAAACAGTTTTCCAGTGGTCCACAGTCCAGTTGCGACTTTGCAAACACCAACGAGTCTGCTGGCTTTGTTGGAGGAGGTGATGTTTAGTTGTGCGGTAACACATATATGGATATTGAGGCCGTGCATGTCTTTCCGCAAAGTATTGGGGTGCACCATAACCCCTGCTTCCTATGAAAACTCACTGTTGATGATTTGGAGTCGTTTCTTGCGGTTGTTACGAACTTCACGCTTCAGGACTCGCCGATTCCGGTCGTTCAGTTTACGTGGACAATCAACGTGTTCAGTTCGTGTCCCAAGTCCCTTCTTCACGACATCACCAACAGTTGACTGTGGCTGTGATAATTCTACCGGAATTGCGCGAATGGACTTAACATTAATGTGGCAATCAACTATAACACCTCTTTCAAAGTCAATAAGTTTCTTTCGTTTCGACATAAAGTCACAATTTCACACATAACTAACGACGTTACCACTTTCCATATCCTTTTTAACTTTATCAGGTCACGTGCGAGTACTGGATTTGCATAAAATCCGACACGCAATCGGATTTTATGCAAATCTGCTAACGTCTGGCCCATTATTGTAGGGTGTTGAATCCTTCATTCGATGTGAAGTGAAGTGTTCATCCCTTGTGAAGTGAAATGAAATGTTCTATCAGTCATGATTTAAAAGCAACGTGCTTTCCACCTATGTATGTCTTATCTGTGTAATGTTCTTCTGACTTGGCTCTTTAGACTGATTAAATGCAAAATTCTTTGAATTGGAGCTATGTGTACGTGTTCGTTTCAAACTAATAGAGTCCATTAGGGTAAAGTAACTCCAGGGTATATACGTATATATATATATATATATATATATATATATATATATATATATATATATATATATATATATATATATATATATATATATATATATATATATATATATATATATATATTTATATATATATAATAACAAAAATATACACTACCGCTTATGTTATGGACTCATTTTCCATATATATACAACTTTCTTTGATCTTATATCTGGAATATAATTTTAGTCAACAAATCTTGCTTGGTTTAGGATATAGAATTAAAGCAATGGGGGTATTTGGAGGCAGTTCTACTGCATGGGGTAAAAAGTCCCGGATTTAGCATTGAAAAAAACATTTTTTTGTCAAAAAATCGATTTTGTCCTTCAACATAGATACACTTATTTCAACGGTCCTCTAGCATTTGAATACCTTTCATATAGTACGATTTGTCAAGGGCTTCAGAATGGACATCAGTTCCGCATTTGACAATCTCATTTTATGAAAATCTCTTCCCCTGAAGCCATCTCTTCAAGTTAGGCAGCAAATAATAGTCGCTGGGGGTGAGATCTGGAGAATACGGTGGATGGTGGATCAATTCGTATTTTAATTTATTCAATTTTATGATCGCTTTCATTGATGTGAGAGCTGGTGAATTGTCTTGGTGAAACAGGACTTTTTTTCTCGCCATGCGCGGCTTTTTTTCTTGATATCGTCCTTCAAGCGGTCCAATAATGCTGCTTAATACTCTCCTGTGATTGTTTTACTTTCTCAAGATAGTCGATGAATATTGTACCACGTGCATCCCCAAAAATACTGGCCAATACCTTTAGAGCCGACTGTTGCGTCTTCGGTCGGTATGGTCGGCTTTTGCGAGCTTCCAATCACCCGGCAGACTGCCTTTTTGATTCAAGTGTGCAATAATGGTTCCATGTTTCATCCATTGTTACGGATCGGCGGAAAAACCCGTTTGGATTACGCTTTTATAGCCAAAGCGTGCTTTGAGTTATCGGCACGCTGTTGCTTTTGGTCAATTGTCACCCATCTCGCACAAAGCTTTTTCATATTTCAAATGCAAAATGTGTCTCACCCATTCTGTTGATATCTGTACTGTCAGCTGTCTCCCTTACTTTCACTCTGCGGTCTTCCAACGCAATACGGTGGACTTTATTGATGTTCTCTGGAGTTGTTGTCTCAATTGGACGTCCAAAACGTGCGGCATCATCGGTGTTCGTACGACCATTTTTAAATTCACTAAACCATCGACAAATGGCTGTTTTCGACTGAGCAAATGTTCTATAATGTTTTTCGAGCCATTCTTGGGTTTGGACGGTATTATTTTCATCATAAAGCAATGTTTAATTGAGACGCGAAATTTTTTTTGATGCTTTCTTTACACAAAATCAAAAGTAGCGTTACTTACACGACCGCAACTCGTAAATAAATGGCCGTCATGTCATGAAATTTTGATAGCAGTCTTTTGAAAATTATTACTAATAGAACATTATACGGAAATTTCATTGCGGATGCCATTCAGTGGCGAGTCCCGGGAATTTTCACCTCATGTAGTATCATTGCAAATAGTTGAGAAAAAATTACTTAAATTTTAATGATGATTTTTTTAAAATTTGATTCATTAAAAATATTTTTCACTAAATATTTCTTCCTTAAAAAATCCTTCTTTAAGAACTTTATTCATTAAAATAATTCTTTAAAATTTTATTTCCATTCACAGTTTAATGAGGAAAAATGACTAAATTTCTATGTTCTCTCATCAACCATAAAAGTTGCAAACTGCTATATTTTGGCAAATTGAAAAATATGAGCTATATTCTATCTTGAAAGCCAAGTCTAAATTACAACAACAAATATTGGAAAAAATATAAACAATATTTTTGAGAAATTGCTTTACATTAAAAAGAGTTTGCGACTTTATTAATCCTTTATATTATGATAAAAATTTATAAAAACAGTTTTCAGAAAGATATCCTTTTTACAAAATAAATTTAAAATTTCGTTAGAAAACTATCTTTTTAAGTTTCCAGTCTCTTTACATATTGAGTTTATTATCTAAATAATAGATGTACTAGAAAAAAATATTAGATATTTAAAAAAGCAAAATATTAGGGAAAATATCATTACAAAATGAATTATTTAAAATCGAATTTTTGTATCTGCACATGTCTTAAAAGTACGTTTTTCGTGTGCTTTAGAAAAATAATCGTGATTCATTTTCTGAACATATATTTTAAGAGGCCCTTAGGAGTGAAAGAAATGATTAATAATATACTCCCCATTGTTTAAGAAAAAATGTATTTGTGAAGAATAACTATTTTCTTTTATCCAAGGAGCAAATGAAAAGACATTGGAAAATATACTGTCTGGCATAATACCTAAATATTTATTATATTGTCATTTTTAACCTAAACCTTAAGTTAGATTTTTGGTGCTCATGGGATTAATCCCCGTTGCAGAGCAAAAGTTAACATTCCGAATAGTATTACTTATTTAAAACCCTCATTTATATTCTATTCAAGTAGTGATATATACGCACACTAATTTTTAATTTTATGAAAATATTGAATTTTAATGCAACCTGATTCTGCTTGAATTTTTCTTCATTCAGTTTTATAAAACTTAAGATTGTGTATATCTTAGTGTTCTGTTCTAATGCTCTAGTATGAATATAGATGAAACATTTCACTACCGAAATAAAAATCCGATTCCTCCGGGAAAAATACCTCTGAAACAAGTTTGAGGAATGATTTTTTTCTTCTTCTCACAGTTTGCAACGCATGTGCGCAATATTCTCAAGAGACAGTAATACCTGAACTCAGTGCGACAATATTCTTTCAGCGGTATTATTCTAAAGACCATATAGTAGAACATATTGCATATCCGGCAGTCTAAAGCATCTTATCGGCTACTATAGTTTGTCTTTTGCGTCAACTTCAGGTTTTTTTCCCTCCTATAGGTCAAACGTAACATTTTGCCTCAAAGGCGAAAAACACGATAGATTTTATATGTCTTCATACATTTAAAATATATCGATATTTAAAATCGATAAACATGATAGATTTTATATGTCTTCATACATTTTTATTTATGTTTTACTTAATCATGTGGTACAGTGAAGCTAATTTAAATATTTTGATTGAAAAAGTTAAATGAGAGCAAAAAAATTACTCATAATCATATGATAGTGTATGTGAAAGATTCAATATGAGGGAAAATAAATACAGGCACACACACACACACACACATAGGGGAAGGTGGGGTAAGATGACGAACTTAAGCTTCAAATATTTTTCCTAAATTCAATAACTGGTTTAAAAACCTGAAATTTACAGAAAGACTTCTTTCAACCTTTATGTTTTATAAAAAAAATTGAAACGATTTCATCTCTTGGAAGATGGCAAAATATTCCCTTCCCCCAAGAAAGTAAATTTGTCATCTTACCCATTAGGTGGGTTAAGATGACTAAGGGCGGTGGGTAAGATGGCGAATCGATAACAATATAAATCAAGATATAAAAGTTTATTTTCAAAAATTCAGAGAAACAACTTCACTTAGGTACTTAGTGAAAAAGGCACAGATAAGACTAAAAATACAATGACAGATTACCCATAATGAAACAAAAACTTAAAGAATTAGATACAAAAATTAAGAAAAACATAGGTAATAAAGTTCATATACAAAAGGGTCTGTCTTTCGCTTCATTATAATCCCAGCCGGAACATTGAGCATGTGCGCAAGATTTGCACCTGAAACACTGATACCATTTTTCGTCCTTTCCCTCCTCCCAGCAAATAATGCAGCCTTTGTCCAATAAAGTTTCAGTATCATAGTCATCATCCTCCACATATGGAACTTCTTGTGATGACTCATCAGATGACCAGTAATCCCGTTGACGTATTCTAGATTTCCTTCTTTTTCTAGGTGTTATCGGTAAACATTTAGCTTTCTTTGACGCTAAGGTTTCAGCTTTCCTTTTCAATCTTTCCTGTCGTTTCAGTTCCATCAATTGCTTTTCTTTCTTCGTTTTTTTAAGAACTTGTTTTACAGGAGACCCAGAAATGTGGTAAAAAGGCAGTTTCTTGTTTGGTTTCCTGGTTGTTTTCTTCCTGGCTATCGGAAGTGGAGGAAGAGCTGAGGAAGTTGATGGCTGTGGAGATAGGGTTGATGAACTGGTAGGTTGAGGAGGAAAGGCCGATGAAATGTGCTGCTGACAAATGGTTGTATAATCTAATTGGTTGTTTTCAACAACATCAGTAGTGTACGAAGCGTGAAAATCTTCGTCTGTGAAAATATTGCTGTCTAGAGGCTCAATGCCAGTAGCTCTGAATCCGTTCACAGCAATCTAAACAGTACTAATTCGAAGGTAGTCTCCTCGTCATCTTACCTCACAACGGCATTTTCGATTTCAACTTGTTGATCAGTATCCAAGCTTATCGTAATTAAACTATACCATACATGATTTTTAACGTTACGAGTTGCATTTTGAGAGAGAAAAGTGGAGGATAAAAAATAACTTACCGTAGTCGAGTAATTCCTTGCACTGTGAAGTCCAAAATTTACAAACACAGATTAAAGAAATACATTTGGGTCACCACTACACACAAAACGATCTTAACTTATATTACTTGTAGTGGGCGTCATAACCCAATACTAGAGTCTTAAAAATTGCCTGGACAGGTGCTGCTATCTATGATTGCGTCGGAGAAATACCGAGTTCGTCATCTTACCCTACTTTCCCTTATCTATCTATCTATCTATCTATATATATATATATATATATATATATATATATATATATATATATACGCTCGTCAAAAGTGAAATTGCAACACCATGAAGGAATGCGCGTAGCGAGGTGAAAATAGCAGGATTGGTAGATATCAGAGACATGAAAGTGATTAAATGCGCTTGCGCATCGGGTCACATTATACACAGTTTCTGGCTATAAAAGCCAATAGCTGTCCCTATCTTTATATGCTATCAATGACAGATTATTGCTGTAACGGAACTTGAAGAAGGGTAGAAAAGTGCCTCGGGCACATCAGCTAGCTGAATACCAGCAGTTATCGTCTGAGGAACGAGAACGTATCCTAGAATTGGATGATATCGGTTTGTCCATGTCCGCAATTGCCAGTCGTGTTGGATGAAACGTCAGTACAATTCAGCGATGCGCTGCACGATGGACGCAGTACCATCTGAGAACACAGCAAAGAGTCAGTGGATCATCCAGGTGAACGTCAGATTGCACTGATAGGCAATTTCGGCGAATGTTTCATGGGCACCCGTTCGCCAGGGCAAGTCATATTCAAACCTACCTACCATTGTAGATGGGCCTCTGTCTCCTGCCAAACCATCCGTAACAGGTTGCATGAGGAAGGGATGCGCTCACGGCGGTCAGCCACTGGGGTTACTTTAACCTCTCGACACAGGGCTCCTCGTCTGCCTTTGTGTTGACGTGATCGTTACTGGATGAACTAATGGCATCGGACATTGTTTTCAGATGAATCCCGATTTTTTTATTGAGGAATGACGGTCGTGGACATGTGTGGAGTCTTTGGGGATAACGCTACATGAAAGCTCATATTGTCGAACGTCACACTGGCCACACACCGGGCTTTATGCTTTGGGGTCGCATTATGTTCGGATAGCGGACAGCCCTTGTGAACATTACTGTCAGTTAAATATCAGCCCGGTACGTTACACAAGTTGTTGTGCCTGTTGTTCGGCCACTTGTGCAGGCCGCATCCGGCACGTTATTGCAGCAGAACAATGCCCGGCTTCATGTCGCATGTTAAACTATGAACGGCCTCAATGGAATTCACATTCTACCCTGGCCGGCAGCCTCACACGACCTCTCTCCCATCGACCATGTGTGGAGTGCCATCGGACATGCGGTGCACAGGGCACCGTAGTCGCATACCGTAGATTACTGAGAGCTGGAGTGGACTCAGCTTGGCAAGGAATATCTCAGAAGATCATTAATAGCCTCATAGACAGTATGCCTCACCGTTTAGAGGCCTGCATAACTGCCGGTGGTGGACACATTCGATACTGAATAAACATTTTAATTTTACATATCTTTGTTTGTTTCTTTACTCATCTGCATAAGTGTCTTACCTCTACCGATTATTTTCACATCGCTACGAGCATTCCTTCATGGTGTTGCAATTTCACTTTTGACGAGTATATATATATATATATATATATATATATATATATATATATATATATATGCATACATAACCTGTTTTTGTTTCTAATATCCCCTGGTCGGAATTTATTCCAGTAACGGTCTAAGGGGTGTATCTCCCGTTTGTAATGGCACCACAAGAGTCGGAGTCCGAGCCATGGAACAATCCAAATTTATACGGAGCACCCCTAGGGGTGGCATCTGGAAGGTCATACCCTCTCCTACCCTCTGTGACCTCGTAGAGGGACTTTCCGGTCTACAGATTCAACGTGCCCGTATCCAGCCTAGACACGGAGGTATTTAACGGTGCTTGTCGGGAATCGATCCGAGCACCCTCAACACCTTAAGCGGTCACGGTACCGCTAGGCTACCTCGAGTCCGCATTCATAAGTGCATACTCTAAATAATTATGCCTGTGCACAGTCTTAAAAATCATTCCTTGTAGGTCAGTCAAATACTATTTTGAATATTAAGAATAGATGAAATCTAGAAATTTTTAATATCCGAGATGCCTTTTAAATTGCATATTTAAACTGTAAATTTGTGCAAATAGTCCAGTCCATCATATAGTTTTAATTCACATATATTTGGTAAGTGTTTAGTTGAAATTTTTGAACGCATAAAAGACGAATTTTGTAAGAGCCCACGTTTTTCATAGAGATAACGTAGTATTTTTCTCAAAGAACACGTTTTTGTATGCACAAATGGGGTAAGACAAATGATAAATATGACACAATAATATCGACAGCAGTGGGATGCTAGACTTATTTGAAAAATGCCATAAAATGATCAGTACACACAAAATATCATATATTTTCTCATATTTTAAGGGAATGTAAATGCGCCTATTTATATATTTATTGATCGTGGGAAGCATTTATTTTGAATATCGTTAAATTTTTGGTGAATTTGTCCAGAAAATGGATTTATTATACTTCAATTTTTTTTACTGTGAAATGAAAGTATTTTGAACGTGGAAAACCGTTTAGAAATAATATGAAGTTTTAAAACGATTGTTGACATTTGACAAAAACCTAATTTTATTATGTTCAAAGAAATTTGACTTAAACGATATAACAGATAATGTTCTTACAAATAGTCTATGCCAGCTTTAATCTGTTCCACGAAATTATACGTAGTGCTAACGATATACTTCTCCAGAGCAACCTGTAGTCGTAGACTTTGCCTGCATACAGTATGCACCACACATCTGGCAAAAACACTACATGGGAAAAAATTAACATGGGGATTTTAACATGGTGTAAACCTAGATGCATGACTATAGGATAAACAGGAGCTGCCAACTGACTCTTCTTCCAGGAAATAAAATTGCCTTCCAGCTAAGTAATTTTTGCTACCAAAATCATGGGAGCTATTTGGTACTCTCCGGTGTTAATTCTATTTCGGCACATTGTCAATCACCAATAAAACATTAGATAATTTCTGTTCATGTAACGCCCCCCCCCCCCTACAGTATTATTTAAATGTGTTCTGTGGAGAAGCACATAATGAGGATAAAATAAATTTCCTTAGCAACTAAAAACTCTGATGATGATTATTTTTGCAAATTTTATCATGCTTTCTAGACTGTGTTCCATGAATTTTTAAATTTTTCAAGCTATATTAGGCATATTAATCTAAACGACCTATAGCATACAGGGTGGTCTTAAAAATACTTTGCCGATATATGGACCTCTAGCGGTTGTTTCATTCAACCGATCGAGTTCAGATTTCATATACAGATATTCAGGGGTATGAACTCAAGATTCTGTGAATGGCAACCACGTGTCACTCACGGTTACTGTTATAGTTCAGAAACTCGAAATTTTCGAGTAGCAACGCCCACTTTTAACCATCGCAAAATGCTCAGCGTATGCGAGAATCCCAAAGAGCGTTGGAACGGTACGTGTATCACAAAAAAAGGACGCGTTATGCACGCACAAAAAACAGCCCTGCGATTGGCCCGTGGTGGCACTTATGTGGAAAATGAGTAATAAAGTTTTTCTTTGTCGGATCTGTGTTGTCATCAGTGATTGGTATCTTGCCTCTAGATATGCAAATTTCCTCCGGGCGCCCCGATCGTGTTTTTGTTGGCCGTTCTCAGAGCTGTTATTTGTGTGTGCATAACGCGTCCGTTTTTTGTGATACACGTACCGTTCCAACGCTCTTTGGGATTCTCGCATACGCTGAGCATTTTGCGATGGTTAAAAGTGGGCGTTGCTACTCGAAAATTTCGAGTTTCTGTACCTATAACAGTAACCGTGACTGACACGTGGTTGCCGTTCACAGAATCTTGAGTTCATACCCCTGAATAACTATATCTGAAATTTGATCTCGATCGGTTGAACGGAATAAGAGCTAGAGGTCCATATTTCGGCAAAGATTTTTTATGACCACCCTGTATGCTATAGGTCGTTCTAGATTAATATGCATAATATAGCTTAAAGAATTTTTCGATTTTCTGTACCTATAACCGTAACCGTCGGCGCCATTTGGTTGCCGTTCACAGAATATCGAGAATAACTATATCCCACTGAATAACTATATCTGAAATGTCATCTTGATCGGTTGAAAGGAACAGCCTCTAGAGGTCCATATATTGGCAAAGTTTTTTTATGACCACCCTGTATATTTTGAATAACAGGATCTTCATACACCTTAAATTTTATATGCTATTAGCTTTCCGATATAAACGAGAAAAAATTTGTTAATATTCTATAAAAATTTCCTGACACATCCTTTATACCGAAAAAAAAACATAGATTATATTCTGATTTCAAAAGGACAGCTTCAAAATATTACCATTTCAAAATACATGCACTTTACGTTTTAAGCATTTTTTCTCAGAAGAGAAAACAGCTTCACTGAATTTTACATGACTTCATAAATAGTAATATAGGAATTTTCATACGCAAAGAAAACGTTTTGGTACGAATACACTTGCATATTTTTAGATCTTAAATTATGAATGTCCCAAGAGAACTTATTTCATCCCTTCACCAATACAAATGCAAATTGCCACAAGTGTACTTTTTATATACAAAATTTTACTTTTAAGTTTGCTATCCCAGAGTTCAATTGAAATGAAGATTTTGATGCTAATTAAAATAACATTGATCTATTATAAACTTATAGTAGAAATAAAACGTGTCCTAAAACTTTAAAGTCATATATAATTACTTCCCGTAGGCCAGTTGAGGAAAATTATTTATTACTTCCTACTCATTAATATGTTACAATGCTTGGATTTTTTTAAGCGGGGTCATTTTTCTTGCATTCAGTCTCAAAAAGGACTAGAAGATATTAACCTAGCTTAGAAATTTCCACGGAGAACCCTTCATACAACTGATTGCAGCTGATTCATATAATATATATGAGTTTTTAATATTTCGTTCTTAAAATTATTTAATAAAAGTTACCAACAATTGATAAAGTTACGACTTCCTTTTGCTGCCAAGTTAGCTTACTTAAAGAGTAAATATTACAAAAGGAAATGTCCCAGGTTCTATTTCTAGTGAAGGAAATAATCTATTATATTCCGAAGAATAAACAGATAAAGCTTCTCAGCAATTTGATTGAACTTAGCGTACTCTAATACCGGTATAAAAAATTTCTTGTGTTCTAAATCGAATTTCAAGAGAAGAATCATATTACTAGAATCAGGTGATGAAACAGTGAGAAAGTCTGTTTTTCCGTTTCATAGGAATAGTAATTCCGCGTCAGGTTGACCACCTGACTGAGACATATGCTGTATGGCACCCCAAGCCCACAGTCAAGAATCAGAAATGGGCACTGCCGGTCTTGGTCCACAGCGGATGAGTTTAGTTCTTTTAGTTTTTAGGAATAGTAATTAATGAACCTTTGAGAAGCAACATACATTTCAAAAGGAGGAAAAGTGATTATGAAAATGCTATTTCACCAACATGTCTTCTATGTTGCGTTTGAACTAATTAGGTTACTGATAATTTTCTGTCTGTCGTTAAGCTCGGATATCTGCTATTTTAGTGAGAACGGTATGCTTTGACAAAAAAAAGGTTATTTGTTTTCATAAACATTGAAATCACAATAATGTATGCATTTATCCTTGGAAATAAGAAAAAAAAATTAAAACTCCAGAGTTCCTAGCATTAATGAACTAGGTTGCTCCCTTATTAAATTTGAATCCCCCCAACAAAAAAAAAATATTAACTATCAGCTATACCATGCTGAAGGGTTTGTAATGAGGGCGAAACATCGGTTCTCCTTGAGTCCGCTTATTAACTATCTACCTATGTTCAAATAACAGCAATCTGTTACTTGGGCTTGTTCTAAGCAAATTTTGCCATTTTCAAGGAATCTAAATTCTGTCCTGCACATGAGACTCTTCCCGGTGCTCGAGGACAGCATTTCGTTGTCACCAGTAAAAACGTATACAGTAATTCCTCTTTTAAGTTACCTCCCCTCTAGCAAACTTGTCACCTATGCCAAGCTTTGAACGTCGCAATAAGGGTGAAACACCTAAGGCAGGAACATGGCTTCTGTACGGGCGCGGTGGACCTGTTCGCAAAGACAGCAGGACAATGACCTGCAAGTTGCTGGTTCGATGCCCATTGCTGGAAAAACCATCGACGTATACAATAACGACGGCTGGTGCACGGAAAAAATATGTCGTAGCTGCAATGTTCTCCAAGTTCCCAAAATACCTCTGGAGGTGCGGGGTCAAGTGTTCCAGTCTCGTCACTTGACTCAGTTCGAAATTATGGGACCGGACTCAAACCCATGTGGTACTAATTAACACTGGAGCCCCTTCAGCCCAATAGCCTATATGGACCTGGTATAAACCAACAACCTGGGGGCATGAGCAACAACAAAAACAACAACACATGACTTCTGTTACACTTAAAATGCCTATCTTTTCATCAATGACTCCGCTTACTAGGGTTCTCGCATTTTTTTTTCTTTTCTTTTTTTAACCACAGTAATTAAATTGAAAAAGTATTTCCCATTAGACGTACTTTTATTTAATTACTCCGCCATATTGACTAATGCAGGCCAATAACTTTGCGGCTAGACAGTGTTCTGGGAAGTTTCTTTTTTGGAATTGCTGGAGTGATTATCGAACACATTGTTAATATACTATATCATAAATTTATTCTATAACTAATGTTATTTTCTTAACATAATATACATATTTGAATCATTTTGTTACAATCAGTAATACATTTAGTGAATTAATATTTTTTTTCACGTTTACTTTCATCAAAAAATATTTTCTTTCTATTGGAGTTATAGTTTGTAAAACTAGAAGATACACGTTCTGAAATTACTGATATTTAATTTAATATTTTATACAAATTACATGTAATACGTAGTTGCATAATGGAAACAATTTTGCATTCTAATAAAGAACCGAACTTTTATAGAACATATAAAAAACTTATATAAAAATCCTTTTATATATTTATAAAATAAACAATTTAATTTTTTCTTTCAGTACTAGATTTTTAAGCACTCCTTCTCATACCTCATCTTTCCTAAATCAAAGAGGACCAAATATAAACGGGCAACGTTTAACTCAATAGTTTATTGCATATTACTATTATTTTATTCAACAAATTTCCCTTTAAAAATTGTTCACAAAAACTTTTCTTTCAGAAAAAATAAAATAAATAAATAAATAATAATAATAATAATAATAATATATATATATATATATATATATATATATATATATATATATATATATATATATATATATATGTATATTATTTATTTATTAATTTCTCTATATTTCCTTCTCTGATGAAAAAAATTGTCATGTTCCCGAGTTGACTATAAACTAAAATGCAAAATTTCTTTTTAGGATAAAACTATTTTATTTTAGAAAGGTGAAAATTTAGATAATCATTAACATCTGTATTGGTTTATAATTTATTTTAAATATGGGTGTCTTCAAAATTTAATTCCTGGATGTAGTTATAGAGATTATTAATATAGACAGACCGTTTGACATATATTTTTATTGTATGTTAGATATATTAAATAATTCAAATGTTCTCTATTGTACAGTCTATACATTTCAAAATAGTATTTAAACTCTTGAATATATATAAAAAAATAAATGCGTGTCATTGTGAAGCTTATGAAATGAAAATGCAAAACACATTTATAGAATATGTAAATTAGGAAATAACAACTTTTTTGTGTAACAGTATCACAAGAAAATAATTAGATTTCTAAAATTAAAAATTTAGAAAACATCTCTAGCGAAATACTTTGTTTCACTTCTTATCGGTGTTTCAAATTTTCTAATGAAAAGAATTCAAAGAATACGAAGTAAATTTTTTTTATTTATTCCGAAGATGTAAAGTGAAAAGGGAAAAACATTTTTTTGAACACACATTTCTCATAAAACAAATTAAACATTTCTTAATATTTTCGTATCTGATGAAAAATTGAATTCTTTGTTTAAACTTTCGTTTTCGTTTATTAAAACCCAGATGAAACGATATAAATACACATAATTTTAATAAAATAATAAAAAAAGGACTGTGTTTAATACCTCCATATGTTATTTAATCCCAAAAGTTCAATCGATATTCGGAAAGAAAAACTAGCTTTCAGTGGGATTTAATTACAAAGTATTTCAAACTTTTTACGAGATATTCTTCTGCAGCCATTTTTCAGTTAACCCTTTTGTCTAATTGAAAACATTTATTTGAAGTTTTCATTATTCTTTTCAAATTTTACTGCTTTCAAGGATCAATAGTGTGCATGGATTTTCCCAATTTTTGATATTTCGTTGTTGAAGCATATTTTTTTCCTTTCAAATCTAATTATTATCATTCTGAGTTTTTAAACACTCAGGCAGAAACATATTATTTCCTTTACAAATTGTGGTTTGTCGATATTTCTTCCTCTGTTGAATATTAGAAAAGGAAAGTTGAAAAAAAGTCATTTTTTAATAATTTATTGTGATGTGCAGGAATATTTCTTTCGCCAAACTACAACAAAGTATTGAATATTTATTTTAATGTAATATCGTTACTACAGAAAAAATAAGTTACAAAGGATGAGGTTATCATTTTCATCGATTTAAAAAAACGTGAAAGAATCGAATACCTGAATTAATGGTATGAAGTATTGACTTATTTTTTTAATCTAATATTTTTTGTTTAGAAATTAGAAAGAAAAATTCTGTTGATAATTATATAATTTTCCTACTTTTTTCCGTGACAGCTGTTGCAAAATATGTTGCATCCCATACCAATTTATCTGGAAATCATTTTAAAAAATTTTCTTTCGTGATAATTAGGAGTGATTTCAAATTCTTTGAAGCTGCTGCCTGCAACAGGGAGTCAGATGGATAATTTTTTTTTCTGGTCCTTCTGTAAGTAGTTACATGTCATCTAAGAAGCATGGACAAAATCCTTTTAATTAAAGTAGAGAACAAAGTTTCAAGATTTTCTGCGCTGATGATAGGAATTTAAAAACGTTGAGATCTCCTGAAATACGAACTGTATTTCTGAAGTCATCTTTATATTTGCACACTTAAACCATATTAAGGTCCTAATGTTTTATGTTCTGTTAAACATGGAATCAAATACTTAGGATATATGCAAAAATAGTGTGCACGAAAATCACCGATCAGCACAAACATTATAGCCATAAACAGTCTATTCCATGAGAGTCTATTTTACATTTATATTGTCACTTTAGAAAGTTATTAACGTTAATCTCATAGTTAATATCTAGGCTGAGCAATCAATTCGCTATTATTTCACAGATGACTAAGGGACAAATAAGCTGTTTTGATCGGAGAATCTCGGAAATAGCAAGAATACAGGGCTGTTCAAACTAATCAATCGAGGGAATTTATATCAGAGTTGGTGAAAAAATTCGGATTAGTAAAATCGGTAGAGAACTGTCGTATCAGCGTGTTTCATTGATGTAAAATGACACCAGAGGTTATCTGATCCTGCATGCTGCTAAAGGAAAAGTGCTCTTACAGTTTCAATTGGGATCATAGGATAAGTGAGTCGACCAAACTGCCATATGCCTTTCTTGAATGTGGAGTTAAGGAGAAGCTGACACCGCAAAGGCACTGTTATCAACTGTTCATCATCAAAAGAGATTGCTGTAAGCACATGAGCATAAAATTTTGGACATGGTGTAAGGTTTCCTGGTTATAGAAAAGAAATTCCTATCACAATAGCTGGACAACTTGCAGATTTGCAAAGGAAAGTTTTTGCTGTTTTTGCGTGGATTTTAAAGATAGTATTAAAAACTGGGTGATGCTTTCTAAGGAAATTTTTGAATTGCTTACCTATGTGGACTAAATTACAGCCGTCAGTTGTTACTGACTCTCTGAGAGCTACTATTTACTGGAACTGCGAAGACAATCAAGAAAACGTCAAGAACTGCGTAGATGACGTCTATCTACACAGTTGCTTTCTATCAGCAAGACAATTATTCAGGCCACACCGTAGAAAAGTTGAGGAATGTTTGTGTGGAAGAATTGCAGCAGCAGTAATCATGATCTTCAAATTCCCTTGTTTTCAATGTCATCGAATATTTATGATGAATCTGAGGAAGTAACTAGTAATGTATTCCCACAAGGACGTAATTTCGAGGATTTAAAGAATCTGGAGGACTTTCGGGTTTACAGCTAACTCTATTTTACAAATTTATAAACACAAGCTATTTTTATTGTCAGAAGACATTAAAAATCCCGTTCCCCATACTAATTACACGTTTTAAAAGTTTTGGTTGATCGATGCAAATTCAATACATTTTAATTATCTTTATTATCCTATATATGCTTCAAAATGGTTTTAAATATAATCAAGCTTAGAAGTACTGTAAATACTTAAAACTACATTTTAGCAGAGTTTTTATTCATTAAAAAATTTGCAATATTTGATCTCATCGTCTTTTATTTTCTTTATTAAAAATTATTGAAACTATACAAATTTAATGCCTAGACTAAGAAAATTTTAATATCATGTTCTTGTTTGTCATTTAACATAAATAAACTGGACACGGCACAACTATATATATATATATATATATATATATATATATATATATATATATATATATATATATATATATATATATATATATATATATATATATATATATATATATACACTTCCAGCTAAGTTTATCAAAGATTAATGTGTTTCAAAAATATTTTTTTAAACGCATAAATCTCCTAACATAAAATACTTGAAATAAATGTCACGTTTACGAATGTTCTGAAACATCATACGATCCAGTAATAGAGTTAGAATTTTTTCGACATCTTGTCAAAATTCAATATTTCGACGTAATTTCCTCCCTTAAATACTAAATATTTCTATTGAAACATTAATTTTGTATACTAATTTCTTAGATACTGGTATTTTTATTTTTAAAATGAGTATTTGTCATTAAATAAAAAAAATAGAGGATGTATATCAGTAGTTATTGATATACAGATATAGAAAGTAGTTAAAATGACTTCAAAATTCTGTATCTTGCGAACAAAATCCTAAAAGTGTTCAGTAATATTTACCCTTGTATTAACAAGTCATACATCGAGAGAAACAGTAACTCTATAAATTTTAATTTCCAAAACCATAATATCTAAATTCGCTATACTTATGCCTTAATTAATAAATGCGTTTTAATGAGTAAAAGAAAAACAGTCTCTCACAATCAAAATAATCTTCACATATTTTGCATTGTAAAAGAAAACCAATTGAGAAGTCTTGCTAACATAAGATGTGTTGTATACCTTAAAGAGTTTCCAAAAGATGCATCATAGTTTAGACTGCAAAGTAGTATAAACAATTTCTTCTTAGTTTACATGATAAATTCTGTATAGAATGTTTTTAAATTATTCGAAATAAGCATCTAAATTTGCATAAGCATATATGTATATATATATATATATATATATATATATATATATATATATATATATATATATATATATATATATATAACATATAGACATATATTTGCATAGTATAAAGTTCTATACTTTGATAAATACAGTAAGATTTTCGTTGTGTACTCTTTTATGTTGACTATTCTGGAATAATTAAATGATATAAGTATGTTTTTTAAACTTTGGTTTTTTTATGATTTGAGTAAAAAAGAAGTTCTTTACAGCTTATAGTAAGAATAAATAAACATTTTACAAAAAATAACAATGTGAAACAAATTGCCTAGCACAATAAACTAATTAGTTAATAATTGTAAAAAAATGATATTTTCATATATGGCAACAGATATTTTGCATTTATAAGTACAGATCACAAGAAAAATGTTAATTTCTCTCCAACAGGATGTGATATGAGTAATTGAATGTTTGAATTACTTTAACAAATGTGTAATCAAATGTAGATTCACATGATATCTTTCCTACATATGTTAATAATTATTTCAGCAGAAATGATATGATCTATATCCTATTGATCTCAAATACATGCACAACATTCACACTTTCACATTCGAAAGTTTATCGATAAAGCAGTGCTGTTAAATTTAATTGAATTTATATTAAGCATTAAAAACACCATGATTAAAATATATTTAACTTGATTTTGCCTGAAAGCCATTTTTAAGTTATGTACTCATTGCAAATTAATGTATTTAATTTTTTTCAGAATTTCTATATTTTCGAATAAATGCATACCATTCACAGATTTTTAATAGTATTAGTTATGAGCACATACAATTTTACATGAATTACTGATTATTTTTTTAATCTACTAGAAGTTAATATTATGTTTATAGCATATTATAGATGGTCCAAGAATTATATGTTAAAACACTTAATATCTCTCCAGTGAAATAAAAATCTTAACACGCATGCAGACAGTATTATCTATGTATGAGGTAACGAGCGCATTACTGTTACTGTTATTAATTTTTTTATTCTGTAAGAAAATTAAAAGATTATAGATGAAAGATGAAAATGTTGACTTACCAATCTGGCTACAAATAGAAAGAAGAAATATAATGCTTTTAACTCGTTTCATGATCCGGACTTTTTCTTTCAGTTCTTTCTAATGCAGTCCTTGAATCTATAGCCCTTAAAAGTTGAGTGAAGACAAAGTAAGACCTTCTTCTTTAATAAAAAAAAGATAATTTGGCTTCTTTCAATTCAGGTCACTGGACGGAAAGCCTAGGATTCAAAGGGATATCTGAATCAAGAACGAAAGTGAACAATATTTGCACGCCACTCACGTTTGTGGCACAAAGCGAATACTTCTACATAAATCCCTCAATAGGATTTGGCCAGCAGAAGTTTCTTTCAAACTGTTTTTCTTGTCCTCTGATTCCGATTCAAAGTTTATAATTTCATTCGGTTCTTTCTTATGATATACAAAGTATTATAAAATGTACTGTTCTTTTGCTTTCTTCAAAAACGACTTTTTCCGTTTGGTGTGTCACTTGAACCCGTTCACATTAAACGATTTCAATATATTGTAATGATATATTCTAACATTCCTAATTAAAAATTTTGTACTGCATTCAAAAGGAAGACCAATATTTAAACACCATTTTAAAATTCAGGTGTTGAATGATAATAAATATTTTTAACATTTAACTTGCAGTATAAATTGTTTCATATATACTTTTGTAGTTTGCAAACTTTTATGCTGCCACCTCGGACAGTCGCATACTTACAATAAAATTTATAACCATTTAAATTTTTTTCATTAATCTCAACCATAAATCTTAACTTTTCAAAAGTGTCCTCGATATTTATATTTACATGAAAATGGAAATATATTATTATTTTCCAAATATATTGCAAAGTCGAAAATTATCACTAATTGCAATGCGTATTCCTCTATCACTTTGTGTCCTCTCTTTCGAGTGACAAAACCTGAAACATTCCTTACTTTACTTATAATCTTTCAAACTTTGCAACCGATACAAATAAAGGCATTCCTTTCTCCATTCAGATAAATAAATTGAAAAACTTTTTGTCCATTATCTTCGACTGAAATGACTCTTTTGTAAGAAAGTATAATTAAATTTTCTCTCAAACAATAATGAGCATTCGATGATTCAGTTTTCAGAGAACTTTGTACATTTTACTTTCTGTAAAGAAGTTATCTTAGAATTCTGTGATTTTTCAATTAATGCGCTCAAATCACGAAAGAAGCTTTTATCCTGCTTTTAATCTCTTGATGACTCAGTGATAAAAAACAAATAGACAATACCATTCTGGTTTCGAACGAATGCTGTTGATATTTTTTGATAATTCTCTGCCGAAGGCCCTTAATGGAACAATAATCGATGTAATCTTTCGAAATGTTCCATTAGCTGAATTCTGCTCTAGAGATATGCGGTACAATGCATTTTCTCTCGCATTAGTCTGATAAAATGATCTTCGCACTTGAAGCTTTTTTTAGGTCCTCTAGAAGATTATACGCTTTAAATAAAGCAAACGAAGAATATTGTTATAAAATGTTACTTATTAAAAATTTTAGAGGAATAAAATAATATCAGAAAAATAAAAAAGGAAGATTTTATTCCATTCTGTATTGTTTAACTGATTTATCGACTTTCCGATCAGTTTATTATAGTGTCATATTTATAAGCTTCTTTTTTATATAAAAGTTCAGTTTGTGATAGAGAACATTTATAAACACTTACAAAAACGAACTATCTGAACAATATTTGTTAATATTAAAAACTCCGATGAAAAGTAAATTCGCCTCTAGCATTTTTCTAGGCACATCATTAGCAGTCCGATTTGGATGAAAAAAACTGCAGAGTCAGTGCTTTGGCGAGTATCGGTTTGTAACACAGGTGTAATCCAAAATTGCACTCTGTACGACACAAAGCCACCTGCTCTGTCGAAGGAGCAGAGCACATGTTCAGCGCTGCTTTTGCGAGTACCGAGCGAATCCCGTATCGACCGCTCCAAGTTACGTCTAATGCACAAGTGGTTCACATGACCGCAGATGCGAAGGCTCGGCTTCAAAATTCCGTTCCTCGATTGCCGGCAGTTTGGAAGAAGTAGATAACGCCCTCTGTCTTACGTTGCGCTCGGAATTATTCAAATATATCCTTTTCGTTCCCAGTGTTTCTGAAGTTCTAAACTTGAGAATGTTTTCCGATGCCAGAGGGAGCTGTTATTTCTGACGGTTTGACTCTTATATATATATGTATTTTTTTATCTTCGCTTTCGAAGGAAAAGCTTAGTATTTGTTTTATTAAAAATGCGTTTTCAAATGAAATTGGTATTTAATAAGTGATAATTTTAGTTACTTTTAATTCAAAGGAAACATTAAAACATGGTTACAG
The DNA here is from genome assembly GCA_907164885.2 of Dolomedes plantarius. Classification (NCBI taxonomy): domain Eukaryota; kingdom Metazoa; phylum Arthropoda; class Arachnida; order Araneae; family Dolomedidae; genus Dolomedes; species Dolomedes plantarius. The sequence goes on along the minus strand of OU015500.1, from coordinate 56,748,314 downwards.
CTAAAATAGATGCATATTTTTAATTGGAGTGGTAACTTTAATCAAAATCTCTCTATCGTATCGTATTTTCATTAAAAAATTCTATGAGCTGATTTATGGAAACATTTTATATTTAAACTATGGAATTGGAATTATTTTTCTATAAAATTTATCTTTTTAAGGAATATTCTGATTGTCATTTTTCTAATTTAATGATTTTCACATTTAAATGGATATTTAAATGAAGGACGAAATAATTGTTCTCATTAATTACATGAGTACTTTTAAATATTCGCTTTGTTAGCAAGTATTCTTTTAAATGATAGCTATTGGAAAGTCTTATGTGCAAAACATATGAGATAGAAAATAACTGGAAATACTGCATGATTATGTAAGGTTTTTGGAGATTTAAAAATGAGCTAAATGAATAATATTTAAAAACAAATTTCATTTAGTAAATTGTTTTATGTATTCTTAATCAAGTAAATTGTTTAAGTACATTCTTAATTTCATTATACATATAGTTTGAAATATTTTCTAATAAAATGTGATATTTTATATATGACATGAGTACATATTTTACTTATTTGGCATATACTAAATAAATTTGTAAAATGTAAGATTAAGTTAATATTTTTATTTCCATGTTTATAATAATATATTATTATTGATATCATTAATGATAAATATACATTATTACAATTACTATTTCTACTTACCAATTCGCGGATATAGACTTTTTAAAAAACTTAATCATGCTCTGCTTAATTACTTCTGTATTTGATTTTACAGCACTCGGTTTAAATATATTCAAGTGTTTGTGCAATCTTTAGAAAGTTTATGCACTTTCAAGTTATTTCACATATTATTATGAAATAATTTATATACAATTCAAAATTGAGCCAATAGAATAGTATGTTATAAAAAATCCATTTAGTAAGTTTTTATGTATGTTTAAATTAAGTAATTGTTTAAGTAATTCTTAATTTCATTATATGCATAGTTTGAATATTTTCTAATACTATCTAATATTTTATATATGACATGAGTACAGATATCACTTATTTCTCATATACTAAATAAATTTGTAAAATATAATACTAAGTTAAATTTTATGTCCATGTTTATAATATAATAATAATTATTATTATTATTTTTGATATCATTAATATTAATATTATATTTAATATAATTTTTATTCCTACTTACCAAATCTCGGTTGCACACGTTTATTAAAACTTAATCATGTTCTGCGTAATAACTTCTGTATTTAATTTTACAGCACACCGTTTAAAAGATATTGTGCATTGAAAGAAATTTGAATCTCAATACACTTTCAGGTTATTTCACATATTATTATGAAATAATTTTATATAAAATTTAAAAATGAGCCAATAGAATAATATTATATAAAAAATTTCATGTAGTAAATTTTTTATGTATGTCTTAATGAAGTAAGTTGTTTAAGTACATTCTTAATTTTATTATATACATAGTATGAAATATTTTCTAATACTATCTAATATTTTATATAGGATATATACACCTATTTCTACAGATATCATTTATTTCTCACATACTAAATAAATTTGTAAAATATAAGATTAAGTTAAATTTTAATTTCATGTTTATAATAATAATAATAATAATAATATTATTATAAATAATTAATAATAATTATTATTATTATGATATCAGTAATATTAATCATATTTGTTATGATTATCATTCCTACTTACCAAATCGGGGATGTACACGTTCATTTTTTTAAATTTAATCATGCTCTGCTTAATTACTTCTGTATTTGATTTTACAGCACTCGGTTTAAAATATATTCAAGTGCTTGTGCATTCTTTAGAAATTGAATCTCAATGCACTTTCAAGTTATTTCACATATTATTATGAAATAATTTTATATACAATTTAAAATTGAGCCAATAGAATATTTTATACAAAATCCATTTAGTAAGTTTTTTATGTATGTTTTAATTAAGTAAATTGTTTAAGTACATTCTTAATTTCATTATATGCATAGTTTGAAATATTTTCTAATACTATCTAATATTTTATATATGACATGAGTACAGATATCACTTATTTCTCATATACTAAATAAATTTGTAAAATATAATACTAAGTTAAATTTTTATGTCCATGTTTATAATAATAATAATTATTATTATTATTTTTGATATCATTAATATTAATATTATATTTAATATAATTTTTATTCCTACTTACCAAATCGCGGTTGCACACGTTTATTTAAACTTAATCATGTTCTGCGTAAGAACTTCTGTATTTAATTTTACAGCACACCGTTTAAAAGATATTGTGCATTGTCTAGAATTTGAAACTCAATACACTTTCAGGTTATTTCACATTTATTATGAAATAATTTTATATAAAATTTAAAAACGAGCCAATAGAATAATATTATAAACAATTTCATGTAGTAAATTTTTTATGTATGTCTTAATCAAGTAAATTGTTTAAGTACATTCTTAATTTATTATATACATAGTATGAAATATTTTCTAATACTATCTATTTTTATAGATATATACACCTATTTCTACACAGATCACTTATTTCTTACTAAATAAATTTGTAAAATATAAGATTACGTTAAATTTTAATTTCATGTTTATAATAATAAATTATTATTATAATAATTGAGAATAATAATAATATAATTATTTTATTATTAAAATAATTAATATTATTATTATTATTGATATCAGTAATATTAATATCATATTGTTATGATTATCATTCCTACTTACCAAGTCTGGGATGTACACGTTTATTTTTTTAAACTTAAGCATGCTCTACTTAATTTTCTGTATTTGATTTTACAGCACACCGTTTAAAAGATACCAATGTATGTGCATTGTTTAGAAATTTGAATCTCAATGCACTTTCAAGTTATTTCACATATTATTATGAAATAATTTTACATACAATCTATTATTTATGTGCCCCATGTTCTTTTTAGGATCAAACATTTATTTATCATTACTTAATGAATATCTCTAAAATAAGAGAATAGATAAGATAACTGCAGAATTTAAAACTTGATGTCTTCATATGCTTCAGTAATATTTTATATTTTTATTCCTTTGATAATTACACATGACATATCAAAAAATTATTCAAAGAAAAAATAATAACTCTATTGTAGAACAGAATAACGCTGCCCCGTAAAATAAAAGCTCCGTCTCACATTTAAAGATTAGAACATAAAAAAAGATATATTTAAAATAATATTAAGAAAAAATGATGTTTACAAATCTAGAAATTATTACAGTGAGACACACGGAACAGTAATTTTTCAAAACATCTAAAAAAATATCAAAATTTATTTATTTTTTCTATTTGTTCACGACAGTAATGGATCACTGCCCTTTTGACTCTATAAGAAGATTATCTTTTTAAAAAACTTTGTGGTTTATATTTGCATGCTCATTATTTAAAGTTATTTTATCGGAATAATTATGATAACCATTAATATATGCTCTAATTGCCTTTAAAGAAGACATTTTTTTGAGTATTTAATCAAAAGAAAAATTAAATTTCGAATAGTGGGAAACGGGTATAAGGCATTTTGTCATCTCAGCGAGGATATTACTCTTCTTCAGCTAATAATCCATTGAGTTTAACATCCTGTTTAAGCAGAAAAGTGTTATAGCGACGCTTAGCAACAAAAAAAAATATTTCCTAAGCATTGGTATGAAATAAATCAATTAGTAGTAGATCATGATTATTCATCCTGTGTTCGATAGAACCTTTTGGGGGTCCCTGAATAAATTTCAAGGTGTCCGCCGACTCGAAAGAGGATTGTAGTCTAAGAACTCAATCTTGCGGCAAAGTACAAATTTCAAGATTTTTTACACTACTGGCCAAAAGTATTGCAAGTTTTGAAAAATCTAACATTTTTTCAAGAATAAGCCCCCAAAATAATATTTTTTCAATGCAACTGATATTTTTTAATGCTAATATGTTAAATTAGTTTAAAGATAAGATATGATTAAGTTATTGAACAAAAGCAATTATTTAATTTTATTAAAAAAAGCTTACAAAAAATGTACAGGTTATCAGAAATCGGCACCCATTTTGGTTCCCTGGAATAAAATGAAATAAATAAACAATTTCAAGTTCTTCTGAACATAAAATATAATAAATGAGTTCAATTGAACCCAAAATCATTTAATATGTTGTTGGGCCGCCTCTGGCTTTGATCACAACAGCCACTCTTTTAGGCATGGAATCCACAAGGTTTTTTGTATGCTATTTTTTATAAAACTAAATAAAATTTCTTCAATAACTTCATCATATCTTGACTTTAAGCTATTAATTTAACATATTGACATTAAAAATATCAGTTGCATTGAAAAAATTGCATTTTTGTGAATTCTTGTATTCTTGAAAATATGTTAGATTTTTCAAACTTGCAATACTTTTGGCCAGTAGTGTACTTGAGACTAAAATTTATGGTTGCATTAAATTTTAAAATCAATACAACCGCATTTGAATTTATAGCATTTGAATTCGAGTTCAGTCATTGTACAACTGCACAATAGTCATTCGGTGAAATGATGGTAAAATGAAACTGAAACCCTCTAAATTTTAATCTCCCTTAACCTTCTCTCTAAAGTGTTGTTGTTTTTTTTTCCATTATTAGATGATTAAGTGATTGATTAGTGATATTTTCCCGCACGTTCTATAAACTACAATAATGTTACGAGTGAGTCGTACGAGTTTTTTTTTAATGTAAATTTTACAAAAATGATTAATTAAAATTTTGAGTCTTCCCACTGTGAGCATATCAGGAGACGTTCATAGCTTACACGAGATTATCAAAGATGTACACGACACTAACATTTTAAGAAAAAATGTTGTAGATTGTAGAAAACTAAAAATCAATAGGTGAAATATAAGTTAATTACTACCGAATCCTTTATTGGTGACCCCCCAAAAAATTATAACTGATCGTTACACGATGAGAGAGACGTTATAAGTTTAACACTAGAAAGGCAACTGCGGTCATTTTGACGGTTTCGGACATACTATTGAGAGTAATGCCTGTATTTATGTCCTTATGCTTCTGAAATTTTATAACATTTCCCAATTTTACGCGAAATATGCGCAAACATTTACAAAATTATATTCGATACTAAAGAGAGGAAGAATATGTGTTGTATATCAACTAACACCGAAAGCCGTCGATTTGACGACAATATAGAAAACAGGCAGAAATCTTTAAAATAATACCGGAAAAATGTTACTTTCTTTTCGTCCCTTCTCCCTTTTTCAAATAGCAGAAATATTGCCTCTTCGGAAATATTGGTGTCGAAAAATAAGGACTGAATAAACCATGCCTATATTTTTAAGGATAAACCATACTAGGTTGTCAGCTCGGCATACCTGCATTACAAATGTATATAAATTTATACTAATTTATTATATATTGGAATTAAATAGTTCAAAATTTAAATTATTTAACCATTTAAATAAAAACTTTAAATATTTCAAATTCTTGATTTTATTTCCAACCGTCAAAATGACGGCGTCCAGACTTTTTAGTGAGAAAAAATTTCCGTCCTTCTAGTGTTAATAAATATTGATGATGCAAAACTTGATGACAAAAAAAATGTACCAGCAATATACTGCATTGTTGACCTAAAAGGATGGGGCTATGATATGGTGAGAGTAATTGTAAATATGATTTCCTCCACATGGCTCCAGACCATTCCACAGGGAAATAGCGTTTGTCTCGAAATGATTAGATTTCCATTTCACTCGAGGTCAGGGAAAAACTTGTTACTGAGTCGCATGTCTATTAAAAATAAATCCTAAATATATCATTCCATAAATAAGTTATCGGTCAACTCAGGGTATCAAACGGAAAACACAGTATATTGGCTAATAAAACAAATTTTACTCCTAACGCTGGTATAAATTTGTCATTAGTTTTTCTAATAAAAATGTTTTCACCATGCAGTTCGGATATTAATAAGTAATAAATTGGATGAAGAATACACTTTAATTGTGTGTGCGTGATAAATATTCAAAAGGTAACATTAATAAGCAAACATGCTTAATAATATGTCAAAAAAGTTATGAAATTTCACAAAATCCATGGTTTTTAAGAAAAAAGTTCACTAAGCATAAGAAACAAAACACTGATAAATAGATATTGGTTAATTCTTAGGTTAAAACAGAATAATTTTACATCATTTTACATACTAATTTTTATAAATATTTTTACAATCATTTTGCATAGTTATTGCTAAAATGAGAATAATTGAAAGTTTAGTCACAACTAAAATTTAGATTACTTTAATTTTCGTGAAATGCTTTGCGTCCTTGTATTTTTATAAATAAATCAAAGTGAGTAATTAATACATTTTAAAGAAAATTTAATTTTACAGAAAATGACTTAAATTTGTTACATATAATATTTTTAAACAGTTTGAATTTGTTTTATGGCTAATTTACCTAAATCACACCTTTATATTATGGAGTTAATGAATCAATAATTTTCTTTAATATTTCTATTCGTTTTCTCGTAATTTTGCTCCATATTGCTCAATATTTTATATTAAACCTTTCCAAAATTTCTCCCAAAACTCATTATAATACGTAGTCCTTTCTGATTGAGTAAAATTTAACTGGGATTTTTTTAACACCTGCAAACTCATTTAGTTTAATTTCATGTCTGGATACTACACTTACATATAGTTGCAATTTATATTTTGCAAAGAGTCCAAAACTAAGGTTTAAACATTATTCAGGAATTTTGTAAGTTCCTTAACGGTTTTTATTTATTACCACTTGGTAATTTTACCATGTAAAAGTATTTCGGGAAAATATATGATATATGAGTATTCATTAATGATTAGGCATATGCATTTCATAAAGAATAAACAATTTTTCAAACTACATTTAACGAAACTAAAATTCAACGACTACTAAATTTATTAACTTGTTAAAATAAGTGCCTTATATCCAAATACCCTCTCCACTAAGTACACAAAAATTTCTTTAAATAATGAACAGGTGAATTAGTAAGTCTTTGTTTAACATTGACGAAATAAAAATTTGCAACTGATGTATTGAAATATTCTGGTATAGTAAAAGCTACGGGAATAAGAAATGACCCCAAACTTTTAAAAAATTTCATTAAGGGCATTTAGCATATTTTAGTAGAAATGAAAACAATATTAGAAATAGCAAACAAAAGTTCCTCAAAGACAAACAATACTTTTTGTCCGACTACAAAAATATTTTTCGAGGTAAATAATAATACATATATATGTGTGTGTGTGTGATAACTCGACAGAAATATTTCTTTACTGACGTCTGCGAAGTTTTTCAAACTAATGAGATTTTAAATGCAAATTTTAGATTAGTCTTCTGATATGCTCGTCACATAGGTTTTCGACAAACATTACATATGCGTGTTTTCGCAGACAAGAGAATTTGAAATATTTTCTCATTTTATATCTTTGATGTAGGTAATATAAGTTTTTCTCACATTCTTTGTAAAAGTACTATAAACTTAAGTTTCTGTGCATAGATATAGTTTTCACCATGTGGGTATACTTTTATTTATTATTTTTTTTATTTTAGCAGCCGCACCCCAATATCATAATAACATTTGATTCTTAGATTTTACACTGAACAATATACTATATAAGATATGAGCAGTGATTTTACCTATGTCTAGAACTTCTTACTGGATTATTGTTACTATTTAGTTCGCCTAATTAATTTCAACAAGGGTAATACAATGAAGACATAACAGTAAGTTTTATGAGTTCTCCTTAGAGTCCCAAATTAAAACAACATGAAATATAAAGCTAATTCAACGGAATAAGAACAATATGGCTCCCTAGCAAAGGAATGTGACAAAAAAAATAACTTAATTATTTGTGCTTGTTTCACTTTAATTTTAATAAAAAAATATTTTTAAGCTTAATCCGTAGCGTATGTTTACAATATGCAGGCATTTTATGCTCATTCTTATTTCCGATATTTCGAATAAGTGAATGTTAAGTGATATATTATTTGTAAATAACTGATATTTCAAAATTACCAGTGTTATAAACATAGCTTATGTTCATATAAATAACCAAAAAGTGTAATAAAAAAAATAAATCTTTATAGGCGTAGGGTAAAATATGAGGAAATTTTTTTGGGAAAATCACAGTATGGATCACTAAAAAGGAATGTATCATAATTAATAAAACCCTTAAATATTTCAGCTTGTTTTACTACAAATTTAATTCAAATAATTTTTAAGGTTAATACATAACTTTTTTACGAAGGCAGGAATATTTCGTGTTTATCTGGAACTCCAGCATCCCGAATAGCCACAAGTTATACTGAAGAGCCAAAAAAATGGTACACATACCTAATATCGCGTTAGAGATATTAGGCAGGCTCCAAGAGCACGCTGAAGTGTCACCGACCGACGTAGAATGGACTCGACTGATGTCTCAAGGTATGCTGGAGGCAATTCACATCATGAATCCTGCAGGGCAATCCAAAAATCCACAGGAGTGCGAAGGGGAGGAGATCTCTTCTGAAAAGCATATTGTAAGGCATTCCAGATATTCCCCATAATGGTTATGTCTGCGGATTTAGGGGGCCAATTAAAACGTCTAATGTTAGATAAGTGATTCTGGAGCCACTAGGTAGTAACTCTCGGTATGTGGGATGCTAATTGTTCTGCTCGAATTGCCCAAGTCGTCGGTGTGCACAATGGACATGAAAGGGTGTAGATGATCGGAAAGTATGCTTATGTGCTCGTCAACCGTCAGAGCCGTCTCTAGACATATCAAAGATCCCGTATCAAGCCAACTGCACGTGCCCCATACCATCGCAGAGGCTCCACCAGCTTGAGCAGTCCCCTTGATGACATGTACTGTCCATAGATTCATGAGGATGTAACCAGACCCGTTAATTTCCATCTACACGATACAATCGGAAACGGTACTTGTCAGATCAGGCAACGTATTTCCTGTCATCAGCAATCCAATGGAGGTGTAGGCGGGCCCAGGAAGGCGTAAAGCTTTGTACCGTACTGTCAACAACGGTACAGGATTGGGCATGAAGCTCCGAAAGCCCATTTGAATAACGGTCCGTTGAATAGTTCGTTCTGACATTTGTTGATGCCCAGCATTGAAATCCGAAGCAATTTGAGGAAGTGTTGCACGTCTATCTCCTTTAAGGATTCTCGTCAGTCGCCGACGGTCAAGTTCTTTCAAGGTCCTTTTCCGGCCGGACCACTGTCGGAGATTTGATGTTTTACCGGATACCTGATATTTACGGTACACTCGTGATGGGCGTATGCGAAAATCCAAATTGCAGCGCTACCTCGGAGATGCTATATGTCCCATCTCTTGTGCAGTGACTATAACGTTACGTTCAAAGTCACATTAATCGTGATTATCTGCCACTGTAGCTACAGTAACAGATCTAATAGCTTCGCCTGTTGTCTTATATAGGCGCTGCCGACCGCACCGCATTATGCTGATTGATGCATATCTTCGTTATTTGCATACGCACACCTTTACCAGTATTTTTTTTTTGAGGGGGGGTCTCTTTAGTGTAAAATATTATTGGTAAGTAACTGCTATTTTAAAATCCCCATTATTATAAAAATAGCTTATGTTCATATATATTTTGCAGGGTGTGAAAAAATAATTAAATTTTTCTACATAATAGGTCATTTTTACTCAAATGTTTAATATATAAGTTGAAAAAGAACTTTTAACAGTTTCCATAGAGTATTTGAAATAGATATAATTTTAAAACTGCGTAGTACAATAAACTTGATAACTGTAAAATTTTTAATCTTTTTTTTTTAATATTTAACTTTCAAAGTTGGAAAGAAACAAATGTATTGAATTATTCCATTTTGTGACATTTTGAAGTGAAATAATTTGTCGCAGGAATCAGGAAATGACACTAGAAATAATGTGACGAAAACGCATTTTTTTTTCGTAAATATGAATGCATTTATATATTTTTTTAAAAAGTAATCTAGAATTCTGACAAAATATTTATAATAAATGTTAAAAACTATATCACTTTTTCCATATATCAACCAGCCATGCGTAATGAATTTCATTTCATTTTTGCACATCCAAAGATAAATACGATAAGCATAGACGGAAGACTTATTTTAATATTTTTAAAGCAGAATATTTTTTATACAAAAAGCAAAGGCATTTCGTAAAATATTTTAGAAATTCTTCTTTAAAATTTTATCTATAATATTTTTTAAAACTATTTTACTTGTGTATTTTTCATAATCACTTTTTTAAAAATACACCCATTTTAATAACTCCTTTGATAACAGTTTGATATCGAACCCACATAATAGATTTCCTATATATTTGCAAGTAGATATTAGAAGCTTACGTTCCAAAATGTTACGCAACGTTTAATTATAAATATCTGGAATAATTGACCGCCAGTGAGACAATTAAAAGCTAAAATCACAGGAAACTACCGTAATAACATTATTAAGGAAGTTCCTATGGTGTAGTGATTTCAGTTAGTGATTAGTGAAATTTATATTCAAAACCCAAAGTACTACAATTATAGACTAGTAATAATCGAGTAAAATATTGTTCAATGTAGATAAATATTTTATGTTAAGAAATTAGCATATTTTTTTGTAGTTAACTAATTAGTTTTATTTAGCTGTATTTTGTAGTAACTCTCACCTATACACTAGTTAGGTTTTTTTTAAACAAAAATCAACACCTCATTCGGATATAATATGGTATAAATGGTATTTAGTTGTGCTACTAAGCAAGAGAAATGAAGTTGTTAGACTACGGTGTCTGATTTAGTAGCTGAGGATACTTTCCTGAAATACTTCTTTTATTCCTGAATGAATGCATACTGTGATTTTGTTTCCTAAACAGCTCGTAAACATGGTAATGTTTCAGTGGTTTGAACTATCCATGGTATTTTATCTCCAAAGAAAGCTATCGATAAAGATTTGCTACGTCCATGCCATATTTTAAGCTTTTAACTACCTTGAAGTAACAGTTAATCTTTCCCTCATGAGCACTTCGTAGTGTTCAGAAAACATGCTTTTATTCTCTAGGATATTTATCTCGTACATTATGCATCTACGGAGCTACCGATTAGGTATTATATATTAAAGTACTGTTGGCCGTCAATTTTATATAAATGTATGCGCAAGTGACCTACAAATACAGAAAATTTGGAATGAAAAAAAGGCATTTTTTATTTTGTGAAATCTATTTTTTCTATGTTTTCAAAATGATCTAAATTGTAAAATATTTGGATTTCCCTGAACCTTATTAATTCCATATTAAATGTAGTTTTCAAGTAAAGGAATATTCAGTTGGCCAAAATTTTCAGGAAAAAAACGCGTCAACTCCTTAGCTGTCCAAAACATTTGCGTGTAAAAAAAACGAGTTTAGGCGGTACCGGTCAACAAGGTGTTAAGAAAAATTGCGATATTATCTCATGTTATCCCATAGAAATTACTAATGAAGATGTATCAGTGAAGGAAGTTTGCATTTTCTCATTTACCGAGTAATAGTGTAATACTTCATGGGTAAAGCTTTAATAATATAAAAATAATAAAATTATAAAATTATAAAATTATAAATACAATTTAGACCATTCTGAAAACATATAGAAAAAATAGATTTCACAAAATAAAAAAAGTCCTTTTTGATTCCAAATTTTCCGTATTTGTAGGTCACTTGCGCATACATTCATATAAAATTGACGACCAACAGTACTTTAATATACGGGGATTCAGTTCTTGCCATACAAACCTTTACCGAGCTCATAGCATTATGCTTCTTCTGTATCGTTTTCTATTTAAATAGAATTATATGAAGGCCTTATTTGAATAGCGGCCTAATTTCACTTTTTAAAGAAATGGAGTTAGCCTCACTTTCATGTTCATACAAGTTATTTCTAATTTATTTTTAAACTGGTACGCCTCCAGCTTATTTCTTGTGCAAAAATAGGGCATTACAAATCAGACTTCAGCAGTCATTTCTCAGCACTCATTGTACTTTAAGGCTCTGTATCTCAAAATGAACAGGAATGGAGTTGGACCACTATACAAATAAGGTTTTCATTTTTATATATATCATATTATGAAGATGAAAAATCAGTTTTAATTCTCTTTTTTAATTCACTTTTCTTCCCGTAACACGTTTTTATCTTATACTTCTTCTCTCAAGATTATCAGTATTCCGAGTTTTATAAAATTTTCTAATTTAACACTCTTTTACCCCCCAAAATATCTCCCGTAAAGGGAAAAAAACTCAATAAATAAATATTTTGTTTGCTGCTTCTCTTGGGACCTCAGTCAGCGCATTTGTTATTATAAGTGAATTTGAGCATATTCACATCTTTCGCAAACATCAATTTAGGTATTTGTTGAAATCAAATGGAAGGAAAAATTTTGTCACGCGGACTAACACATGCCATATGTTGCATTAAACAGGTATGTCAGTTCGAGGTAAAATATTTATAAGCAAGCTGATTTATTATGTACCCGCACACCAAATAAGCAGTGAGATATCTATCCAATATGGCTTTAAATGAGCTGGCTCTATATTTCGTCTACTGGAGTTTATAGTGTATGATTTTTTTATATCTTAAAGGGATCTCATTTATTTATATTTTTAATTTTTATCTCTACGACAGAGAATAACAAATATAATTTTTTACTAAAATTTTTTATTATATTCTGAAGACAGTTATAATTCCCAAATAAGTATTTTGAGGAAGAATAAAGCTTTTTTTATGCGAGCAGTTTTCAAAATGCTTCATGTGCATTAATTTCCTTTTGATCTCTTCCAAATTTCTCAAAATTGTTAAGTAAGTGTTCTTCATAAAACTTTGCATCGTTTTGACACTACAATTTTTTTTTCCAAATTTATAACTATTAAATGAAGTAAAAATATGCAAAAACACAATAAAATAATGGGCAGATTAAATAATTTATTTATGGCTTCTGATTCATAGAAAAAAAAAATCAGTGCCCAGTTATGTTCATATTTATAGTAAACTTATATTTAAAAAAAGAAGGTTTTGAAATGATATGGAATAACGGAGTATTTTGAAAATCCTATTATTTTTGGTAAAAAAAAATTGAAAATTAAGCCTTAATCCTCTACGAAATACATATTTGTGAATTTTAAGTGGCTTCAATTTAGTAAAAAAGAATCTATATATTTAAGTTGCTAACCCGACTTTTTGGGCAGTCCGTGAGAGAAAACTGCTGCATCAATTTACTTCATTTTGGTCATAATCGAAAGATTGTAATCTGTAAATTTGTCAAATTTGGTTTTTGTAACTGCAATTTCTATTATTCAGCGATAATTTACAATAAAAAATTGATTTACGCATGCTCAGTGACATGTTTTAATGATAAACACGTTTATTCCGAAGAGTCTTTCAAGATCTCTCTCTGCCATTTTTATTTTTATGATAATTTTGTTTGTGGAATATAAGATTAAACTTGATGGAAATTGTTTATATCGCGCTGTTCAATTAGCAATAATTTATAATAAAATAAATTGCTTTCTACGAATGCCCAGTGACATTCTTAAATCTGGCTTTAGATACTCACTAAGCACAAGGCCGCTTAAACACATTAATTTGTTTCTGCGCATTATTATGATATTGAACATTTCGAAATGATGTGTTGAGTATAATTTGCGTATTAGTACATTTATTTACTATCAAACCGGCATGTTTTGACGGGTACCAACTAGTATTAATTATTCTCTTTTTGCATACAGGTCTAAATACTGAAAATTTAAGGTAACGAGGTTGAAGTCCCCTGTACTGACCCATTCAACTCAATTAACATCTGCAGTTCATTTTGGACAAAGTCTTATAAGCTTGTTACTGCCAAGACTGCAGTATCTTTTAGTCTTAATGTAAGCATTTGCGTAGTTATTTAATCTATCACATGCTCCTACCGTGTATAAAAGTGTAGCAGAAAAGTAGAAATGGAAAAATCATAGGTGAAATCCCCATAGGTCCTAAACACATTGCTGATAAAGTAAAATCTGGAAAGAGAAGAAGCAACTATTGTATGGACTTCCTACAATTGTCCGTTGTTGTTATGTCCCAATACGGACATTTTAATAAATCCTGGGAGCAGGAATATTTCTACGAGTTTCGGAGAAAGGTCGGCCCTACTAACCATAGGTCCTCCATGTCACCATATCACCATAGCCCATAGCACCATAGACCATATCACCATAGACCATATCACCATAGGACCTCCACATTGCTGATAAAGTAAAATCTGGAAAAAGAAGAAGCAACTGTTGGATGGACTTTCTACAATTGCCCGTTGTTGTTATGTCCCAATACTGGAATTTGAATACGCCCTGGGAGCAGGAATATTTCTACGAGTTTCGGAGAAAGGTCGGTCCTACTAACCATAGGTCCTCCACATCACCATATCACCATAGTCCATAACATCATAGACCGTATCACCATTAACCATCACCATAGCACCATAGACCATATCACAATAGGTCCTCCACATTGCTGATAAAGTAAAATCTGTAAAGAGAAGAAGCAACTGTTGCATGGACTTCCTACAATTGACCGTTGTTGTTATGTCCCAATACTGACATTTGAATACATCCTCGGAGCAGGAATAATTCTAAGAGTTTCGGAGAAAGGTCGGTCCTACTATCCATAGGTCCTCCACTTCACGATATCACTATAGATCATATCACCATAGGCCATATCACCATAGACCATATCACCATAGGACCTCCACATTGCTGATAAAGTAAAATCTGGAAAAAGAAGAAGCAACTGTTGGATGGACTTTCTACAATTACCCGTTGTTGTTATGTCCCAATACTGGAATTTGAATACGTCCTGGGAGCAGGAATATTTCTACGAGTTTCGGAGAAAGGTCGGGCCTACTAACCATAGGTCCTTCACATCAGCATAGCACCATAGACCATATCACCATAGACCATCACCATAGCACCATAGACCATATCACCATAGGTACTCCACTTTGCTAATAAAGTAAAATCTGGAAAGAGAAGAAGCAACTGCTATGTCCCAATACTGACATTTGAATACGTCCTGGCAGCAGGAATATTTCTACAAGTGTCGGAGATATGTCGATCCTACTAAAACAAGAGAAAGAGCACGCGACGAAAGGTGTCAGAGAGTAAATAAAATTAATTCAGCCGAGTTTAACCATTGATTGTTGTTTATGCAACTATATAATTCTGGAGCATAAATATATTACTTTTATCTATTTATCTCTCGCATATACAATATTTTTGTACTAGTGTACATAAATTTATTTTCTGTGGATAGAAAAATGATTTAAACATCGCTTACAATGAGTACTTAAAAAAATATTGCTGTTTGTATCGTTACAAGATTTAAAACTCAAAGGATTTGAATTTTATTCTGAAGCTCTTCATAATGTGTGCCTAAAATAGTTGTAGAGGTTCTACAAAATTATTATAAACTCAAAACATAACCTGAATATCAAAATTTATAGTACACATGTTTTCAATGCATTTTCGTACATCTGTTTAGAACCCTGAAGTAGCTGTTATTTCTACTACTAAAACTAACCCATCATGTATAAACAGATTACATATGGAGTTCTATTGAAATAATGCAAATATTTGACCTTCAACTAAGACAGATTGCAGTCGTTTCAATTCAACCCTCTTTGAACTCCACATAAAACCCCGGATTTCCGATTGATTGAGACATCATGAGTAAATATATAGCCACCGCCAGCAGAGTTTTAGTGAGAAATAATCAGATGAATAGAGATAACGTAAAGTAATGAAGGATACTTCAATGTTTAAAAGCAACTTGGAGTTGTTAGGAAATGTTTCTCAAGGGCAACATTGGTTGACTCTCTGATATAGAATATTTCGAATTAAAAAATTTTAAGACTTGTAGATTTTTTTGTCTGAAATGTCAGGTTGTATTTATTGCCATTCAAGTTTATCTTTCGATATAATTAAGGTATCCGAACACGTTCGAAGAACTTTGTTCCAAACACACGGTGCAGGCTCACTCTAAATACATTTTTGGATTTAATTCCAATAAAGATTAATGACAGATTGTCAATATTTAATAAACTTCTATTTTTCTCAAAATCGTTAAATATATGTAGAAATTTAAGGAAAGGTTTAAAAAACTTCAAAACAGCTACACTAAAAACAGTTAATCTTATCTGAATAAAAAAATATACCAAATAAACTACATGCTTTTATCTAGAGAATGTACTAAAAGTTTAAAGTTTTTAAGAAATGAATATTTTACAACTAATCGAATACTTATAAAAATTTGCCAATTTTACAGAGTTTCTATTGGCAATAATAGGTCATAAACTGGAAAATATTCATTCAACCAAAATTCGATTACTACATCCTCTAGAAAACAATATACAGACAAGCAGTCAAAATTTTTAAAAAATCAATGATAATATTTCGAGTTACCCCTTTTGAAGTTGGAAAAAAATGGTCATATCTCAATTTTGAGAAAAGTGCATTTTAAGTTTTACATGTGAATACAAGCTTAGAATTACAAGCTATGTGAAAATATTGCCACACAGTTTGAAAAAGAGTTCTTAAATTAATTATTTCTTTAAAAGTTTACTAAAATTATATTAAAAAATGAAATCCCGTTTGTACTAATTGTTAACAGGTTTCTAGCCCTTTAATAAACGTCCACTTCCGGTGATTTAAATCTCCACTTCTGGTTTTCTAGTCATTATAAAATCTTTAATATTTCGGCTTCTAATTAACGTACAGACAAAAAATAAGCATGTTTTGTAAAGCTAAATATCTGATCTATCCAATTAAAGCATAAAAGAATGTTGATCCAAATTAAACTTTTCAACGTAGTTGCATACCTTAAAGCAGAAAATTTGCATTTAAGTGTCATCCTTCTAAAAATATTATAACATTTTAATGTTTTCAGGATTCATATAGCTAATAAAAGTATTGATATGTATAAAGCAAAGATTTTTGCACAGCAGTGTGAATTTCATTTAATTGAAGTTAATACCATTTTGATCGATTCTGACTTTCACAATGCACAATTTTTCTATTTTCAAACACTGATCAATGCGTTTGTTTCTTCCTACCAAGTATTCTGGGTTGGCTTAGTGGTAGAATCTTTACCAGTTCCAAAATAATTATAGCAAGGATCATGGATTATTTAAATAAAATATGTGGACACTACGTCAACCGTAAAGGAACTCGCTTTAAAAATAAATCTTTAAATCGAATTCTGAGTGTCGTGAGGTTCTTTTACTATATGATGGCATGGGGACAAATGAGGTAGTGCAATAACGAGTCTCTCTTACCGACACGAACATAAATTTATTTACAATTTCACATTTAACATAACAGTTAAAGAAAACTCTGAGCAAGATGTGGGCAAGACTACAGCATCTTGCCAGACCCCGACTCCTACTACTACACTCTAATCTTCTTACAAAACTAATTAATACACCGGAGGTGAGACGAGCCTGCTTTATCTCGCCAGACCTCCTGAAAGTATTCTCAGACACTCTCTCTCTCAGTCTTAATTCTAATTTCCGAATAATTACTAACCAGAGGCGAGGCGAGCCTGCATGTATCTCGCGAGACCTCTGATTCCTACCATAGACGCTCTCTTTCTGTTTCTTTCTTACTTATTGACTCCCAGCGATCCCAAGCACACTCTTGGGTTCAACGCCCCCGCAGCCAATCCTCTGATTGGTAGAGGGGTGGGGAATCACGGGGTACAACATTTTCACTTTATCTAGCACTCGATTTCAAACATTACACTACACTGAGGTCTACACATTTTTGAAGCACCAATTATGCCCACTCTAAATTTGATATTAATATTAAATAAAAAATATTCCTTTCTTTATTTTGGTCATATTTTTCTAAAAAACATAAGAAGAATTACTTACAGGTTATGAAAATTTTAAAGAAACTTATACATTGTTCTTCTCCTTGCTGATTTTGTTTACCTTTAAAGGTAAATTTTTATTTCCTTTGAGTTCCTTCACTTGTTAAGTTAAAAGGTGCGATGATTGCTTCGTCAACAACAATATTTTTTTCTTCTTTCAAAAATTGTATTAAACAATCTTTGCGAGTTTGGCGTTAGAGCATAATAATGTTTAAGACGGCATCGATGTTCAACCGTTACATATTAACCAAACATTAAAAAAATTTTTTGTAGTTATACAGTTTTTTTTTGCGTTTTTTCCATTTACATTATAATTCAAAAACTATTCCAATATTACGAAATCTATCAGAAAATATATCCGAGTAACTCGGAAATCAAATCCAGTTAATAAAAAAAATTAAAATGGATTCCTTGGAGAAAAGTTTTTAACCAGAGATACATAATATTTATTTGAACCACGTTATTTAATATTTATTTATTACTTACAGTAACGAAATCAATTTGCGTCTCTCCTAGCTGTTTTATAAATTACATGTTCGGAACATTTATAGAGGGTGTGCACACATTTTTGTAACCATTTTGACTTTCTCTATGAATTTTAATTTAAATGAACAAAATTAAAACCTACCTGGCATCGATTCGGAATAGGGTTTAATTATCGTCCTGCATCATTCAAATAGTCTTTGCTTTAAAATGTTGCTGAAAAATACAACAATTTGATTGAAGGATATGTATTTGTCCTTTCCGAACAGATACATCCTCATCCGATTATTAAAAATGGTGTGAAAAGCAATTTTTAATATTTATACACATAAAATAAGTGACATAATTAATAAAAAAGGAAAGAAACTTTAAAGTTTACATTTGACTGGGAAAATTATCTCGGATTATTATCAGAAATATGTTTCAACACCTGTTTTCAAAAAAGACATTCCATCACTTCTCGCAAAACAATGTTCATTGTGTTAAGTTCCATCAGGATAAGGCTACCAACCATACTCCTAAATCTACTGCTATATGTTTAGAAGAAATGACAAATGAAACCTGTGTTGAAGCTATTCCACTTAAATGCACCCCACCCAAGTCCCTCGAAGCTGGATTACTATGGATTACTATGGATTCCTATGGATTACTATGCATTTGAAATTTTAAAACAAACTCTTTATAGGCAGCATCCCAAACCATTCCATAGACTCTGGAAGATTGTGGTCGAACACTGGAACAAAACAAGCTTGATATTTTAAGAAAAGCTCTTTCATCATGGAAATCAAGAGGTAATATGATAGTTCAACAACAGGGTTATCAGATCGAACCTATTAGAAAACAAATTCTTATCTTTATTTATATATTTCTTTTTCCAAAATCGTTACAAAAATGTGTGAACACTCTCTTTAGAATGAGATCCCTCCCTCTGCATCTATCAGAGAATTAAAGCAGTTCCTCCCTAAAGAACGCATAATATACCATATACCACCATCAAGGAGTTCTCCGTGTCAATTGGAAGGAAAATTCAAGCAGTTTTAAATTCTGAATGTGCTACAGTACCATATTAGCTCTATAGATGCTCCATTCAAATGCTGAGGATGAATTGAAAACATAACAATTTTATAATTATCTCTTATTGAGTTCTAAAATTCTGAAGGTCCGTACTGGGCAATGGGTTAAGGATCTGGTGTTCGGGCTAGATCCTGTGAGTTTGAGTCCAGCTGTTGGCCTGTGGTATGTTTGTAGACTCTCGGTATCGGCTCTAAACTGTATGTCTTGGTCAAATTAACCCGTGTTTAGGAACACAAAAGGTTTAGCACTATCAAGTCAACCAATATTTGTGTCCATGTGAAGTTGCTGACATGAAATGTTTGTAACAAACCCGAACCGACTTAAAATGTTGCTCTCGAACTGCTAAAACCTATAGGACAAACATGATAGCAATGCTAATATAAGAGTCTAAATAACTAACTTTTTGCCCTAAAACGTCGAAATTACAAAACAGAATTTTTTTGTTTATTAAATTAAAAATGCAAATATCATATTAAAAGTATAAGATAACTGATCAATGATTTACTTATGTTAAATATGAGTCATAAAATCATAACTTGTTGGTAGTTTGATTCTGACTTGAAAAAACAATTTTAAATATAGACGGAAAAATACATCTTATGATAGTGATAGACTGCCTAAAATCTTTTACATCTATATGCCAGATGTATTTAGATTTATAAAAGTTATAATTGTGATTGTAATTGCATCTTTTTATTTAACATATGTGTTTATAAATTTTTTTGCAAATACCAATAGTTGTGATCCTCCTGTACTATTTAAAAGCTAAAAAAAAAAATTGAATTACCATAGAGTTATATACATGTATTTTTAAATTTTACAACCAAATGATCGTAGGGTGTACGAAAACCAAAACACTCTGTTTGATTAAATTCTTTAAACAAATACATGCATTTTCTTTAATTTTCATGCATGTCCTTTATTTTATCTGTTGCAGTGCCTTTTTACTTTGCTGTACCGCGTTACAAATATGTCTCAATAACGCATGATTCCATTGAAGAAATTTTCCGACAGATTATTATGTACGCCACGTGATTTCCGTGGTAATTTGTGGGCTTAAAAACAGTAAAAACAATAAAATCAATTGCAAAGAATCTCCTGAAATAAAGAAAACAGGGCATAACTGAAACTAGGGTACGCACATAATATACAAAGGTATGAAAGTTCCATCCGTGGTGCTACAAAAAGTTACACAGACAGTAGAAAATTTACTGAAACTGAACTCTCGAAATTATGTTTTCATTTGCCCTGCAATATACTGGCATTTCTACAAGACATTGATCGCTACTGTGAGGAGAAGCTGTACACGGATGTGGTTCAAATAGCTGATGGGGTGTTCATCGCTCATGGTTTAATTTCACTTCTATCCTGGACACAATACTAACCATTCAACGATTTAGCACGTTAAATATTTTATCTGACAAAAGGCAATAATGCAAAATAAAACGATTTGAAAAACATTGTCGTTCTATGTCATTTCTATTAAAAGTTACATATTTTGTAATACGGCTCCAAAACTGTCTAAAAATTTTATAAATAGCATTTTTTTATGTTATATTGTACTAGATTTATTGTACTAGATTTATTGTACTAGATTATATTGTACTAGAATTTCTGTTATTTTATTTCAATGATTAGCCTCATGTTAAGATATCCTAAAGTTATGACAACTCTTAAACAAATGAATTTAATTTTTCAGTAATAAAATATTTATTTATTAAACAAATTTGTTGTTATTTAATACTTGCCAGTGCACAATATTTTTTGTTTCTTTTTTATTGTAGTAAGCGGGTTTGTGAACACGTGTCAATATAATTGGTAGTACCACACAGCCTGAATTGTGAGCAGTATTTATGACGCCGACGCTTCGGGGCGCCTGTGAGCAGGACGTTGTTAGCGTGCAACAACACTGGCAATAAAACCATAAATAAGTAAAGAGGACAGCAGCTATAAATCGAAGATCAAAGATTAGGAAACAGGTGCATGGGAAGTGACAAATTTCCCAGACAAGGAGAGGCGTCCAACATAATTCAAAATGCAAACATAAAACATGAACCAACCTATGAATAGGTGGCTCATCCTCCAGCACAATCAAGAGGTGGGGCGAGCGAATAGAAGCCAAGAAGGCACGAACCAATAGAAAAAAAGGGAAAGAAATATTATATACAGGGTAAACATGTTAGAAAGGCCCCCACTTACTAAAATAAAAACCTGAAATAAGAAACTAAGCTGCTACACGGGCTACGAGACGTCCAAAATTTGATGCAAGATTAAATGCCGCAAGATCAAGGTTCGCAAATCAAGCTGAAGTGCAACCGAGTGATAAACGAAAATAGAAAGGATGGAAAGACGACTGATGCGGTCTGGCCACAACTTAAACGAGAATGTATTTACCCGCCTATAACTACCAATCGATGAAGGATACTACAGACGTCGGAGCTGAGTAATCAGAGTATCGAAAACAACGAAAAACCACGTGAGCATCCGAGGTGAACCCGCGTATGACGGAGACCGCTGCCGACAGATCCGCTCATGGACAGTTTACATCACAGAGGTATTCCTGATTGATCATCGACCTACGAGAGGACTAACTCTGTGTGTTACGATATATCCAGAACTTCCCTATAGTAATATAGAACTTTGTTGTCAGAAGTGTGTACACAGTGAACTACGAACGTTAATCAGACCATTTGTCTACAAGTGATGGGAACGAGCCGTAACTACAGTGACAACCGTCTAAGGGTGAGCATTTTTAACAATGTTTAATTCACATCCAACGCATAATACATATTCGCCACTTAACCCACAAGGGTCGGCAGTGTTCAATTGTAGAAATACTATTTATAATTAGAAAAATATATATGTTCTTGATTGATTCTGTGTTCAAATTGCGATGAGAAGTTAGCATGATGCTATTTGTTGAAGCTGTATATATATGTGTATAAAAATAAATTGTATATATGTAATCAAAGTGTCTTTACTGAGAGTTGTAACCCCTGACTTAATTGTGGATTGAAAGAGAGTTGGTCGGAACGTGACATTACTAGCCTCACGGTCATAGCCTAATAATCCCAGATGGTTTATTACATTTATCATCTGCGACAATGTATAATTTTGATTGATTCCTTTCACTAGACACTTCCACATATAGCTGACCATGCGAAAAACATTCTTCTGTAAGATCAGTCCAGTGCTCTCTTCTTTTTGAGCTTTTAAAGCATTAATTTACAGCTAGTCAATAATGTTTGAATGGATTTATCTCTCTATTCTAAAAAAAGTAACTCCTGCTGCCGTCGTCAAACCTTGTCACGCTATCTCTCCTGCGAAACCGCTGGGGGTATGGGTCGGGAGCGATACCAATGGATGCAGAAAATTGGGGGGACCAGAGTAAGACATGCTCATCTTCATCGGACTTTAAATTTCTTTTCATTTATGATTTGTGGGAAATATTGACTTTTTCATCTTCAGATTACGGTAACTCACCAAAAATGATCGTAGAATTTTGAATCTTTTACAATCTAAGACTACAGACTTTCTCTTTCAAACTAGACCTCATTTGTTTAAAAATATTTTAAAACAGACTATATATTCATCAAAAATGAAACACAGTTTTCAAGAAATATCGTCCCATATGTGGATGTAATATCGATGCTCATCGAGTTTTTATCTTACAAAGAAAAATATTTACATCATCTTGGAAGCTGAAAGCTTTCTTATTCATACAAACCTCATTTCAAATCTTTATCATGAAATTTCGATTTTAATTGAATTTAAATCTGATAATTCAACAGTGATGAAAAGCCCTTCACATAAGGGTAACAACAGAAATGGATGGAAACTGTTACTTGCCCGTGAATCACCCCTATGTATCTCGCTATTAGTCCTAAAAGAGGAGCAAGCGTAGCGAGCCTAGGGGCGAAGCCCCTAGTTATTGTCGAAAATAATCTGGAATGTTTGAATGGATTGAGAACATATTCAATATTAAACACAGCAAATCTGTCAATTATTATAGAAAAGTATATACACATACTTCATGCTCGGAATTCTTTCTTAAACTAAATCGTCTGCTACGTTTCAATGCCACTTTCAGAATTTATTATTAGAATATACACGTATTTCCTGATTGTAATTATTTCTCAAAACTAAATCGTCTGCTATGTTTCAATGTCACTTCAGTTATATAAATCATCGCGTCAAGGTCTAAACGCACGTGTTTCTAGCTAATGAACGTGTCCTTCAGTATATTTGAGTTTTAACAGGTTGATTGGAATAGTTTTAATGCATGTAATGGATTGAGAACACATTAATTGAAAATGAATGATTTTCCATCTTTATATTTTCATTTTCAAAAAGAAATATTCGGTCGTTACACGTATATGAAAATAATGTATCGAATTCATTCTTGCATGCACCAATATATGAATAATAACGTTTTTAATTCATGTCTATTTATTTTAAGCAAATGTTATAAATTAATTGGCAACAATGAAATGTTACAATGGCTTTAAACAAAATATCCGTTCATACCGAACAAAATTGTTCTAACGTAATTCAGTAATGGAACGTCGTAGCGGGATGAAAATAGTTACATTCATCCTGATTTTCAAGAATATTAAACCTTGTAAATTTCATCAAGATAGGGCTCACGGTTCTTGAGTTTTTGTGACTCACACATGCAGACACGACCCATTTCCTGTTTCTGCTTTGTATCTTTATATATAGAATTTTATATATATTATATATATATATATATATATATATATATATATATATACTATAATATATATATATATATATATATAAATATAAATATAATATATATATATATATACTATATATAATATATATATATATATATATTATATAATATTATATATACTATAATATAAAATATAATATAAGGTATATATATATATATATATATATATATATATATATATAGAATATAAATATAAATATAAATGTAATATATATATATATATATATAAGATATATATATATATATATATATATAAATATAAATATATATATAATAATATATATATATATATATATATATATAATATATATAAGTATATAGATATATTATATATATATATATATATATATATAAATATATATATATAGAATATATATATATATATATATATATATATATATATATGATTAGATATATATATATATAGATATATATAATAATATATATATATGCAGGTGGTTATCAAAATAATGGAAACACTAAGAAACAACATGAAAACCTTTATTAATAGGCGGCAGTATCACCATTGTCATGTAATACCACCTGATTCACCTTCGAATTGGAATTTACAAGTCATTAATAGTGGTTAAGAATATTTTATGGCATTCTTGAGGGAAAAATCATGACAGTTCCTTTAGAGATGCTGTGGAGGATATCGATACCCTCTATACTACCCGCTTATAGAGATTACAGTGTTTGGTTGATTTATAGTTGGGTTGATTGTACAGGGCAAGATAAGATATTTGACTTATTTTTCATGGTTTTCAAACCAATGCTTGATAGATTTAGCTTTATGTATCGGGGGATTATCATACCGGAGAACGCCATCTCCTGCAAATTCAATGTTTGCACCTTAGGATAGACTAGTGAGCTAAAATTTCGACATAGGCCTGCTCGTTCAATGTCCCTTTTAGAATTAAAATCGGTCGTGAAGAAAACCATGAGATGCCATCCCAAACCCTCATAGATCTATCTTGATGACTGACAGTTGAACTGAGACAGCCAGAATCTTACGTTTGTGTAGGTGTTCTCCAGACATACGCACATCTTGTTGCAAGGAACAATGGGAACAATGATTCGCCGGACCAAATGCCATTTTGCGACATATAACTCGACTAGGATTTGCTCTCGTGGCACCATTGTGGACGACATTTTGTATTGGCATCTATTACAAGTGGCTTGAGAATAACTACTCTTCCGTAAATGCTTTGTTTGTGAAATTCCCTTCTACCTCTAATGGTTGATACCAGAACATGGCAGATGCCTATTGAAGTCTTCGGTCATTTTGGTTGCAGTTGTTTTCTTTTTCGTGTCACAATCCGCTTCAATACCTCGTCCGTATCTTTTACTCAGCTTTTCCTTTCGCCACTATTATTTTTGGCAAAGGATATTTTTCTGTGCACTCTGTATACTATCACGATTTTCGATTCCATTGCTCGAAAAACTCCCATTAGCCTTGGGGTTGAAGTAACAGATACTCCAATTTAAACGCGCTCCAACAATTTGCGCTTTTCACAAGGTCTGAAAGATTTGGCATTTTCCGCTATTCTCCCCCAAAAGCACGATGACCTTAGCTTCATTACTGCTATCTGACAGTAGAATAATACATACACTATATTATATTAAAAAATACCTGTGGCTAGACTTGATTTTAAGGAATACGAAGCGTATTCATAACCACCACTAATATTGATAGGTGTTACAATTATTTTGATAACTACCTGTATATATATATACAGCGTGACAATTATTGAGGTATATGAAATAAAAAATAAAATTAAAAAAAAAAACTACTGAGTTAAAAAAACTACTGAGTTCAAAATTAACTACAGATCATCGGATTTATTTTATGACATATTTGATATGCGTTGCCATCAATGCCTATGGTGTGGCGCAGACGAAGAGCAAAATTCAGCAAACTCGCTGAAGTGATGAGACATCGATGCTTTCGATGACCTCCTGAATGGCTGTTTTAAGCTCAACGATGGTTTCGGGGTCATTTGCCTAAACTTTGTCTTTAATACTGCCCCACAAAATGAGTCACAAAGGTTGAGATCAGGAGAATATGGCGGCCAATCGATTCTCATTCGCTTAGAAACGCTGTATTCCGACATTTTTAACGAAAAACGAACAACAAAACAATAAGAGTGCGCATGCTCAAAAAACATGCCCTGCATTCAACTGCCAAGTTCTCACCGAATCTCGTCAATGGTTCAATAGTTATCAAGTTTTTTTTTTTTTTTTTTTCCATATACATCAATAATTGTCACACTGTGTGTATGCGTGCGTGTGTGTGTGTGTGTATCACGAAGTACAAATGCATGAAATGGAGTGTCTACTGGGCAGATTAATTACACACATAGATCATTGTCATATTATTTGTGTTCAAAATTATTGAAACGAATAATTCTTACTGCTTTTATCGATATTGTTTGGGATTGTATGCGGTAGAGCTTGGAAAAACGATTTTTGCTTATATTATTAAAAAAAAATGCTATTTTTTATAGAAATCTCAACGGAGTATAGATAGTTAGAATAACATTATGTAATTATTTAATATTCCCATCTACTTTACTCTGTACCTATTTAAGCATTTATATTGTGCATATATATGTATACGTGTGTTTATGCATGTACGAATAAACGTATGTATTTTCGTAAATATATAAAACAATTACAACTTCAACATATGAAAGGAAATTTGAGTTTTCCAATACCGACAAGATATAAACAAACGAGTCATTAAAAACTTACTTATGAATTTTATTATAACTTTGATACATATTTAAACAAAGGGAGAATGTTCTATTCCCTGGATTTATTTTCATCTCTTACACCCGGTCAATAAATTTCTTCAATTCCCTGTAGTAACCAAGGCTCTTTACCTGCGTCAAATACCCTATGTTAGAAACACATGCTTTAAAATGTGCGTTACTAAGCATTTCTCTCCGATATATACCGTGTTATATATCAGCTGAATTTATGTACGTGACATTCGTATTTTTAAAGTCAATCCCTATACGGGTAGCTACCTACATAACAGAACGGAAATAAAATTTATTGCTGCTAGACGTATTCCTTTCCAAAAATTGTTCCTTTCCAAAAGACAAAAGTTTGTGTAGATTTTTTAATAAAGCTGTGTATACAAAAATTACATCATGCTAATTAAAATGTTAAACAGTCATATTTTAGAGGAAAGGAATATTTTACCTGATAAAAAACAAAGGCGTATATCTATTCCAGGCTTGCGATCTATAAAGTCTAAGTGAGTGGCGATCTCCATTAATTTTTAAGATTGAGTTAAAGATACTCTCTTATAGCACAGGGGGATTTCTATTAAACTGACACTACTCAGAGCTACCTATAGCATGAATCTATCAACCAGAACTCCACCAAAATTGATAGAGGTACTAAGGATGACATGCGAAAGAGTTTTCGTTAGAAAAAAAAAAGTTCTAAAAGTCACTGATAGAGGAAGGTATGCGCTGTTGTTGTAGGCGCACTCGAGAACTTGCACAAAACGGAAGTAAAACATCAAATTGCAAATTCACGACTACGTAGTCTACAGCAGCGCCAGTATTTCGGGCTATAGAGATTAAGGCCCTTTTCAGACGAGGCACATAGTTGATCAAACTGATTTCCGGGTGGCTGTCAAGGAGTGTAGCCACCATAGAAAATGTATGCGAATCGCCGGATCCTTTTCACACGGAGTGAATTCAGTGCCCAGACATTTTGACATCTGGCACTTGTGCCGCTGGCGCTCTCATCCCGATGAGTAGACTCAACACAAAAGACATTACTGAAGGTACGCTCTTCACACCAGCCGCCTAGCTGCATGAGCTCAGTTCAGTATGGAAAGCGTTTCAATTGCAAGTTTGAATGCGGAACAATTCATCGAAGAAATTCGTATTAGTCCCGCGATATGGGACATGAGTTGTGATGAATATAGCGATAAATTTAAAAGGGGTGAAGCTTGGGGGGAATTGGCTTTTTGACACTCTAACAACAATTATTAGCAACTTAAAAATGTAAACATACATTTAAATCCCATATAATGGAAAAGTATTTTTTGCGTTTTTCTCAAAATGTGATTTTTTCATGTAATGGTACACTTTCTGCAAAATCTGTTGCAAGTACATCTCTGTAATTTTACACGTCAATAGAATAAGTGCTCTTGTATCAATATAACCTATATTTTTATTTTTAAACCTTAAGATATTTTTGTAAATGGTGAAAATGTATGACAAAAATATGCAGATTTATGATAAGTGAAATTTATAATTTTTTAAAATAGTGTAGCAAAGATTTAAATTGGTTACCTATATAAAATAAACTGTGTTTAATCATCACACAAGATTTCAAGGTAAGATTTTCGCTAAATTTTTGAAAAAGTGTTACAAAGTGAATACCTCAAAAATTTCAGGGGGAAAAGTATGTTTGTTTATATTGTTATTTTAAATTTACCTTTCAATCCAAAAAGAATTTTTTTTATCTTAAAATATTCATAAAGGTCTTACTAAATTAACGCAAAAAAATCATAATGATACATGCATATTTGTATAAGATATGGGCTTTAAAAGAATAGCCCAAATTTCCAACTTCTTAGTTGTCGCAGACGTCCCAGTCCCCTTGCAAATATCGATATAAATAAATACAGATGCCTGCTCAATAAAGTAGTCGGTACCATTCAAATTTAAAAGTTCATTTGTTCTTTTGTTAATGGTGGTTAAAAACTCCAAAATTAAAACAAAATTTTTAACTTTTTTAGAATTTTTTAAAAAATTTATTTAGAAGCCGCATTATCATTAAAAAAAACGAACAGAAATATTTATTTGGACATATCAACTAAATATATTCTTTATCATTGGTTGTTTATTTGATATTTCTATGGTGACATACGTCACTCTCTTTACATTACTTATCAAACAGCATTACATTGATTAGTACAGGTTATGACTGTTACACTTAAAAATATATGTGGGAGCACCAAATTGCGCGAATTTACCCATTATTTAATTAAATTTATCTAGATTCGCAAATGTGAACATCGCCTTATGCCTACAATTTGAATAGTTTTCATATGAGGGAGGATTTTGCAATAACCCTTTCAGGTGTGCAATTTAATTATTATAAATTTTTTTAAAGTAACAATGAGGTATAATGGTCCTACAAATAAAAGAAATGCGATTTAAAAAATTAGCAGAGCAAATATAAAAATAATACATTTTGTATTTTTGTAAGTAAAAACCTGAGTGCCATGTTATGATGCTTTCTTAAATCTATATTCCCCTACATCATTATAAATCAAAGACCAATATTGTGTTATAAAATTGGTGTAAAAGAAAAGTATTGGTAGAAGAAAGGTATAATATTTAAGTTAAAGTTTTTGAAATTTAAAAATGTAAGGAGGGAAATCACCTTAAAACCTTAAAAAAATTCAATTTTGTATTATGATTTAATTATGAAGAATGGAATAAAAGGAATCTTATGAAAAAAATGAAGTCGATATTACAACTGATTTTATGGCTAAATGTATAAAGCTAATAGTAAAGTAATTTATAGAAAATTTAAACTTTAAATGGTTTTTTCTAAAAACTGTTATTTGAAACTTCTGCGCACTATTTCTTCAAAACTAATCGTCCCAAATTGCTAAAATTTTGTATACATGTATATCTTCTATGTTTATACAAATTCTATCTAAATTTAGTTAAGTACATATCACTAATTTTTTACAGCAATTTTTTTTCCTTTGATATTTTTTGTAGATTGCAATACATTTTCCTGAAAAATATTTTTATGGGAAATATTGTAATTATTTTAGGTGCAGATTAAAGTATGCCCTATGGATAGATTATATACACATAATTTAATGTAGTAAACTGTCTTCTTCCACATCAATTTTCAGTCGCGTTTTCGCCTGAGTGTAGCTACTGACGAAGCGTTGCCACAACCCCAGAAGAGAAAGTTTCGCCTTGAATTGGGCGCCGCGCCTCGTGTGAAAAGAACCTCACACGGCAGTCAACTACATGAAAATAAACAAGGCAAGTCAGTTGGATCAAGAAATGTGCCTCGTCTGAAAGAGGCCAAAGGGTGAATACCGGAAAAGATTTAATAAGCAGACAAATGAATAACAAAGATAATTTCACTCGATCATCGCTTTATACAGCAAATCCACTTATCCCTCCTTCAATGTAAACACCATACTGGTGGACGACACATTGCATCATGCACACTGAACGGCTGAGCATAACATGTCACCAGGAATGTTTATCAAAGTCCGGGATATGTTGTCCTTTACGGCCGCAAGTTAGAGACTCCACCAAAATACACCTTGGACTTTAAATAACCCCACAGAAGGAAGTCGCATGGGTTAGGTCCGGGGAGCGAGGTGGCAATGCAAGTGGAAAAAAGTGACTGATGACCCTTTCTTCTGTAAAGAGATCACGCAACAGATTCCGCACCGAAATTTAGAGCAAGAAATACTGGCGCTGCTGTCGATTATGCAGTCATGCATTTGCATCTTCATATTTTACTTGCGTTTTGTGCAAGTTCTCGGGTGCACCGACAACAACAGCGTCATATCTACCACTACTGGTGACCTTTGGAACTTTTTTTTTTATCGAAAATCTTTCCCACGTCGTCCTTAGACTTTCTATCAATTTTGGTGGAATTCCGGCTGATAGATCGTGCTACAGGCGGCTCTGAGTAGTGTCAGTTTAATAAAAATAACCCTGTATATCAATAATTTCAAAAATTTTGGAAAATGGCCTACTAATAAAAATTAATATGAGAAGTTTTCTAAAATTAATTTCTTAATTTCTAACTCTAAAAATGCATAAGATATAATTCTTTCTCATTGCTGAATATATATATATATATATATATATATATATATATATATATATATATATATATATATATATTTCATCTCTTACACCCGGTCAATATATTTCTTCTATACCCTGTAGTAACCGAGGTTCTTTACCTATGCCAAATATCCTGTTAAGAAACACAAGCTCTGAAATGTGCGTTACTAAGCATTTCTCTCTGATATATAACGTGTTATACATCACCTGAATTTATGCATGTGGCATTCTTATTTTTAAAGTCAATCCCAATAGGGGTAGCTACCCTCTTAAGGGAAGGGAAATAAAAGTTGTTGTTGGACGTTTACCTTTTTGAAAAATTGAAGTATTAGAATTTAAAGACCACGTTTGTGTGACATATTGGTAACGGAACTTGATGTCATATTTTTATCTGCAGCCATAGACCTAAATATAACGGTCTAGATTTTATTAAACTAAGGTAAGTAAAATTTAAAAAAAAACTTATGTAAATTAAAATGTTAAATAAACCTTATTTTATAGGGAATAAATAATTGAATATTATAACTTGTGTCTAAATGGATATTTTTTTTTTCAAATCATTACATAATGACATCAGGAATTAATTTGGAAATATTAGATCACCCAACTGTCATAAAATAACTTACATAAAACAGTCCAGTTTTATTGAAATTAAGCTATGTAAAATAAAAGGTACAATATGTTGATTAAAATGTTAAACAATCATTATATTATACGAAATGAGTCACTGAATATAACAATTGCTATCTAAATTTTTTAGGTCATGACATAATAACATAAAGGAATTAATTTTTAAAAGTAAGGTAAAAAAATTACATTATGACATTTTATATTACCTATTCGAGCTAAATTTCTCGTGATATTTATATCTGTAGTCAAAATCTTGAATAAAATTGTCCATACTTTGTTTTAAACTATGCTATGTGTAATTAAAGTACATTTTGTTTATTAAAATATTAATAAACATTATTTTATGAAGGATTAATCACTGAATATTACAATTTGTATCTGAATACATTAAATTTTCTACGGCATGGTATAAAAACATAAAAGTATTAATTTTGAAAAAAATAAGGGAAAACAACTTGCATAATGCCTTTTAATGATGTCATCCAGATAAATTGCTCCTGACAAAATTAGTAACATCAATTAAAACTAAACTATTATTTAAAGTCGTTTATTTAAAAATTATTAAACATGAACATTTTGCAAAAATTTTTACAAAACCATAGATTATTTATTTAAGTATAAATATTATGTTGTGTAAAAATTTTCTTTTTATGTCGTTTACATGTCTTATGAATTAACACTCTTAAAATATATTAAAATAAAACTACCTGAAATCTACCATTTTCACTCCTCTATTTACCACTTTTTTACAACTCTACTTTCAATGAACTTCAAACTTTGAATATTGCTCCTGACTTGCAGTTATATATACTGAAACTTCTCTCTCGAACGCATATGTACTTAAACCAGTAATTGTCCACAGTTATATTTTAAATATACATTATGCATGCAACTAAATCTCTGAAACGTTACTCCACAAACAAAATTTTTGCTAATCGTTAGCCACTAAATGTGTATTCATCACGTAACTTACTTCATTCTCCCTTTAGTTTCATTACGTAGGCTACTTTCATTAATAAGAGTGTTAGACGTTGACATTCCCCACCCTTACAAAAAAGAACGTTCCTTTAGTACAACACATAAAATGAGATGAATGACGTATTTCGAGGCTTTTTATGTGTTTTTACAACAGTCTTGTCAAGACGTATTTTATTCCGTGTAGATTTTCTTCGTTTGTCCTGTCTTAAACGTGAATAAAATGTCCGTATTTTGCCATCCATGCATTTATGCTTCCTTACACTGACTTTCTGAAACTCCATTTCCGGAAGTACATACAAACACACACACACGCACGCACGCACACACACACACACACACACACGCACACACACGCACACACACGCACACACACGCACACACACGCACACACGCACACACACACACACACACATATATATATATATATATATATAGATAGATAGATATAGGTATAGATAGATAGATAGATAGATAGATAGATATGCATAATTATTCAGATGATGAGAAGCGCATTGATGAAGTATTTTGGTAGGAGGCACTACTGGAAAAAGATATATTTATTTATTTCCTCATAGACCTTTTGAATGTTTAAATGAAGGAAAACTTGGTACATTTGGGTTTTAAGGATTACTGAAACTCGATACTTTACAACACTGGTATAACTTTTTTTTCGTTGAAACAGATGAGAGATTCAGCTACCACATCTTTGACTTGGATTTCACTCGATACACTATGACCTTAAGTCATTGCTCGTAAACCTGATCTCTACCCTCCACTAATGAAATATTCAAGTTTTCATGGTGAGTTCTGTTGCTTTTAGTCGTTGTTACATAAAAAAAATCCCCCCCCCTATACGGGATGCATTCATAACAACTTCGTCACTTTGACTTCTTTAAATATGCTTAATCAAGTTTATTTTGAATTTCATCGATTAACTTTTAATACAAATGGTAATTGAACGGACGTTTTTCGAAGTATTCTTGTGCAAGATGGACTTACGAATATGTAGGAGAGATACGATGTGCTCTGTAGCTATACTCACCTGTATATGTATAAACATACATAAATTTTAAATAAAATATAAATTTTAATATATACATTTATACAAATCCTCCCCTTTAAAAATAACATATTACTTGTGCTAAATTGAGTTTCTGGAGTATTCTAAATTTTGCGAAACTTACTTTAAGTAAATACATGGAGATCTAGTATAGAGTGTTTAAAGGTTTTTTTCAGAAATTACCATCTATTTAAATGGAACACCTAGGAAATTACTAATAACATTTATTTAAAGATATACAAATTAGTAGCCTTATGAGTTCGTATATTTTTCTGTAGCGTAATGAAAATATGGGGTTATTTTTCCCAAGACCTCACAGGGTGCACGAACATAGTTGCGAACTTCGGAATACCATTTTCCAGTTCCCATCGTTTTTGAACTACATGTGTGTGGATTCTGGGCGGATTAAAAAACGATACTAGCAAATGCCACCAGAATTTTTGGACTGAAAGCTAAGTCCAGGCATATCGGTTTCTCCCGCAAGTTTGGGGATAAATACTTTGAAAATCTAAAGCGTCTCCCATCGTCTCGTAAAACTGTCTTTTTTAGAAATAACTCAACGCGAGTTTGACGTTGCAGAGAAATAAAGTTTGGCCGAAATATTCGTCGATAAGAAGAACTGTCACCCACTAATCTGCCGGCCTCCGCTCTGGAAAACAATTTCTAAGAAGACGCCACGCCACCAGCGTAGACTTCAAGCAGATATATTTGCGAGACTCTGTTATTTTCGTGAGATCCCTCATGTAATGGTCGGCTAGCAAACGTGTTTTTTAAGCTCCTGTTATTAGACTATCCGGGTCTCGAAGCGTGCGGCTAAATCTGCACTTAAGATGAAATTCATTTAACTATGCTGTACTTGTTTAATGATAAATTTCTTTGTTATTAAATGTTGAGTTTTTGTTTTAAAGTTGGCCTTATCATTTACAATTAGGATTCTGTGTTTCTGGGTCACGAATTTATTAATTTTAAAAATTCTCAGAGAATAGCCTACCTACCTACCTATGCTGTCACAGTTCTAAGTACCAAATATTTATACCTTATAACATGAGGCGTAATACGATTTTGAAATCCTCTTCGGAGGAAAACGTATAGTGTGAACATAAATGAATATCCCTGCAAAAGTTGGAACATTCATTTAGTTCATAGAGTACAGACTTGTTGTTCATCGGAAATCAAAAATAACAGTTGCAATTTTAAATTCGACGCAGTTATAAGAGTTTGATGTGAACCCCATTAGTAATGCGAAGGATATCGAGGCGGTACGATAACGCATCCCACACTCTTTTCAGCAAGTCTGGAGTGACGGTTTGAAAGGCTAAAGATATGCGTGTCTTAGGTTCCTCAACGTCATTTGGTAGCGGTGGAACAAACACCTGATGTTTGATATAGCCCCTGAAAAAAAATCGTATGGAGTAATTTCAGGGCTGCTAGGAGGCCGTTGATGAACAGCAAGGTCCTGGGGTCCCGGCGACCAGTCCACCGGTATGGGATTTTGTAATTTTAAAACCCAATCTTCATGAACTTTCAACTGTTATCTTTGATTCCGATGAACAACAAGTTTGTACTTTGTTTAGTTTTGTTTCAATAGCCCTGAAAATTTTGGATACTCATTTATGTACACACTGTACTTATCAGCAAAAATTAGCTTCACTAAATGATCTTCACGGAGACTACATTTCAGGAAGGTAATACATGAAATTTTGTCATCTCAATCTGATCTCTTATCTCTCAAGTGTTATGCTTTCATAACACTTGAAAAAATTTTCTTGATTACTCAGAGCAAACTAAGATTTTGTTCGTACAAAACAACACTTATCTCATAAAAGAGTCTTTTTTTGTCAATGAAAGAGGTTAAATCTAGTTGAATAGACAACTGTCAACTGATATAACAATATGTGTAACAGTGCAAAAAAATCTTGTTACATCTAAAAACGATTTTTGTGTATGATATCATATAATCAAAGTTTACATATTTTCTAAGCACAGATAAAGAAACACATTTTCGTATTGCACCAACAGCGAAGGCAATATGACTTTCGAAATATTTTAAAATCAACGTTTTACCTGTTAGAGACGAAGCAGAACGTGAAAGTAGTTTTCATATCAGAATACACATTTAGCGAAAAAATGTTGAGGAACGCCCATAAGAAAACATAACAACGTGCTCTAAGCACAAATATATTTTATAGAATACCAGCAGTGCATTTTTTATCTTTCAGAAAATGCATTGCATCAAACCAGGAAGTTTTAAACATTTTAGTTTTGTTCAGAAACGTATATGTATGTCACAATAAAATCTCAGCATTCTTTAGTGTCGCAAATGCATTACTTAAATATCCCATGCCATTGGTTGAAACATTTCGTATGAGAAATCAAGTCATCGCTGCAAATGAATGTAAATATCCTGAAAATGGCTTCCAATAAAATTATTTTTCTTTTTTCTATTGAATCAAAAGTACTTTGAACATACAGGAAATAGGTCATTTTTCGCATCAGAATCCTTTTATTTATATCTGTCCCCGTAGAAAACTTCATTTTGATTTTATTTTCATATATCATCTCAAATCTAAATTTTAGGGTATTCATCCGTAGAAAGGAAAATTATTATAGCAATATTCAAATTAAAAGTATACATCTGAATAAAAAATAAATACAATTTAATATTTTACAGGCCGAATTGAGATGCAAGTACATTTTAAATTATTTTTTTCATATTTTGTCTTCTAATACTTTAGTGGAGGGATATTAGTCATTTAAAGGGGGAAAATGTTATATAAAATTTTCATGGTGTTCCCTATTGGAGACATTGGCCACTTCTGACTATACTTTTACGCTGGATTCAAAACTGAAATGTACTGATGAGTAGATAAAATAATAAGTAAAATTGTAAGATGATGAAATATTAATTTTCAGATTTAAGTGCGGGTATGAATTAAGTTGAAAATTTATAAATTAAATGGAAACAATTTCTTTTACTTAAACAAAATATAAAAAATTTATGTTTATATCTTTTTTCGATGGTACAGTGGAAAGTATGTTGATGCAATTTTTTCTTAAATTCATTGCAAGCTAATCTTACATTTACTGTGCACTGTGCACATCTACCTTGTGTTGTTTGCACAAGGAAATGGCCATCACTCTTTCTCTGTGATAAAGGGCGGAGAACTTTGGGTCCTGGTTGAGGCCCATCGTTTCATGGTGCAATTCTTAGATGAGCGATTATAACCTTTCGGCGAAACTCTAGATGAATGAGCTAGGTATTTTTTTTTCATGAGTTGCTGAACATAAAAGCCAACCAGAGGCAACCACCATATTTAATGCATTATCAATTATCAAATAAATTCTATCACCTTTTCTTATTGCGAAGCGAGTGACAGTAGCTGCCTAACATTATATCTAGAAAGTCAGCTCCACCCATTCCAGTATTACGTTTATGTATTACATTTGGTTTATGTATGTCCACTTTCTTCTGATCTTTACGTGAATATCTTTTAGTCGACTACATTGGGAGATGTGTGCAATAATTTTAAGACTGTCACTGCAGAATTGTCGTTCCAGAGGCAAAAAAATACCGATTCATAACTTTGTTAATCAAAGGAATCTCTTTCGAGTTTTTTCGTCTCCTAAAAGCATCAATCGGATTGTTTTAATTCGATGTTCTCGGAAAGTTCCAATAGCTTTTATATTTCTACTTGGAAGATCCTTCATAAAATCATTAGTAGTAAAAAAGTTATTAAAAATATTTCTACTTGAAGAGGGTTTGCAACAACTATCAGAAGATTATTTAAAACCCTAGTACCAAGAGGTGCTATTTCGTTTGACTGCTTTCCTGCAAAAATTTACTTTTTATACGGATAACAATTATTAGCGCAAATCTTACAGATTTTGAATCCAAAGCGAATTGGTTTTCCCGGAATAAACACATTAGAAGAATGTTGGACGTAATAAGGAACCATTGATTCGTAAATGCTAAGCAGATTGTGAAATAATCCAAACTGAATTAAATTTTTGTTCAAGTCATCATAAATTGTTTGAACTTTATACACTTATCACCAGGTTGCAATCCATCACATGAAAATTTCTTTTGATTCCTTTGAATTCTTGAATAGTAGCGACTAATTTTACCAAGTGCATTTCTTTTTAATTTAAATTTTTTTTTTGCGAAACCTTTAAAGTAACCTTAAAAATCTTTGTTAATTTGAATTTGTTATCTTCTTAAGATTTAAAAAATAAACCTTAAAAATAATGCAAAACCTTTTAAGAATGTCTACCAATTTTGAGAAGTATTGGATAATTTTTCCTATTTATATGAATTTTTGAGTTTCATATATATATATATATATATATATATATATATATATATATATATATATATATATATATATATATATATATATATATATATATATATATATATATATTCCAAAATATGTATATATTCCAAAATATGTGGATATTTTATGCGGTGGCTGCTGAAGAGAGATTTCTCCTATAAAATCGCCTCCATGGATTAGATTGATTGGATTGATTCACGGTGTTACTGTCATTTTTTTTGCTACACTAGGTGAAATTAGACATGATTTTAAGAAGACTTTAATCGGCTCTGAAGGAAATAAACCTGCTAGTGGTGGCCGGCAAGATATTTTTCACTATTTACACCCACACAAACACACACACAAACACACACACACAAACACACACACACACACACACACACATATATATATATATATATATATATATATATATATATGTGTGTGTGT
Source organism: Dolomedes plantarius (assembly GCA_907164885.2). NCBI lineage: Eukaryota > Metazoa > Arthropoda > Arachnida > Araneae > Dolomedidae > Dolomedes > Dolomedes plantarius. The sequence continues at coordinate 56,709,722 of OU015500.1, read as the reverse complement.
GTGTGTGTGTGTGTGTGTGTATGTGTGTGTGCGTACAAAATATAGATATGCTACTCTGATTTGTAAAATTTGTTATCTTCTTAAAACATTTTTACAATTCAATTTCTAGTAAAAATAAAAAAAATAAATAAATTTTGAGTGTAGTTTAAAGAGTAGAGGTTTTATTTATCTATCTTTCTTCATTTATAAATGGCTACTTAAATTTATCGCACGGTATTAAGCAACATCCCAATCTTCGATCGATGTCGAAATCCGGTGATCCTTAAATCACTGATTTTCTGCTTTCCCTGAGTCCAAGACTCTGTGAACTATCTGTATCGAGTACGAAAATATTTTTCCACTTAGTTTACTCTGCTTTCTCATACGGAAACTTATTTGAAAATAACATGTTACTGAACTTCAATAAAATTCAGACAGCATTATAGATTATTACGGTGTTACAATCAGCTCTGTACTCATCGAATATCCTTTTTTGGCGCGAAGTGTGAGGTATTATTTAAGAAACAAGTTTATATAAAAGAATCTGGATTTTCTTTTGTCAATGATATACCAGAAATCCATATTTTTCTGCTCAGATGGCGAAATGTTATAAGAAATTTACATGTTAGCAAGTCTAATATTCAAGTTGTCATGAAAAATCAGTAATTTGCTTCACATGAGCAAACATTCTACAAATGTTTCAGAAAAATAGGTAGCTATAACCTACAGCAGTTACAATAAATATAAAATATTGGCGAACGAGATCCCTTAATGTGAAAAAATCAACTTTTTTAAGAAAAGTTCCTTATAACATTTCGCCATCTGAGAACAGATTTTATTTAAGATATACATTGTATGTATGTATATTAGTGTGGGACGAAAAAAAAATATTTTTTTATAATAAATTTCTAATAGTGCGGAAAACTAGCGCATTGGCATCCTAGTAACGGGAAAAATAATATAAAAAATATAAATTAGTTTTGAAATCGCGCAAGAGCCCTAAAGTTTAGAAAAAAAGAAAAAATTGTACTTTTTAAAGGCGTATAAAATTTTTTTAATAGTTTACTTTATTTCTAGTAGTGTAAAAACTACTCTTTGTAGTTACCTAAACGGGGTAAAAATACTTTTGGACACATTGGCGTTCATTTGAATTCTCGCAAAAAGCCTTAAATTACCATTTATTTTTGTAAAAACCTCATATTGCAGCTCTTCGCCCATTTCAGCATGTTTTTCTTCTATGATTTTGGTATTGCCTTCTACATCGCAAATGCGTTCAAAGTTGTCGTATACTTCCTTATTAAGGGAAAGTTACGGTGTTTCTGACAGGGCCACAGCAGCAATAGCTTCTGGTGTCCTGCATGATATTGGAATGATCTCTGATTCAGATATGTCACGAGTGATTGACAAAAGTAAGATTTGACGGAAAAAAGTGAAGATTCGAAAAGCAATAAAGGAAAAAGAGCATCGGCTGAAAGAAGTAAATGGAATCTTCTTCGACAGCAGATAAATATAATAAATTAACAAAACAAAAATAGGAGCTAAAATGTACAGCAGAGTAACAAAAGAAGAATAACATACACTCATGGACAAAAAAATTAGCGCATTAGCGCCCGTTGAATGAGTGGCAACACATGTGGTTGCAGGATTTCATGAACATACCGCTGGGCTGCCATGGTGCCACGGAACAATACTAGGGGTGACCGTGTATTGTAGGCAATGGCACCCCATACCATCACACCAGCTGTGGGAGCGATGTGTCGCTGTACAGCAAAGGCAGGATTGAAGCATTCACCACGGGCTCTCCACACACGAATACGATTGTCATCACTGCCGAGATTGAATCTGGATTCGTCGCTAAAGACGACCTGGTTCCATTCCGCTGCAGTCCAGTTTCCTCGTGCGTGGCAAAACTCCAAACGGAGGCGTCGATGGGTGGGCGTCAAGGGCAGCACACGTAATGGGCGCCACGATACCAACTGTCCTTCGGCCAGGCGCTTTCGTGTGGTTCGAGAAGACACAGAGGACCCTAGTGAAGGTGCTACCTGTGCCTGGATGGCGGCCGATGAAGCAGTTGGCTGTACGCGTGCATTTCTTACCATGTGGCGGTCTTCCCGACGACTGGTCTGTCGAGGGCATCCTGATCCCGGTATTCGTGTACATGACATCTCTCGGGTCCACTGGTCCCAACACCTCCTCACAACACAATCAGACCGGTCTAATTGACGAGCTACTCGCCTAGCTGACCACCCAGCTTTCATCATCCCGACGATTATCCCCCCCCCCCACTCAAACTGTGACAACTGCTTATATTGTCTTCGAACACGGCGTAATGGCATGTCTGTGTCAGCTCTTCCTTTGTAAATGATTCAGCACACTCAAACAGGGTTTGGTTACCTGTTTTATACTCCACAGAGTACGATGTTCAACGCCCTCTACCAGCTATACGTAATGCGCAATCACGCTGCATTTGTAATCATTTGTATATCTCCCCGACATGTACCTTCATTGCAAGTTTCGTTACTATCCCGCAATTATTTCTTGGTGCGCTAATTTTTTTGTCCATGAGTGTATTAGCGTGATTAGTGCGCCTGGTGGCCAATGCATTCGCCATGTTACACCAAAAACAGGAATTGGTAATGATATTACAGAAAGCATTTTCGACTACATGAAAAAGAAAAATTTTGAAATGAGTGCAGTGGGAGCCATCGGAAGTGATGGGACAGTCACAACACCGGTAGGAAAAGTGGTGTTGTACAGAACATTGGTGTCAGCGACCACTGCAGTTGTTTATTTGTTTGCTTCACTTTAATGAACTGCCATATAAACATTTGTTTGAACACTTAGACGATACAAAAACTGGGCCAGCGTCATTCAGTGGTCCAATTGGCAAGCAACTGCCTAACTGTGAGAAAAATGCTCTTGTTGATTTTGTGCCGATTCAGTCTGAAGTTGTCATCACAGTAAATAAAACTGATCTCAGTAAAGATCAGCTGTATCTTCTAGACATTGTTAAGGCAGTCCTCACTGAACTCTGTGATCCAGAATTAGCCGTTAAAAATCCTGGAACCCTCAGCCATTCCCGATGTTTAACCTCTGCTAATCGGCTATTAAGACCTTATATTTCCCAAATTAGTCCGACAAGAGAAATGAAGACACTTTTAAATTACATTGTAAAGACCTGTGCTCCTATTTGGTTTATATTAAGATGCATTACACTGTGAAAGACGGTCCGAAGTATATACTAAAGGTCATTCAAACAACAAGACATTTCCCGGACAACATAAAAGAAATCATCGATCTGGTCATTCAGAGAAACTCGTTCTTCTGCCATCCAGAGAATATGATATTGGCCACATTGGACGAGAGACAACACATTCGAAAATTAGGCTACAGGAGGATACTGAAAGCCAGAAATGAGCCGCCAGTAGTAGGTCACGTTAGAGCCTTCAAGCTTCCTTTAATTAATTTTCAAGCCACAGACTATACTGAACTTATTTCTTGCAAAAGTGTAAGCTGACACCACCTCTATTGTTGTCAAATATGGCAACAGAACACATTTCAACTTTATTGAAAGACAAAGCCCTGCCAAAATTTGAGTATTTGAAATTTCCATGCCACACTCAGTCGGTAGAGAGATGTGTGAAACTTGTTACAGAGGCCACTGGAAAAGTTTGCGGGCATTGAAACCGAGAATGTTTTATTCGGACAACTTTAGGATCAAGGTCTTTGATGCCAAAGTTTGATACGAAGTCAGAATTTTAAGGAACTTCAGTGTAAGTAATCACATCCCAATTGGTTGGTTGATGGGGTAGGGTATGGTTGGGACTCGACTTGCAGCCACTTCCACATGGTCAGTCATGGGTCATTTCAGCATAAAGGAAAAACATGCTGAAATGGGCGAAAAGCTGCAATATGACGTTTTTACAAAATAATGGTATTTTAAGGCTTTTTGCGCGAATTAAAATAAACGGCAATGAGTCCAAAAGTATTTTTCACGCATTTAGGAAACTACAAAGAGTAGTTTTTACATTATTAGAAATAAAGTAAACTGTTAAAAAAATTTTATACGTCTTTAAAAAGTGCAGATTTTCCTCTTTTTTCTAAAATTTAGGGCTCTTTCGCGATTTCAAATCCAATTTATATATTTTTATGTAATTTTTTCCTTTATTAGGATGCCAATGCGCAAGTTTTCCTTGCTATTAGAAATTGATTACAAAAAAATAATTTTTTTCACCCCACCCTAATGTATATATACAAGGTGCGCCCATAAAGTAACCGGACAATTTTTTATAAATAAGAAAAATATTACTCACCCTCAAATAAATTTATCTCCTTCAAAACAATCGAAGGAGTCTATACAATTTTTCCAACCTTTCTTCAAGTCATCGAAACACTGTTTATAGGCGTTGGAACTAACCGTTCTCAAAATACGCGAAAAATTTGATTTAATAGACGAGACGTTTTTAAATCTCTGTCCTTTCATTTATTTTGCATTATTTGATTACAAAGGACTTATTCACCACTAATTTGTTCCTTAAAATCTAATAATTAATCAGTATTTTTACATGGAGGTGCTTTTTAGATTAAGAAATGGGATAAGGCGAGTTAGGAAAGGACCTGTTTGATTCTGAGCAATGGTTTCTTTTCCATGATAATGCTAGGCCCCATACAACAATATCTATGCATCAATATCTTGCTAAGCATTCAATTACAGTGATAAATCACCCACCCTATTCTCCCGACTTATCGCCAGCTGACTTTTTTCCTTTTTTCGAAGCTTAAGATGGCCATGAAAGAACAGAGATTTGAAAACGTCTCGGGTATTAAATCAAATGTTACGCGTATTTTGCGAACGGTTAGTTCCAACGCCTATAGACAGTGTTTCGACGACTTAAAGAAACGTTGGAAAAATTGTATAGACTCCTTTCGCGATTATTTTGAAGGGGATAAATTTATTTGAAGGTGAGTAATATTTTTCTTATTTATAAAAAATTGTCCGGTTACTTTATGGGTGCACCTTGTATATATATATATATATATATATATATATATATATATATATATATATATATATATATATATATATATATATATATATATATGGATGGTAACTCTAGTATAAATGGCCATAGTTTTTAAAGATTGAAATAAAAATTCTTAGAATGCAAACACGAGAAATATTTATGCATATTTAAAATTCTTATATACTAGTCATATTTTGGGCAAAAAGTAATAAACATTTAGAACAAAAAGTAGAAAACACAGTTTGAAATTAAAATGGCAGATGGCCATCTCTCCTTCAAGCCGAGGAGAGATGGCCATCCAATACAAGAAAGAAAATGTGATGTTAAAATAGCAAAAAAACAACACATTCCATATATTTAATCATGAAAAACATATAGCAATTCGTAAAGATGCAATTATATCACTAAAAATGACTGAATAAAATTCGAATAAACAATATTTGAAGTATAATTTCAACCTTTCAGTTTTCGTAAACTTTTACCACATTTTTGGCAAAGCTCTTGATAGTTTGTACACCTTTTATGGAACCACTTCAGGCACATTATGCATTTTATCCAGTCATCCTTTTTGGTTGTGGTATAGTATTCTTTTCCACAACCAACACAGTGATCCTCATCAAATTCTATTCATTCGGAATCTGTAGAATCTGTTAATTTCAAATGCATTTATCTTCTTCTTTACTGAAGTGTCACGTTTTTGTTTTTTCTCGCGTTTATTTTAGACTTTTTACCGATTTTAAGCTTATTTATCAACTTTATCTGTTTATGGGATGAAAGTTTCCGAAGTTTGTTAAAATTTTCTGTTGATATCAAAAGCATAGCTACCTATTTGGTACATTTTCTAACTGTTTTTGTCATGGTTACATTAGGAACTTGTGCAATATCATAAAGTACTTTTGTTGTTTATGGAGCAGTTCCATCAGGTGTTTTTGATGTGTTCGGTCGGGGTTCAAAATATCCTATTTCAGTGTTTGCATTTCTATTCGGTTCCGCAGCTGGCGTTTCGAAGTTACTTCGAACAACAGAATAGACTTAGCCAAACATACCCAGCCTTTTCACTTGTATCATCAAAACGGTGCTTTAATTCCAGTTTTCTCGCGAATTCAAAAGTAAGAATTCTCACATAATCTCGAGTAAATGGGAATTCATTTTTCTGCATTCGTTTAATGTATTTTACTAACGGTTATTCGTTTTCTTTTCCATACATCAGACCAGGACCCATGCTGCCTTTATTGGAATTACTGGTATTCAATCGGCGCTCCAAAGTCTTGAGTGGAATGTGAAACGCTACAGACTCTCCTTTTACCAATATGATCTAGTTTGCACAGCCTCTATTGCCTTAGACAAATCATTTTGACTCTTTGGTTTTAATAAGGTTTCTTATGTATTTATTCGTCGTCTTGAAAAACTGGAAAAAACATCGCTCGGCATATTATATTATAATTATTATTATTGAAATATTTATATTAGTTAAAATTGAAACAATTATATACATTAATATAATTATAAACATAAAAGTTATAAAATATTTTAAATATAGATGATTATATTTAGCTAAAATTCTCTCCGTATAATTTCGAAATGTTGGTTAAAGGTGGTCATCTCTCCTCGATTTTATGTGGCCTTCTATCCTGAAATTGAACGACAGATGGCCACCCAATTTAAATCTTCACTCCGCCATTGTACGTCTTTGTTTTAGGCTTAGAAGCAAAGATTGGATTATATACGTGCCTTAGAAGTCCACAAATTTAAAAAAAAATGTAACGCACGTATTGCAAAACATCAGATATCTAACTCAACAAAAATGTTCAACCACTAAATTAAACAAACATTAAAATTTCACTTACTTTTTATAATCGAAAAACACAGCTGTACCTCGCAATGAATGAACTCGTTGAACATTTCCTCCGAAAAATGTTTAAATTTCCCCGATGATCAAGTTTTGGAAATATTTAGACTGGCCATCTATCCTAGAGTTACCCTATATATATATATATATATATATATATATATATATATATATATATATATATATATATATATATTGAGAGAGAGAGATAACTGAGCCATTGTGAATTACACATAAAGGTTTAGTATTCATACTTATAAACTTTAAATTTGTAAATTTGTGTGTTCCTTAAATCATTTTTTTTTATCTGATGTAATCTAGGTTTATGGATTTTTTCCTATAATTCTGACTGCTTCTTATGTTTATTTTTTTAACAGGTGATATTTACACATCTAGTATATTCTACGTGAATATTTTAATTCTTTATTTCGCCTTTAAAAAATCCTATTACCTTTCCATTAAAGCCACGTGCTGATATATTCAATATTCTGATGTCAGATTGATTACTAATCTGAGCATCTCTCCCCCTTGCATTAATGGATTATGCTTTGAATGAATAGTATGAACCCTGTGGAGCAGTGTGGTTGACGGCAGGTTTATAGTATCTTTCTGTTTCAACAGAACAATGATTGGTTGCCATGACCGATGCTAATAAGTGATAGATTATGCATAAATTACTTTCAACCAAATGATGGAGGTTAGTTGCAAATGTTGCTAGGATCTTGCAACGGCCCAATCGATTATGATGCAATTTTTTTGTGAGATTTCATAGTGAAAAGGAATTCCATATGAGGTTGCAGTATAATTATGGAAAGTATGCGGTATTTTGGAATCATTTTGAATAATTCAACAATTCTAAGTTATTGTGAAATAGAAGAAGTTTACATTGCGCCTTCGCTATCCATAAATTTCCTGTAAGTCATAATTTTCCTTCTTTAGCACTCCAACACTCACGCCGATGCTTCTTTGATGATGAACTAAGTTCGAAATAGTTCGAAATGCGTCGTCACCCCTTTTATATTTATTGTGGAATTAAAGAAATGTCTATTCTGTTTTGCAGCATAATAGTGTTGGTTTTTAAAAATGCATTAGTGGTAAATTCAATAAATGATACACAGCCACATCGAAGTAATTTTGGAACAATTATCAAGGCATTGGTGGTTACCTCGAAGAAATGTAATAATATAATTAGGTTATTTTATGTAGTGATACTTTATAAGTAAAAGCAGGAATGAGTCTGATTAACTAATTCATTCTTCGTTATTATGGATCTTCTTAGTAGTCATAAATTTCGATGTATTTAAAAACGTGCATTTGAGAGCCAAGTATGTAAAACAGTTAAATTCTTAAAATTTTAAAAATGAAAAATTTCAATAATTTTTTTAAGGTATTCATATACAACCTATATCCGTTACACACCCCTTAACTTCTAAATGGTGACAGCTTAGGGCTATAGTTGGTGTCTAGTTATAGTAAAAAGGTTATGCGCTACTCGATGAGACAACTTGCAACGCCATCTGTCGGCATATTTTGGAATTAGTGTTTTTATCTCGAAAATGGTATAAGAACGGGAAAAAGTCAATTACAAAGTTGTTCAGTATAATCGATTTAGTAATAAAAGACACCTTGCGACCATTAATACTTAAACAAAATGTAGAAAATTAACTTTTGTTTGGTCATGATTTCGAAAATTCTCATGTCATGAAGAGTGGAAGAAAGAAACTGAGACACTTCCCCATTTTCAGGATCATTTATTCGAATTACCGAAAATACTCTCCATTAGCCACTATATACATTTGCACTGTGGACTGAATTTCTCGCTGCCACACGACGTTTCACAATGCCATAGTGTTGAAAATCACGGCGAAAAAAAATTTCATTTTCTCCGTTCTGTTATACATATAAATGTACGCAAGGTATCTTTTCTTACTGAATCGATGATTCTGAAAAACTTTGTAATTGACTTTTTCCCGTATCTCGTACCGTTTTTTGACATAAAAACGTTAATTCCGAAAGTTGCCGATAGATGGCGTTGTGAGTTGTCTGATCCCGTAGCGCATAGCCTTTCTACTATACCTTGACAAAAACTTTATGGCCTAAGCTGTCACCGTTTAGAAGTTAAGGGGGGTGTAACGGATATCGGTGAGAACCCTGTATACATATTAAACGCTTATAATTTAGTTTTCAATATCGAATTGCATTCTTTTTCTTTATATCGATAGTTTAAAAGTGTCTCTTTCAATAGACAGTAACGTACGATCGTAGTTGGATTTCATTCCTTAACTCACCTATTTCTTAACTTCGATTTTTTTATAAGAGAGTATATCATTTTACGGTAGTCTTGAAGCATTTCGGAAATCACCGTACGAAAAAAAAGTTTTATAGATCGCAATATTTTCTAGGGAGAATATTTTCAGGGAATGTAAAGATTTTGAAAAGAACCCTGCAAAGAGCGCAATAATATACAGGGTTTGTCTCACCGTTTTCTTTTCAGCCTCACACGGAGAAATGTGGATGACAGGATATTTTCTTTCTATAGAATATCACTTGAAGGATCACTATCCATTGATAGATAGCGAGAAAGTGCTCTCTTGTTTAGCGAGCAATTCATCATATTTTTCTTTTATTATTTTCGAAAGAAAGCCAAACTACTTTCTTGAAAGAAAATTGACTCCATTCATGATAGTTTTTTAATCCTTTAGAATGCATAATAAATATAACATGCTAAGTTTTTAAAGTGTTTATGAAAAAAAACGATTCATTTTCTACCTTAAAAGGAGAAGGGAGTTATTGCTTTATATTGGATCGGTACACATAAAAAGGTTTGTATGGCACATAATTTGGTTTCAGGTGAATAATATATTACATTAAGGAAAATATTTTCAAAAGTATCGTAAAAGTGGTTCATAATTGAAAATGCGTGATAAGTAATGAAATTCATATTAATATTATTTAAATAGATGCATAAAAGGCATGTAGAAATGCATAAAATATTAGAATCTTTCTTTTCGGAATGAAATAAATTGAAGATTTGTTCGATGTGTGAATTACTTTTTATTTATAAAGCTTTATAAATCAATGACACTTTTGTTTATATATATAATATAATATTACATAAGTAGAATAATGTTCTTACTTTATTTTTCCTATCAATTATAAAACGGATTATATAAAGGCATTATGAATTTATACTTTTAAGTTTGAAGTTAAGTTTTGTTGGCAAAAATTTATAGCATTACTTAAATTGTATTTTATACAAAAATTTAGCTTAGAATTAGCAAGATTCTCTGTTCGTAATTAAAAACAAATTTCTAAACTGAATTAAATGTTTATTCAGTAAAAGAATTTATTTACAAGTACTTATTCATAAGGAATTAATATTGAAGTAAAATAAGAAATGAAAATGAAATTTGAAATGAAATATGAACAGTGGATCGAAATATGAAACAACTGTTTACAATAATTTTATGCAAATGTTATTCAGTACAGCGGGCATTGAGTTCAGTTTTATTTAAGATAACAGAAGGAATTTTACACGTAACTTTACCTATAATAATTATCCACATGAAGAATTGATGTGAATCATTACCATTTTATGTCGAAAGCAAGCAATTTGTGGCCGAAATTTGGATTATCTTTCTTTTATAAATACCGGGTGGTTATAATTAAACATCCCCTATAAACGGCATCCTACAGCGCAAACGGGTGAACGGAATGCAACGAAGTTTAGTATATGGGCTACACACGAGATGCGCTCACGGAATTTTTTTTTAAAAAAAATTTGTTCCAAAATGTCCACCAGAAGGCACCTTTTCGGGGAAAAACATGAAATTCAACACAATAAACGACCAAAACGGAATGCAGAAACAATATTAACATTTATTGACTAGTTTCTGATCGCCTTGTCATCGAACCACATTAAGTAAAGGTAAGGGAGAAACAAAAACAGTTCAGTTTGCAGAAACATGACCAGATTAGGACGAAATTGCACAAGAGGAGCAGTTGTTAATCGTGTCCAGGCCAATGTAGGGAAAGCTGATCCACTTGACCACCTTCATTCACATGCAAAATTTCAAGCAGTGTGTTCAACAGCAGATCGTAACTGATCAGTTGTGAGGCTTCGCAAATGAAGTGTTATGGAGTTATTTAAGTCATTCAACATCGCAACACCTCCACGATACACCAGACTTGAAATTTTGCAGGTAAATGAAGGTGGTCATGTGGAAAAGCTTTCCCTACATCGTCGTGGACGCGATTAACAACTGTTCCTCTTGAGCAATTTCGTCCTAATCTGTTCTTCTTTCTGAAAACTGAATTGCTTTTGTTTCTCCCTTACCTTTACTTAATGTGGTTCGATGACAAGGTGATCAGAAACTAGTCAATAAATGTTAATATTGTTTTTTTATTCCGTTTTGGTCGTTTATTGTGTTAAATTTCATGTTTTTCCCGAAAAGGCGCCCTCTGGTGGACATTTTGGAACTTTTTTTTCGAAATTCCGTGAGCGCATCTCGTGTATAGCCCATATACAAAATTTCGTTGCATTCCCTTCACCCGTTTGCGCTGTAGGATGCCGTTTATAGGGGAAGTTTAATTATAACCACCCGGTACATTTATAAATACATGCATCTCACGGATATTTCATAATTAAAAAAAATCTTATTTCAGATTAAATAATTAAAATTTATACACTCATCCATACAGTCAAACTTTATGAAAATTTAATAAAATTCTATTAAATGTGTGTATTGCTTTAAATAATTTCAGTAGAATGCAAAAGTTATTTTATGCAAAAGTAACTCAGAAGTGGTGACAAAAGGTATGTATTCACCTCTTTATATCGTATGCTAAAAAATACGGGAAGAAACCTTGAGAAAAAATTAAAGAGTGTAGTGATACAACTGACGGATGAAAACAAGTGAAATCAACCAAATTAGAACTTCTTCAGACGTTAACGAAAGGAAGAAAATTCGATTTTAATCATAAAGAATCGAAGGGAAGTAAGACCTCGGCCATATATCAGATGTAAAATTTATTAAAACAGTGTTGTCTATGTAGAATAAAATAGAATATGGATCTCCTACACTGTATGAGTTACGTAATTCATTTCCAAACAAAATATATCGTACAACAAAACAGATAAAATATTATGGTTTCTGCAATACAGATTATATCACTGTTTGATTTTTTTTGTGCATTTTAGTGTCAAAGCACTTGATTGACTCCTAATTTTTACATGCGTAATAAATTTCCGAAATAATAAGGAATAACACCTTATTATTTATATAACAGAAAGTCAAAATATTTTTTGGCCATCTTATAGTAATCTTTTTTTCAGAAACCAATTAAGTCCATATTCTAATGTAAAAAGTTGCAATAATGCAATTCAAACACAGAAGTAAGTATTTGACGATAACGGTAAACCATTTAGTCTTGTTTTATCCCAAAAAATTTAAAATAAATTATTCAGTTATAGTCTACCTGCTGCAGAAATCAGTATTTGGGATTTATTAAACATTTAATTTCTTTTTTCTGTAGTAATAAAATAATTTGAACACTGATTTGGATGTAATTACTTTTTTTATTTGCCTAATGAAGTTACGCAAAAATTGCAAAAATATCAATTCAAGGATATTCTATCTTATAGATTTTATGTCATAAGATAAAAACTACATTTGCAATAGTACATTCTGCATTGTTCATTTGAATTTATATTTCAGAGGAATGTTAAAAAATAATGCTTATTATTTTATCACTTTTCTCTACTTTTTGTTTTATGGATTTAACAGATCTGGCAAGTGAGAGTCTCAGTTCCTGAACCTTTTATAAAACTGCTAAATGAAAAAGCAACAAAAACATATTTTCCATTATCCAGAGCGAGTAATATGCATGGTCATAACCCTTTCTACTTGAGAGATGGAGGAATAAATCACACTGTCGGTTCGGACTGTCCGATCCAACATAGAACATATCTATACTATTTCAGCGGGAGTGCTCGATATTCCTAGGGTACATGGGTTAACATATTACGAACAAACTTTATGTTCTTAAGGAACAAAGTTTCTCTTTGATATATTTTTGTTTTGTTTTGGAGAAGTTATTCTACAGAAATGACTGAAACAACTGCACAACAATTCACCAAGATTTGTATTATATTTGCTACACAATTAATGTAATCGTTCAGCTATAAGGAGAATTTTCCCACGAAATGAAGTGTTCTATTTGCTGACTAATTATAGAATAACAACCTTTTATACGTAAATATTTCTAAAGTATACTGTTGGCAGAATTTTGAAATTTAGGGTTCTCCATTTTATTTTCACTACATATAAGCGAAATGATACACATATTCCCTTCACCCTTTCTATACGGGCCAAACATAGGTAAAATAGTATTATAAGAACATTTTTTTTCATGTTAAGATATAACACATTATTTAAAGCAAAAGGTATAAATGCCCAGTACATCCATTAAAGATATGAAAAGAATTTTAAAGATATAAAATTTGTGAACTTAGAACATGTTGTTAGACCAGATGGAAAAAAGAAGCCTGTAACTCCCACACATCTCATTCCTATAATTTACGCAGAATCTATTGTACTCAGCATGTATTTGTTTAACTTGTAAATTCAGAAATACAAAGATGAAAATTATCATCAACCGATGCCAATTCCTATATTGAATAATTCAACATACGTATATGTGGCTTGATGTACTATGTGTATTGCTGTGTAGTGTCATAAAGTACCATTATAAGCCTTTTCTATGTTATCTAGAACGATATGTCATGAGACGTTATTGACTGATAAGTAGGAATATTTATTTTTATTACAAACTATGGTGCACATTTTGTGACTGGTTAATAGTGAGTTCATATCCATTTGTGCCAGACGTAAATTAAAAAGAAAAAAAATGTAGAATATTAAAGATGCATGGCACATTCCTCTGCTCAAAGGGTCTCATTTTCGAAGACTGGATTCGCAATAAATGCTAAAAAGTAGTAAAAGATGTTTAGTATAAAGCACTTCAATTATATGTCCATTTAAAATAGCTGTTAACATTTTGTGAAGCCATGTTACTATTTACAAGGCCTATGAGTATCACTTTTCTGTTTATTACTTACTTATTTTCATCTATCATATCTTAAACGATCATAATTTATTACTCACATTTGCTGATTAGGTTATATCACAAATCGTTTCAGTATGCCAGGCTTGTTTGTACTATGATATTAATTACTATATGTATAATGTGTTTGCTTATGTTTTCATAAATGTATGTATGGAAGTGTTGCTAAAAATTTACATATGATGCATATGATTACATATGATGCATTAATCATCCTATGCATATCTGGGGTTTGTATATACTATAGGTATACTGTAAAAAATACACTTAGGTAATGTAACAAAATGTATTCAAAATATAATTTTCATAAATGCTTATTATCCATCTCACTGCACAGTATGCTTATAAACATACTGTGCAGTATGTTTATATGTGTATGAAAACTATGTAAAATATACAGAATGGATTTATACACTTAATGACCTTGATAAATTTATTTAATGAGTATTCCATCCAGGAAAATTCCCAAGATACATTATAGAATATAATCCCTGATGATTCTTAATTTAAAAAAACATTTTAAAAAAATAGTGAATGTTTTTCGCAGATTCATTAATGTCTTTGCTGTTACTTTTTATACATAGTATTTATAACTAATTAAATGGAATCGAATTATATCAAGTCTGATTCTCTTTTAAATATCATTAACGTGTTTTCATGCATGTGAATGCAAATAAAATAAAAGACCATAACTGGTTAAGAGTAGATAAAATTATTAAAAAAGGAAAATGTTATGTGTGAAATATATTGTTCATATGTAAAAATAACTTACGTTATCATATTTAATATTTAATTAATTCAAGCTGTAATATTATAGTCTTACATTAATTTGTATTCGTTAAAATAGTTACAAAGTAATTATATTATTTTGAACATCAACAAAAATCATCACTTATGAGTTGTACATAAAAACAGAATGGTACAAGGTAAAAGAAAATAATTGAAAAAAGTAATAAAAATAAGGATCGATTGGGCATAAAAATTATCTTCAGCGAATCATTAAAGTCTTTAATTTTCCTTCCTCTTTAAGGTTCTGATATCAAGAGTAAATAACGATTAATTTATTTTAATGAAATAAATCCAAGTGATAACCATTATTTTTTTTAGAAACTGCAATTGATTTTTTATTACATTTTGCCCATTATCAGATATATTAACTCACTATATTCATTATTCATGTTCTGATGATAGAAAAATATACTATTTTATGTTTACAGCAGAAGCTGTAGTGAAAGCTTTAAACATCATTTTATTAAATCCAATTTCTACACTTTAATTACGAGATACAATCCCACGTTTGGAAAAGAAAACATGTTATTTCTTTTATCTGTGTTAAGACTGTTCAGTACATTATCTAACCCAAGATCTCTTTACTATCTAAGCTCTTTTCATCTATCTTATGATAAGGAAATTGCGATTTTTATGAGCTTCTCTGCTTTACTTGAAACCTGTTTCTTTTATAATCCGTAGATATTTTTTTCGGGTTCAGTCATTATCTTGGAAGAACAAACATTAGCGACTTTGTTCTGTATTCGGCATATTATCAGAATTTCTGTAAAGTTTTTCTCTTATAAAGGGTACAACATCGGATACAAATGATCAACAGAAATTGTTAGGGATATGTGGTGAAAGGCGGTATTTTTAATGATAAATATAATTCTCTGGATAAAAAAGAGAAAATGAGTATTAGAAATACTAATAAATGTTAAAGTTTGCTAATTGATCATCCCAAAGTGCTTTAAATCATTATATTATATATTAAAACTGATTACATTATATTTTCCTAGTTCAATATTTATTAGTTTTATGTAATTTAATATTTATTAATTGAAAAAATATACATGGACGTATATGGACATTTTAATTGGGAAAATATAGTATCCCATAAGAACAGAAAAATGGAAATTTAAGACTCACCTTTAACCTTCAAAGGTTTTGAAAATTTAAATCCACATCTCGGAAGAGCATAACACTATGAATTAAAGATTGAGATGATGATCTTGCCGTCAAAGTAGATGATATATTATTAAAAATATTTTTCTCGGCAAAAATGATATAAAATTAGCATTATATATATTAGTCTTGGGATTCAGAAAATAAGAATGCCTTTTTGCGTATGTGTAGATTATTTGAATTACAATAAAGTTAGCACAGAACTTTTAAAAATATAGCAGAATAATACAAAAATTTTCAGCACGCTATCCAAATGGAATTAAATGTGTGTTAGAAAGACTGAGATGAATATCATGAAAATAGAAAAATTACTTCATGAATATATGTTTAAAAAATTAATGTGAAAAATGCATATTATACAAATATATATTTTTGTTGTCCTTAAATAAGGAGGCCAAAGTTTTGAATGGTAATGCATGTTCCAAATATCCCTCGAACTATACACTATGTAGAATATTAACCTCGAGGTTTGTGAGCCAGTGTTTAAATCCATTAGCATCACAGTGTTAGTTTTAATGGTGTCTGAATATTGGAAAAAAATATAAAGGACCACTAGCATATGTATGATAAATATTAATTGGAAATATTCACCCTCGTCGACAAATAAAGAAATTGACAAACTTACCTCAAACATTTTAATAAAAAAAAGGGAGGGGTGTAAATGTGAGGCTAGGAATTTAAGAAATGATAGTTGGGAGTTTGGAGCTGGGTTTTGGAGATTCTAGTTCAAATAGCGATTTTACTAAAATACTTGATGTTCTGGTATAACACTCATGTAGAAAATGATCTATAACGATTTCGAAAGCACATGAGTGATGCGAGGAAATTTTGGCAAAAAATTCAACGTCGAAATAAATAAATAAATGAAGGGGAAAACAATATATAAAGAATAGCTGTTTTTCCAGTCGTATGTAAACAGTGAACATCAGAGTGTTACTGTTTAACCACCATTACTGTTCAACCACCATTAAAACTAATATCACTGTTATGTTATAATGGTGCCTGAATATTGGAAGAAAATATAAAGGACCACTAGCATATGTATGAGAAATATTCATTGGAAATATTCACCCTCGTTGACAAGTAAACAAATTACGAAATTTACCTTAAACATTTTCCTCAAAAAAAGGGGGGGGGTAAGTAAGAGGCTAGAAATTTAAGAAATGAGAGTTTGGAGCTGGGATTTGGAGATTCTAGTTCAAATAGCGATTTTACTAAAATTATCTATATTCTGGTATAGTACTCATGTAGGCAACGATGTAGGACCTATTTGGAAGCGCATGACTGATACGAGGTAATTTTGGCAAAAAACTCAACATCGAAATAAATAAATAACGGGAAAAACAATATAAAAAGAAGACTGGCTTTTCCATTCGTATGTAAGAAAAGATCAATATCTGTTGAATGTTATTTCGAAAACGTGTTTCTTAATTTGAGCAGGACGACTCGAGTGAACCTGGAGGTTAGAATGTCTGTATTTGGTACCGAGGTTCCAGTTCTGACAACTGTAAGTGAATTTCACGTGTCTACGTCTGTTATGAGCACATGAAATATGTAAGACAAAATCACCTTCCAAAAGTTCTGTTGGGATGGCAAGAGTGTGCCAGCCCCCACCTACAGATGTCACCCCTGTGCATGCGACAATGAAATTGAGGTGGCACCAGGTGCTGATGTTTTGTCACCAATGGGGCGCTCTAATTTCAAGCAATCAATGCTTTCCTGGGGTAGATGATCGAATATCGAAAGACAAAGTACCTGCCACATTGGAGGAAAAATATAAATAGCCTAAAATACCTTTAAAGTCGCAATTCCAGTCTGGTTTTTAAGCATAATATCGTTATGAATTTGATAAAAGTTTTTTCGATATGATATAAATAGATTCATTTGTGTTCTATATTATTATTAAACTATAATGTAAATGGTATTAATTAACTCAGTATCCAGTTTCCAGCATTACAAATGTTTTATTTAAACTTGCATTCAATGTTTCAGAAAAAATTCAGTTTCAAACATATTTATAGTGTTTCTGGCAATAAAGAATTTATTTCGAATCCGTCAGCATCTTTAAAAATTATTTAACAATGAAATTCAGATGATGAAATGGAAATAGAGCTTAATAGTAAGTTTATGCTTTATACTTTATCTAAAAGAATTCCATTATTTCGTGTAGCTTTTTTCAGATGTTTGAAAGACAAAAGTTAGAGGAATTTTCTTCATAAGAACGCCATCAATCATGGATTTTTTTTTATCTTTATGTGATAAAAGAATGACAGAAAACAATGTAAGATGGGTTATTCGACGAATTTAAAACAATAGGTAATATCCAATACAATAATAGCAAACGTCCTATAAACGAACATTTGTTACCTCGCAATATCCATAAGAATTGAAGTGAAATTGTATTCACTGATTTAATTTATAAAAGGAAGTTATATAAATAAATGTGATCTTTCAAATTAATAGAATTTTAATGCAGTAAAACTAAATATTTTTAGTATAAATAAACTTTTACGTGAAATAGAAATACCTTTTTTTAACCAATTTTAATTAACGAGACATTGATTTTTAGTTGCTTTAATTAAGGTTTGTTAGAACGTTTTGTATGTAATACTACTTTCCTTAATAATAAAAGCAAAAAATAGCAAAAAATGGTCTTCGTTACAGGAATGATTAATTTAAATTAAATAAAATTGCAAAAAGGAAAATATACGAGGCGTGGCTATTAAATTACGAGAATGGAGGCTAAAATCGTATTTATTATTACAATATCAAAACTTCAGTGTTATCCCCTTCAGTATATTCATATTCCCGATCTACACACCTTTAGGCCTGGATTTTCATTTGTTGAAGACAGTGCGGTATATAATCATTTGGCAGCCCGTTTAGTAGCGTTTTCGTTTTAATTTTGATCTTGTTCGTATTTGGAAATGGGTCCCCTTTAAGAATGATTTTGCCTTAGGGGACAGGTAAATGTCGTATGAACTTAATTCTGTTGAATAAGGTGGGTGGTCCAACACTGGATGTTCTCATCGGCCAGAAACTGCTTTATAAACAGAGCACTGTGAAGCAAAGCATTCTCCTGATGGAAAATTGTCGTTCGTTCTTTCCCACCTCGGGCCTCTTCTTCCTCACTTGTTCTCTCAGCTTGCCAGAATCTGAAGACAGTCTGAAGATAGCTGGTTATCTACCTAACCCTATGGTACCCATTCAACGAGGATCTCAACATTGATATCGAATAAAATAATTCACATTGCCTTCCTCTTCATATTGCTCATTTTTGTCTTCTTCATTCTCGTCTTCCCATTTCTTCTGTTCCTCTGAATTCACTTGTGTCTTTGAAACAGTAGCATACTTTGCATCATATTATCACCGTACACATCTTGCAGTAGTTTGATTTACTAATTTGGGGATATCTTCAATTCCACAAGAAATTTCTGATTGCTTGATGCTCTGTACCTCTTTTGCGTTGGACATGATCCTGGCAATACGACTATACTTTTTACGACACCTTTACCACATTTAGTCGCTACTAGCAGACTGACGACGAGCGACAAAGAAATCCGACTTCTCTCATCCAGAAAGTTCAAAGTCACTTATCTACACGTGTGTTCCCCGCTTCCCCGCTCTAAGCGTTAACACTAAAACCGCCAAGGTGCCTTTTTTGTCCCCTCGTAAAGTTAAATGTTTTGCACATTCTATATTTTTTGTCAGACCACTCTAAAATTCAGTGACTTTTATTTATTTTACGCCCTGTACTTAACACTGGAAAAAAATACCCGCTCGGTCACGAATTTTAGAAAAAAAATGCGGATTATACTAGAACAGCCAAGGATACATTTTTGTCCCATACAGCAAAACCCGTGCTTTCACGCGCCAGGCATGCGCAAAAATTAATGCTAATGTTTCTCGTGAGCCGGCCGGAAATGTTAACGAAAAGGGAAAACAAGTTTCTGCAGGAAAAAAGCAACCTAACGGGTTTTTGAAAAAACAAAGTGTAGACTCGGAAGTTGAGTCGCCGTATGGGACAAAATGGAAAATAGTCTCCCCCGATACCGCATCTTGTGGAAGACGCGGAGGCCGGAACATACTTACAGAAAACCCTGGGCCATCTCTAAATGCAAAACGGCACATTGTATCTGGTCTTGTCACTAGTGCCTGGCGTGTAATGATCGACGACCGTATGCTAAAACATATACAAATGTGTACCGTGACAGAAGATCATAGAGTGTTAGGAAATGGTGACTGGTCTTTACCTTTTTGGGAACTTGAAGCATTCCTTGGTATCCTGTATGTGCGACGGGCAATTGAATCCAAAGGGATGGAAATCGACCTACTCTGGTCTGAGAAATAAGGTGTGCAGTTGTGTAAAAGCGCTATGTCCCGTAATCGGTTCATAGAAATTATGCTGTTTTTACGATTTGACGTTAAATCTACTAGGTCTCAAAGACTCAAGGATAACAAGTTTGCTCTTATTTCACAGGTATGGGACGATTTTGTATCTAACTGTCAAAGCAACTACCTACATGGACCCTATATTGTAGTAGATGAGCAGATCTTTCTGTCTAAAACTCGATGTCGTTTCACTCAGTTTATTGCCTCAAAACCTGATAAGTACGGCCAAAAATCTTGGATGGCCGTTGACAAGGAAACTAAATGCTTGATCAATGCTTTTCCTTACCTTATAAAAGATGAGCAGCGTCACTATGATGACCGTCTTGGTGACTATGTAGTAAAGAAGCATGTTGCGCCGTACTTAAACAAGGGGAGAAACGTTACATGTGATAATTACTTTACGTCGATGCACCTAGCTAAGTACCTTGTATCAAAGAAAAGTCACTGGCAATACGACTATACTTTTTACGACACCTTTACCACATTTTGGCACTGTTAGTTGGCACTGTCATCAAGGCCAGAAGAGAAGTTCCCCACTGCGTGAAGAAAGCTCTCGAGAATCTTTACGATTCTACGATTTAAAAAGAAATGACATACATAACTCTCACTGTGTATCAGGGACAGACAAACAAAAATGTGGTTATGATGAGTTCGCTACATCCTGACGTGCAAATAGGCAGTGATCGCAAGTCTAAACCCAAAAGTGTCACGTTTTATAACAAAACAAAGTCTGGGGTAGACGTTGTTGACGCCATGGCTCACAAGTATTCTGTGAAAAGTGCATCAAGGAGATGGCCCTTTCATACGTTTTGTAACGTTTTGGACTTGGCAGGAATTAATAGTTGGGTGTTGTATTAAGAAGTAACGGAAATGAAGATATCAAGGCGAGATTTCCTTCTCACCTTAGGAGAGGAACTTACCAGAGAAATCATTGATAGAAAGAGTTCTGCAGCTGATCACGATGATCCATCTGAAATCAGTCAATCCCGTCGAAAATGCCAAGTTCGTGCAACTTGTAACAATGGAAAACGTACTTACAAATATGTAACGTAAGAAATCAGTGTGCAAAAAGTGTACTGGTCACGTACCGTACACTTGCGTGTCTTGCAAGGCCAATGTATCTAGAGGAGACCTGTAGTTTTTTCAAAGTTGGTTTGTCCAAGTCTGTATTGGTCTTTATATAGCCTTTTTCAGTTATTTTTCGCTTTATTGAATTAGTTGTAAGCAATTGTTTAACTAGTAATAAAGTTTTTTCAGTAATAAAACTCTCATGTGTCTAAATAATACCATTTTATCCGACCTTTTTTTACCAAAACGCCCGTTCTATGACAGGGGACATTTTTGTCCCCTTGGCAGTTCTAGGTAGGTAGCAAAGTCCGGCGGTTCTAGTGTTAATGGTTACCGGATGCTCAGTCTCGTTAATTTATAGCCAAACCAAGTATGTATATTTTTCAATAATGCATAGCTTTATGAAAGATGGCTTGTCCTTTCCCCCAAATTTAAAGAATAACTAACATAATCGACGTTACTAAGATAGTCATAGTTATATTGCCCAAATTTCAATTAGATTTATACCACAACTCTAAAGTTCAAAGGCTGCCAGTGTCCAAGAGCTGATTCAAAGTGCGCATATTTTGCACTCTAAAGGAGCTATATTTCATTTAGGTCACATATTACATTTAGCACTTTCCAATCAATATGTTATTTAACATGAAATAATTACGTCTATACCCTGAATGTCGAGGGCTGTATATATTTTGCCTTTTGTAGTAGTCATATTTAATTTATAAATTTAGGAAAAGACCACAAGCTAATTTTTATAACATTAGTTTTAAGTAATTTAATTAAATTAAAACAATTAAGTCTATATCCTGAATTTCAAGTGCTGTATATATTTTGCACTTTGCTGTAATTACGTTAAATTTACAAATTTATACAACAGAGAATATAGCAATTTTGATTTAAATTAGGTTAAAGTAGTATCATTAAACTGAAATAATTAAACCTATACCCAGAATTACGAGTGTTGTATGCATTTTGCGCAGTAGTTATATTTAATTTGTAAATTTATAAAAAAAAGGCATATTATTTTCATATACTTTTGCTTAAATTAATTTAAATTGATATTAAGTTATATGAATTAAACTGTATTTAAAAAATAAAATGTGAATTCCGAGCACAAAAGATAAATAATCATTAGAAAAACTAACTATTTAAATTTTAAACAGTTAAGGAAAGCAGAGTATTGATAGTCCTGATTGCAAACTACATTTCCCCATTTCGAGGCAACCGATAATTATAAACGATACCTATGTTCCGCTTTAAAGCATAAAGTAAATGCAAGATTATTAAATAATATAAATAAGTAAATAAATAGTTAAACGCTACAGCTCTTCTTCGATTGCTTAAATATTGAAGAATGTTAGAAAAGCATTTAATATTAATGTTACCGGCAATGTATAGAACCCCGACATTCTATAGAATACCTAGTAATTTTATAAAATGCCTGGTGTTTTTAGCAAAGAATAAAATATGAGAATTATTATATACTTTCCCTAGGCATTGTATAAAATACCTAGGCACTGTATAGCTATTTCTAAATGCTAGTTAGGCAAAGTACACAAAAAAGGTCAATATAAGGCTATTATTTAAAATACGTTCTTTCCTCAAAAATACAAATTTTATTTTGAAAAAATTAGGAAGAATGCCATTAAAAAACTTTTATTCAAAATAAATTTTTAAAAAAGTTGTACAAAAAAAACTACGCCTTTCTTATTAAAGTAAACGAAATAAAATATGAACCTATTTCTTTCACGAAGGAAATAATTTTATTTTGAATTGCATTTTATTTCTTATAAAAAGTAAAAATGGTCTTCAAATGAACTTTTCTAAAAATACACAAATTAAAAAAGAAAATATAAAAAAAATGTATATTTTTCAATAAAAAAATTTATTCTTTCTTTTAAAAAAATATATTTTTTTCTTTTAAAAAAATATACTTAAAATTAACCTACATGCTGCAACATGGTAGGCTTGAATGACATTTTGAATTACGCTTCATCACTTTTTTCCCGCAAAGACGTTTCATATTTTGGCCCTTAGTTTTACACATACACTTGATAAATTCTTGGCCAATTTTACTGGATTGGCAATATCAACTGACCGGAGAGGAATTTCGTGGTCAGGAATATCTTCAATTATAAGTATGTCTTTGATCATAAAGTGAATTGTTATCTCGCATATAGTTGCTTTAAAATTCCCTCAGAAGTTCCAAGTAGGTAGAACTTCTGTCAAACTCATTACAACTGCCAAAATATTGCGGGAATCATCTTATCGACGTCAGGAATAGGAACTCGCACAATAGTTCCCAAAGTAGCAGTGAAAAAAAATTTTCTGAATTCATTTTGATTTTTTTTGTCTTGTATTTCCAGATTTATTTTAGAATTAATTTAACCTCGATATGATTTTCAGTTTTTAAACAAAGAGTGCACAAAATATCCAATTCATTAACTTTACTAGCATGGTCATAGGAGTTATGAATTTTTTGACGACACTTTGTGGATGCGTGTGCATCACTGTTTTCCTTTAAACACACACAACAGGTAGAAGGAAGGAAAATCTCTTCGGTAAACATGTCACGATCTTGTTGGTTTAACCGACTATAATCTCTTCCAGGATTTTTGAAACAAGCTCTTTTTCTTGCATAAGCTGATTTTTTTCATTCTTCTGCATCGTTTGTACGCCTTCTATTATTTTTTTCCTAGCTGCTCCTCTGTATTTATGTATTTTAAAACATCTTAGGGTGGAAATTACGTTGTAAGACCTACTATAAGTTTGCAACCATAAAGGGCTTTGTATGGTGTTCTTTTGATTCCCCAATGATAAGCTCTATTTTTCATAAATTAAACTAACCGCAGCCCTTCACTCCACGGGTCACATTTGTTGTCCTGCATCCAAGTACTGAGTTTTCAATATCCTGATTAGCTCTTTTGACACTCTCCTGGCTTTGTCAATGGCAAAGCTTCCCATGGACAATCTTCAGTGCTGATCAAAACTCCTTCATACTGGTCAGCACATTATTGGCAAATTCCCTGCCATTATCAGACTGTAATATAGAGGGAGGCCCAAGCAACGAGAATATGCCCACTAGGTTGTAGGCTACTTGTTCACCTTTTTTTGACGTCGAACCTTCAAAATCACAAATTTTGTGAGATGATCTTGGCACGCCATAATAAATTTGTATTCTCTATTTGGTTGAGACTGAAAATCAATGAGATCTACCTGACAACGGGAATTAAATACAGAAAAAATCATGGATTTCACAACCATGCCCTTTTTAATACCTTTTTGTTTTTTTTGTTTTTTTTCTAGCAGGGCTCACTAAGGTGGATGTACACTTCAATATCATGACGTGTAACGTTTCTGTATTTGGTTGAAAGTTCTTTCAATATTCTATCAAGTCCTCCCGTGTCCAATAGCCAAATAAGTTTCATGAAGTACGTGGAATAACTTAGTGTCCATGATGTAAGACTGTATAGTACCGACACCTTCTTTAACAGGATAAATGAGTTTACTTATTTTTCCACAAAATCGCATCATAGACATTAAGCAACCAATAGTCCTGTGGTTCCTTCTTAGTAGACATTTTGACTTTTTTACATCATTTATTAAACTTTTTGTAAATAGTTTCGGTTAAGAACGAATTTGTTTTTGCAGCATTAACTCGAAGCTTAGACAGTTCATCGTTGAATCGTCGTTGCATGTCTATTGACTGTGACTCCTTCTCCAACATTATGTCTTGCTCTTCCATTTTCATACCACACAGTATAAAAGTAATTATTTGTTGAACAAATTAAAGTAAAATTTCGTATTTTGACACTCGAGAACAAAGCGCAAATTTCAAATGGCAAATTCTGAGCCTGAGCGGAAAATTAAAAGCCACGTTACTTGCAACGTGATATTCGAAAGGATTCATAATTTGTCAGTTTGTCATGTGGCGTTCTATAGAATACCTAGGGAATGTGTGAAATACACTGCTGGCCACTGTAAATGCAACACCCTGAAGGAAACATGCAAATAACATGAAATTTACAACATGCATTAGCGGAAGTGAGATATGCAAATGATTAGAATTTCAGCACAGACGCATATCACGCGCGCCTGTGGCGCCACTTCAAAGCGCTATTTAAGGCTTGGAGATTTTGACGATTTCAAGTTCGGCAATTGTGTTTTTCTTGTGTTTTTTTCAAAAAACGATCAATTATGCCTCGTCGAAAACAGCGATCATCTTTTGGTGAAGTATCCGAGTTCGACAGAGGAGGGATAGTAGCCTACCGAGATTGTGGATTATCTTTCAGGGAAATCGGTAGTCGTGTTGGACGAAACCAAACAACTGTAATGCGGATATGTGATCGTTGGATGCAGGAGGGTACGACGGACCGGCGTGTTCGATCGCATCCACCTCAGCGCACCACTTCACGTGATGACAGGGAAATTGTGCGCATGGCAGTGACGGATCGCTCAGTCACATCACGAACCATAGCACAGCACATGCAGTCTGTAACGCATCATCCAGTGTCTGCGCGTACCATTCGACGCCGTTTACAGCAGAGTGGTCTGTCCGCAAGACGCCCATTGCTTTGTCTACCCTTGACTCAGAACCACAGACGTCTCCGCCGCCAATGGAGCGATGACAGAAGGATGTGGACGGCAGAATGGAATGAAATTGTCTTTACTGACGAGTCACGCTTCTGTCTGCAACACCACGATGGTCGCATTCGACTCTGGAGACACCGTGAAGAGAGGATGCTGAACAGCTGCGTTATTCACCTCCACACTGGTCCTGCACCGGGTATTATGGTATGGGGCGGTATTGGATATCACTCTCGCTCACCTCTAGTACGCATTGCCGGTACTTTAAACATCCAGCGCTACATCTCCGAGGTGTTGGAGCCAGTTGTCTTTCCTTACCTTCAGGGCTTGCCCACAGCCATATTTCAACAGGATAATGCTCGACCACACGTGGCACGCATTGTCCAACGGTTCTTCGTCAATCGCCAGATTGAATTGCTTCCCTGGCCGCCTCGCTCTCCGGATCTTTCACCGATAGCAAACATGTGGTCCATGGTTGCTCTACGATTGACCCAGATTCCATCCCTAGCTGCCACAGCAGATCAACTTTGGCAACGAGTGGAAGCTGCTTGGTCTGCTGTACCCCAAGAACTCATACAAAGTCTCTTTTAATCAATGCCGAGGCGTGTGGCAGCGGTGATCTCCAACAATGGCGGTTACTCTGGCTACTGATTTTGGGAGGAACCACACTTCACAGAAGTCTATAAATTTAATCATTTGATACTTGGTCAACATGTTATCTACAAAATAAATTTTGTTGTGATATCTCTTGTCTTTCTTGGTGTTGCAATTTGGGTGGCCAGCAGTGTATTAATCGTTTTATACATTGCCGGCCAGTTTTCGGCATTCTATAAAATGCAAGGTATTCTATAGAAGGCCGGATTTCAAACTTTGCCGGTAACATTAACACTCATACACGGCAGGATTAGATCCAATGGTGAAATACTGGTTTTAAGTTTCGGAAATCATGAACAACCCCAGTCCTAGCTGACTGGCGTTTCACTTAATAATTAATTAATTGAAATTCACTGAAAAACTTGATCATCCTTATAAAAATATATTTTTAATATATAACATCAGTGCATTTGAAAACAAATCACAAGGGGGCTACTATTTTCTTCTGATTCAGAATTATTGGACTATATAAATTCAAAAAAAATTTCGCCTAAAAGTATATTTTTATTGCAAATATTAATGCAAATTTCCAAGACAAGCACTGTATAATTCGGAAGATAAAAAAACTTGCTGTCAGGCTATTTATCTATAAACAATGTAAAACTGTTTTCGATATTACTTACACACACACACACACACACATATATATATATTATATATATATATATATATATATATATATATATATATATATATATATATAATATAACATAGAATAATTCAAGTAAAATATTTAATTGCAAAGAAAACACCGATTAAGATATACTATGCTAATAATTTTTTAATTATTAATTGTAGCTTCTAGGTATTTAAGGTCAATGTTGTAGAAATATATTTTACTGAAATGAGTATTTTCTGAAATTTATATTATTTTATAACTTGAAGCTTCATATAATATTTATATAGGGATACTAGTTCTCCTCTTCTAAATGTTTCCTTCAACTTTGCTTTTTCAAGAAACACTTATCTTTGATGAATTTCATGGGGCTTGGATTCCAATTTTTATGTATTTATCCATAATATAAATTATAATAATATTTATATGTTTTAAACATTTTTCCTGCAAGGATTTTGCTTTTTTGCAGAATCTGTAATTGATTACTCACACCTCTTCCTTCTGAACATTCACTTAATGATAAAATATTTTTAGATACCTGAGAAATTGGCATATTTTTTATATACATGGTTATAGCATGTTCTCAGAGATGTTAAATATTTCCTAGGTAACCTCGGACGCATCACATAAAAATGAAATGTTTTAAATGGCATTCATAGTACATTATTTAATGAGAAAACATGATGATCTACTTATTATCTTTGCATGTAATATACGCAGACGGTTTCCTACACGCTTATGAGAGTGTTTTGATACAGATTCCCATGTAATATCTTTCATATTGCTTATACCTAGAACAATCTAATTTCTTTGGCTGTCGTGAACCTGTTTTGCGCTAAAGAAGGCTTTACTATACCCCTGCGGACCTTGTAATTGCCTCAGAAGAAGCATGTTTTCTCGTCGTATATTGATGCTCGAGAGTTCAATTTCCCTTCTTATGCTGCCATATGTTGGTCTTTATATTTCAGAGGATATTATTCTGCTTCCACCCCATTATGTTTTACGGTCATTCAGTGTGGTGGTACTGTTAGAGGAGAGTAGTCCTCCAGATGCCCCCCCCCCCCTAATGGTGCCCGGTCAAAACTAAGGTGAAACGGATTCCGACTCATGGTACCTTAAGACTGTGTGCCAAAAAAACCAGGGGTGCATCTGTTGCCCCTGCAGCAAGCAATGGTCCTGGTGGGGAATTTTATCTGGTCAGAGGGCTTAAGAAGCAACAACAGGAAGGTTTATGAATAGTACTCTCTTTTTCATCTTTTCTATCTGCGTAAAATATAACAGATCCTTTCAGAAAAAGGTCACTACATTTGCAATTAATTAGATAGGATCGGTGTCTTTTTTGAAAAAAATTTCTAACAGATTTTCCCAAATATTTCTTTGTTTCTTCAGTGATTAGTAGTACCCTCAAAGGTTAAAAGCTGTACACGGGATTCTATTAAGCGTACCAGCATTACTAATTTATTAATTCCTATAGTTAGTTAATTCAGCTTTACTCTACACACAAGGATTTAGCATCACACTACCAGAAGGTTGTAAAATTCAACCATGAATTCTATCCAAAATATCTATTGATTCTCCTTAATATAAACTGAGAATTTTGAGTCAACACCATGTTAATTGAACGATTTTTAAAATAAAATGTAAAAACTCAAATAACAGGTGAATTTTATATATACGTTACACACACATGTATAATTTTATGAATAATTTCTCGAAACACAAAAATTAAGATTTGATTCGTATTTTACATATTTAAACATAATCCACCAGTTTACGCAGATTTTGGATAAATGCTAGAAGTCAAATAATAAAGGCCATTTGAAATGTATAGAGAGAGGTCAATTGGAAACAATATATATAGTAATTTATTAAAGCTTACTTTCCAATAACATAAATTGAACTTAAATTGTTGTTTCGGATTACGTGTTTCAATTTATTACGATTTCAGTTTCAATCGGAAATATTGATTTTTAGCAGTAGTAGAATGTAGTTTTTTGCTTTCTACTTTCACTTGACCTCAGTTTTTACAGAAAGTGCATTTTCGCCGAGTTGAAAGTAATATTGCTATTCTTTAGATATCACAGTAAAATCCTAAAACAGTTTAAAAACATTCATTATATCATTGAAAAAGAAGTTAATTTTTATCTCACTGAAGAAAAAAGACAAATTTTAATTTAATAATAGTCATACAAACCCAAAAATAATTTTAAATAAGGAATGAACAGAAATACATTACATTAAAACCATTTTTCTCTAAACAATGATTTCTAATCCTGATCACAGGGCAATAAACTAACTAATTAGTAGATTTTTCTCAGTTTTTTTAAACATGATACTGAAATGCATAAATACCCACCATTTTTTTAAATATGAAGGAAGTAGTCACTTATCAATAAAGATTTTACAAAGCTTTATCAGAAACTTTGAATATCCTTCTTCCAATAAAATCCGCATAATCTGAAATGTGAATTTGTCTTACACACTGATTTTTATTGAATATTGTTCATCACAGAACATAATGCGCATATGCTATAACAAATAACAGCAATATTCTATTTCATTATTTATACCAATCCAGATCTACAAATTACACCTTTAATAGATATAATTCCCTATAAGATTCTGTATTAGGACACGCATGGGAGAAAACGCTATTATTTGCGGTAAAATGTATTCCCCTGCGACACAAAGGCTCCAACGCACTGATTTTAAGCTAGTCAATTTCTAATACATTGACATTTCCTTGAATGTGGTCAGATAGAGGGTAAACAGATCTCAAGAAATATGGACGTTCCAGTGAATGGCCAAACATGATGGTGTGAGAGCACAAGTAAAGTGTGACTGGAAAGGTATTTGAAGGAGCAAATTCAATTTGTTTGACGACAATAGCCACGGCTACAGTTAGGACAACGACTGAGAATACCCCACAAACACACGAAAAAATATAAAAAAAAAAAAATAAATAAATATATATATATATATATATATATATATATATATATATATATATATATATATATATATATATATATATATGTCTGTATCTATCTATCTATCTATCTATCTCTCTCTCTCTATCTCTCTATCTATCTATCTAAATATATATATATATATATAAATTTTCGCGTAGGATTTAAGTTTTGTGAATTTAATTTCGAAACTATCCGCACAAATAACTTTATCAATATTTCAGACATTATAAGTGTCTTAAGAATTTAGGTATTTTGTTCACTATTGAAATATTACATTTGATTCTGAAACCTCGTGAGTATGTTTTAATGAAACTTAGTTAAGAATTAAAGTATACGAGATTTCCTGAGGTAAAGGTCAAAATTCAAGGCGTAATTGCAGTTTTCATATAAACGGAAAGTCCTTAGAACATGGCTTAGGGTACCAAAAGGCCACAGTTGGATTTTAAAAACCGCTGTATGTCATAAATGGTTCATCCGCCCTAGAAAATTCTCAAAATATAAATAATGACGAATAAATAAATAGATTATAATGAGAGATATGTTTTTGAGATATTGAATACAAATAATGATGATGTAGAAACTATACAGCGAGGATTCATACCAA
Organism: Dolomedes plantarius; assembly: GCA_907164885.2. Classification (NCBI taxonomy): domain Eukaryota; kingdom Metazoa; phylum Arthropoda; class Arachnida; order Araneae; family Dolomedidae; genus Dolomedes; species Dolomedes plantarius. The sequence goes on along the minus strand of OU015500.1, from coordinate 56,678,902 downwards.
AACTGAAATAGAATATAAGAAAAGAAAAAATAAATTTATTACTAATTACATAATCATCCTTTAAGTTTTGTATGTCTATCTCGTTTTGGACAGACAAATGCGCGTACTGAAAAGTAAGATTATTTTGTTTGTTGATCAATGTACAACCCATGTTGTACATTTAAAATTGTTAAAAGTGCGAATGGAATTTTCCCCTGCCAATTGTACAAACTAAGTTCAACTTTGTGATTTGGGGATCATACGATCGATCGTTCAAAGGAAACTATAGAAACCAAGTTTTCAAAAAATCTCTTAGTATAGAATTTGGATGCAGGAAAAAATGATAAACGTTCTAGAAGCACTTCATATAATTTCTTCAGAATGGGAATGATTTCTTCATGTATCTCAAGTCCTTTTGCAAAAGCTGGATTTCCGGGGGACAGAGGTGATGAAATTGAGTGGGAGGAAAGAGAAAAAGCGGACTCTAATGAAATGTGTGATTTCTCTTCTTGCTTTTATATAGATCTTGAGAATTATCTACATTGCGATTCAAATATCGTGACATCATATATTCCGACTCTGCGTGATTTGATAGACTCAGAATCGGATAGTTCGGATAATGATGAGGATGAAGATGAGGAACATGGAATTCCTCCTGCGACAGAAGCCATCAAACTTTGAAAACCGTGGAAGCGTTCCTTTGAAATAGTGAAGGCCAAGAAAAAAGCTTACAAAAACAAATGTTAAGAATGCGATTTGTGCTATAAACAGGACGCAAAATATAATTACCGATTTTTAATGCATAATTTAGAAAACAGATATCTAAACCATTGTAAATGAAGAAACTAAAGGTATGTTACCTAAATTAGTATTCATTTTATGCTCAGTATTTTCTTTTTGGTCTTACCCCAATTTAATGTTTTCCCGCATATAACGTCATTTCTTTATGGTCCCTTGAATAACGTTAAATCGGGGTTTCATTGTATATATACAAAAAATTTTAGTATTGTAATGCCAGTAATTTTTTATCGTGTACTGTTGATGAAATAAAATATTAAATTCAAAAGAATATACATTTATTCTTTTTTTAATAGTGTGAAGTTAACTGAGCTACTTAAACACTATTTTACGAACTGAAATAGTGTTTAAGAAAATAGTGTTATAAAAAATATAGTTTAATACTCATTACTATTCTTGGTATCTCCTTAAAATATTTATAGTTTAACGTATTTCGCCAAATATAGATGAAATTATTTGAAATTAAAAATTGTATAGAGTTTTCTATAAACGTTTACGTAAATCTTTTACATCATCAGCTTTTTTATGTTGATAACGAAAAATATTTCTTTTTGTATAGTATAATTATCGTAAGCTTAATGTATAGCAAATTAGGGGCATTAAGCTTTCAATTCTTAAGTAGGGCTTACTAATTGTAAAATTAAAATACATTAATTCAACAATTTTTATCTTGTTTTCCAATTGGCCTGAGAAAAAAATCGAATAATATTACTAATTACATATTCATCCTTTAAATCGTTTCGATTCGGTTTTTCAATTAAGCAATAAGAATTTTTATTTAATTGGGGATGCTGCAAGTAGAATTTCCGTTTAGCGTGTAATGTAAATTGCATTTTATTCATATAAAATACCTTTCAAGATTTAAAAGCCAATGAACTATGAAAAGTATTTAGAGTTAACTTTTATTTAAAATTTATTAAATATTTCATATACTTTATTTTTGTTTGTTTGATTCTCATTTTTCACTTACTCTTTTCGAAGAATATGTGTTTTTCGGGGGGGGGGACCCGTATTATATAAGAATCCTTTAAATTGTTTAACGCGTAATGATAAAAAAAATATTTCTGCAAACCATTAATATACAAATTAAAAAGGAAACCCATATGAAAATATTGAATTTTTTAAGTCAGTGTATTTCGATTTTAATTTAATTTAACTTAGATTAGTTTGACTGAATTTTCTTTGTCTTCCTTTTGTTCCTTGTTTTCCAGCAATCAGAGTTTTATTGAAACTCCTTTCACGTATAAGCTATTTATGGAAAGTTTAATTAAAGAGTTAAATAATTGTAATACTGGGATGATCTGAAGTATCGTCATCAAAATAGAAGAATACATGAATAACATTTTCATTTACTTTTCTAGTGCGTACAAATATATGGAGCAAGTCCAGAATGTTAACAGTTTGAAATTGAAATTGGAAAATATTTTATAAAAATGTATCTAGGAAGAAGCTAAACTTGATAACACATAATAATAATATCCTATATTTTACTACTAAGGTATTTCAAAATTGAACACATTCAACATGAATACAATTTTAAGTCTAAAAATATTTACATTCATTCCTTCAGATGAAATGTTACGTATGCTTTCAAGAAGATCAATTAACATGCGGTTTTGAAAACGGGGAAAACTGATAAAACAATTTGTAATCGTTAGACTCGGTAATGGTAAAAATTGCGTAAAGAATTTAATACTTAATTAAAACTAACGAATTTCTAAATAACAGGGTCGAATTTTTTCACTAAAAAAGCAGAAAAATAATCCAATTAATAATAGTTAATAGTTAAAATTAGTTTTAAGTTATTTTTAAAATCATATAATTTCATTTAATATGAGCTAAGGAGTAAGAAAATGAGAAAATTATTTGTAAAATTTAATTTGAAGATGCTTAAATCGAAATTTTTATTAAAAGATAAAGAGGTTTACTGCATTCTGGTTTTTGGTATTTATTCAAAGAGAGGAATTAACCATATTTCGGAGTGGTATTGTGAAATTTTTGCAGTCTTGCAGCTTATTTTCTATTTATAACCACGCAGCGAAATGCTATTTGTGGAATGCTACTTACCTTAGCAACACTAAATACGCTTTCATATATTTGTAATGCGTTTAGAAAATGTAACTTTTATCTCGGTGAGGACCAAGAGAAGCTGAAGTTAGACTTACTGATGCATTTTACTTCGGGAAGGCAGTCTAATGTATGATCGAATTTAAAACTCACTATTCGAATTGCTGGAATTCATGCGTTAGCCAATTTTTTAATTCAAAATAATCGTGGTTCCCTTAAAAAAATCATTATTATGTTTAACGTGTTAGTAACAAGCAAAATTTGTAACATTTTCTAATTTAAAATATTTACTAATATAAAATATTTTATAATATGTTCAAAACTGCGTTTTTAACCCGTCAGGACGCGCAGACAACGCTGACGCGAGGAAGCGCGTCGGGTCAAAAAGGTCGGGTTAATCCCTTCGGCACGTTTTATCATTAAAAATGGATTTTTCTTAGGTTTTGAACATTACAAATGAAAATGTATAGAAATAATAAAATTTTAGACAAGATTTTCAGAATAAAGTATTGACTTACCATAATTTACATACAGTAGCATAATTTGCATACAGTAAAAACAGGTTAGCTGAAGACATTTTTTCCACTATCCACTGTTTCCTGAGCCATTAATTGTTCTCGAAATTGTCGCAGAATAGTTTGTTGAGTACTGCTTTCCAGAGTATGATCTTTTAAAAGATCAATTGCAAGATTCTTCGAAGATTTTTTTTTCTAAATAGATAGAGGGTTCCCTGACGATGAAAGCAATATGCGTGAATTTATGGCTTTTACTAATCCTACCTTAAGATGGGGTTACTTTGTGACAGATTTTAAGTTTTTTCCTGTGCCAGCAGATCAGTTTTAAAAGCAGCCCAAAACCAACAATCGTGAAAATTTGGTACATAGTAATGTATTCTACTAACCCGGATCATTAATTACCATTGAGAAATTCAAATTCAAATGTGTAACAAAGTTGCCTCGCCAAATGGGGCCAATCTGGGACATCTGTGTTATCGCCTTGAAATCCAACAGTAAAAATTACTTGACACGATGTTAAACAGTAGAAAGCTAATCGAAAGATTGATACACAATTATATATATACCTATTACAAGTATTGTATAGCTTTATCGATATCTTTGACATCAAAGAGACCTCGTGTGCCAAGATCAGTCATCAGTTCTTTGAGAAGATGAGGAAATTCGTCTTTTGGCACATTCTGGTCCTTCGGGTAGTTTTTCCAAATAGTCAATACTTCTTTCTCTCTAGTGGTATTTTAGAGGACGGAAAAATGCAACATCGAGTGGCTGCAGGAGATGGGTCGACATTGTGGGTTATTTTGTGACTGTGTCAATGTGTCACAAAGTCACCCCGTCACCTATCGATATTTAGCTTATGCTCTCATATCTATCGGAAATATCACTAAACAAAAGTTATATTGCTCCACAATCTAACCAAAATATTGACAAAAAATAATTAAATGTGGTAGTTGGTTGTATAATGAGTAAGCATTCAGCACACAAAGTTACCGAAGTTTGAGTCAATAGCTCGACAACAGGTTTGAACAATACGCTGGTCAGCGAAGACAAATGGCAAGCAAAAGCTTCGGACACTGGCCACTAGGTGTCTCTGCATGTCGGACAAGCTTTTGGTGCTGTTCTTTGCCTGCCCAGTATCACGGGCGTGGCGCAAGATCCGAAATACGAAAAAATTACTATTTGTCACAAGTAACCCCTGCAGTCACAAAGTAACCCCAACTTATGATAGCTTTGTGTATGTTGCAGATATTTCATCAGTGACATCCACAGCACCCTTTGTGAGATTGTAGAATGTGATGATTTCTAGCTTTTTATTATCAACTGTAGTTTTATCAATGGTATCACCATGGTGCATTGCTGATAAAAGACACATCTGTTTTTCTTTGGAGCATATGAAACAAAAGTCATATTCTTTTAAAATCCAAACAGAGATGAATTTACTTCACGATGTTTTCCTGTAACGAATTCTTTGGGTCATTCCCTTTAATTCTTCCTTACGGTTCCAACGGGAGTTAAATTTTTCTTTAGAAGATCTTTGGATAGACCATAGCTGGTGTTCCAGTTATCAACGGTTGCATTACGGCCCAATCTATTTATTTTTTCAGCTAACGTTTTTAAGATTTCAAAAGTTGAATTTTTCACTTCAAATGACGATGAAGCAGTTTTCCGGCAAAATGTTTCATATTCCATGTATAAAAAGTTCTTGAATCTACTAGCGCAAAAATTTTATTCTGTATTTAGCAGGCTTATTCGGTATGTATTGACTAAAAGCGCATCTTCCTCTAAAAGGCTCGAGATTTTTATCTATGGTAACATTATTCTCCTGGTGAATAAAACTTTTGGCAATTCGCGACAAACGCATCGAAAAATCTTCTTATAGCAGCGAGTTTGTGAAATTGTCTACTTTCTTTTCGATCAGTTATGCCATCGAAACACAAACATCTCAAAAGTAGCAGGAAGCGTTTGTATGGCATCGTTCTACGAAAAATGTTAAATCCTGTTCCATCCATAGACCAAAGATCTCTCACATTTACGGGTGAGAATTTATGCATACCGCAAAAATAAAAGAAGTTCAATCAATGCTTTGATTTCAGCCGGAGAATTTTTAAGTATCGCGACTTCTTCGAAAATTCCTGGCTATGCTATCAACGTAGATATTCGTAGAATTTACAACGTTACGCAAAATTGTATCATTAACTAAAATCTGCCAAAAAACTAGTGGATAAGACAGATTTTTGGCTATACCAATATTTCGTGGGACCTTAGTGATAATATTGCAAGATTGGGCTCTTACGTTTTGTCGGAATTTTTCTTTATTCCGTTTTGTGAGCCCATCTTTACCAATTAAATACTCTCCAGGGGGAACCGTCTTCATCACTGGAATCAATTTCTTCTTCAGATGACGATTGATGGACACTATGTTGTTCATAGTCATTTAATTCTTCAGATTCTTCAGCTGAAGATTCCTCATCCATACATACACACACACACACACACACGCACACACATATTATATATATATATATATATATATATATATATATATATATATATATATATATATATATGACGAGCGTACTTCTCGTACTCCCTCTATAGTCGTTACCGCTAATATTTATTCTAAATCTATGCAGTCAATAAACGTAGGCCTGTGGAATTAAATACAATTAAATTACATCTAAATCCTTCATTTAAAATATTATTAATTAACCTGATTCAATCCGAGCCATTGTTCGATCTCTCACCTCGTGACACGCGCTCCGCTCAATTCGAAATCCAAAACCGGTCTGCAATAATCCTTTGTTAAACTTAGGCGCAAAACTTATCGCGCATGCTCTGTGATGTTCATAGAATGTTAGAGACGCTTCCATCTCTGAAAATACGTAATAGTTTCACTCCTCGCAAGCCCGTGCTTGCTCTAAAAATAGAGAGCTCGCCTGACCATTCAAGCGAATCGAGGTCATCTAATGAAACGGGGAAATTCCCTAAGAAACACGGCGCGCTTGTTCTATGCTCTGTGAAAATAGTGGCGTTCGGCGCCACAAAATAAATTTTCCTGAATACCCCTTTAAATTTTAACTAAATTATTTTTCCTTTCCAAATTAATTTCTTACACACACACACACACACACATATATATATATATATATATATATATATATATATATATATATCCCAAACTTGAGGAGAGGACACAGTCTTAAACCCTATCTTTTTTTATTTGTAAACCAAACATTTATAGAAAGACTGCAAAGCATATAAGTTGGGATTATACACACACATCCACACACATAGAAGTCTCTAGGAGAGCTACAAGGACATCTGTAGATATCAATAGAAAAATTGCCAGCAGCTGATATCAAGCAGATATATCCAAATTGAAAGGAAACTGGTTATACTTGATGGAAACGTTTCCATACTTCACTGACATTGACGTAACCTACTATGTAGAAAGGTACATAAAGCAAATGTAATCTAAAACAAAATCCTACATTTACGAAATAAATTCTCCTAGTCACTTTCTATCTCAGTCCTATTATTTGTTCAAATCATTTGATATAAGGCCTGTTTTTGATGCCATACTTACTGGAAGTGAGATTAATTGATGGTTAGACAAAACTTAGCCGAAAAAACTGTCAGATTAAATCAAGTAAGAAGCAATGTAGGAATTGAGTGTGATCTCCTAAAAATTATACAGGGGAAAATATAATATCTTACAGTTTTACAAGAATAAATTATTTCTTCTGTTACGGTGCATGAGAAAACAATCTACTGCAGGATTGTACCAGTGCAAGTTCACCTGAATTGAGACTTTTAAGCAATTAATAGTGGAATTTTCACTGGATAAGGAGAAACTATTTGTTTTCTCCGTTATCTTAATGATGCTAAGCTAAAATATGTTTATCAATAACACAGACCTGCGAAATTGAAGTTTTTGAAACATACAAGAGAAGTTTTAATGTTATTTGGTGTGGTGATTTCAAAAATGACCTCCATTTTTGTCTATCACGTCAGGATTTTTTGTAAAATTGATATCGATATTTTTGCTAAAATCCTATTCTAAAAGGAATTTTCTCAATAATTTTGCATGTGCTATCTAGCAACAGTGGTTTTTATTCATTTAAATCTATGTAAAATAACCGATTCTTGGTGAGGCAAATTGATTTTTCATCAATCGATTATTTTTTATAGGTTTAAATGCATGAAAACCCCTGTTGACAGATCGCACGAGCCGCCTCTGATCGAGAGAAAAACAAAAAGTTCCCTTGAGTTTAAACTTTTTGCATCAAATTATTGTGCAGTTTCTAGAAGAAAATCACCAACATACTATTTTAATTTGTTTATATTAAGGTAACTTACATAAAATAGACGATTGACCAAGAAGAGCAAATGTTATGTATGTGTACAGGAAAGTTTGAAACAAATTTTAATCTGAGCAAAAACAAAACAAAACAAAACAAAAATTATATTTAAGTACGTACTCTTTTTCTTTTGAAACTTCTTTTTGACGTTCTTCTTTTGTGTTCAATCTCAGGCCTATCTCGTGTTAACATCCAACAGTAGTCGGCGAGTATAATCTTGTCCCATATTCCTTGATATTTGCTCTCCATATCTTTGATGTCTTGGTGGAACCTCTCCCCCTGTTCTTCGCCGACTGATCCTAAATTTTCGGGGGAAAAGTCCCCATGTGAGTGAAGGAGATGACACTCATGGAGCAACCCAATGCTTGAAATTCGTCCAGCATATTCATAACAATTTCTTTATAATCAGGATCCTTGTAATTACCCAGAAATTTTCCAGGTTCAAGATTTTGTCTTTTCGGCCTTTCGCCTTCTTGACCAAGAAGCATGGAGATAACTTTCAAATCACCACAAATGGTCCAACCGTGGTGGGCATATTTTATTTTGTTGAGGACGACAGCCAGGGTTCCATAGCGTTCTTTTAAATGCACCTAGTATCCAACTGGTACAAACACATACTCGCTTCTGTGATGAAGGACAGCTTTAAGGTTCCTTTTCAATGAATCTATAAACGGCCTCCATTCATCTTTATCTTAGATGATATTAAATTTGCTCGTGAATCCGGGAACATCAGCAAAATAGACCAGGTTCTCCTCTTCCTCAAAGGACTTAAAAAATTACTTTTCTCGATTCATGTACCAATAGAAAGAGGTTCCTTTGGCCAATAAGTTTTTTCTTTTAATCTGGAGACCAACAATACAGCTGACTCTTTCGAAAGGCCCAGATCTCTAGTCAGATCATTAAGTTCAACCTGAGAGAAAGCTAAAGAGCCTCCCAAGTTTTTCTCTGGAGTTCCTCGCCTCCAGAGGGCTTATATTCGGTAGCGGAGCTTTGAACTTCTGAATGTTCCGAGTCTGAAGACTCTGAAGAGTTGACTGGCAATTAAGTTGGAGGTAAAGGCACCTTACCACAAACCACAAAGTACCACATCAGGTCCACGAGGAACTAGGCGTATGGCCGATGTAATGTTATCAGGATAAGAGATTAGCTTTTGATTTTTGAGGTTATACCCACGGACGTCGCAGGAACAAAAGTAAAAATCACCAGAGTGATTTTTCGGCTACCATGTCATAGGAATTCCAAATTATACAGCAGTCTTCTTTCCTTTGAGCATAAGCGTAGATCATTGAGACACTGCACACAAACTTTATGAGGAACCCAAGATTTGTCCTACTCTCTGAGTTTCGTGCCAAAATACGCAAGAAAAAGTTGTCTTACACAGTCAGTAATGGTAGAGGAGGTGTCACAGAGAGGTATACTGTAGGTTTCACCATGGTAGAATGATTATCAGGCAGGGAGGGAAGAAATTCAAAGCCGAAAAAAAAATTATCGTAAATGTTCATAAAAATCAAAGTAAAATTGAAATTTTCAAGAAAATGTGACGTGATAGTCATTTTTCATTATTTTTTTTAAAATCAGCACTAGAAAATACATAAAGTTCAGCTGTCAGTTCCGTTGTATTTTTTCATCGCAGGCCTGTGTAATTAAAGATTTTTTCCTGTGCTTTGCATAATACGTTTATTTAAGCTGTATGATTCAGAAAATTACCTCCTGCAATATAGAGGTAGTAATTTTTTCCCTTATTCACTCAACCCAGTCTCCGACATTTACCAGCTATGTTATTGATTTAAGATATAATTCAAAATATCTGGACTTTAGAAAAATTAAAGGATCTTTTGGAACTATGTAGCACAGTCCTGTATAATAAAAGCGTATAAAAAATGATTAAAAAGGCAAGACATTCTCATATAATGTATATGCCACACTTATGCAAATAACTTAATTTTTACTACCATATTACAGTGGGACTATAACTCAGTCATTTATCGTGTAAGATATTTTCTTGGTGAATATTTATCTTACATAGCGTTTAAACCTTAATATTTCCATTTCATTTAATCAAATCATTTAAAACATTTTAGCATTTGGTATTTCGATAAGTTTGGACTAACCTGCGGAGATACGTTTATGGGAATCGTGTTTACTTTTGGTAGATTTTGAGATCTGTTCTTGATTATTATGCTTAATTCATCATTCATGAAATACATATTCATTATTTGGCTTTACTCCAATCAGATATTCAAACTATATAGCTTTCAGTCTAGGTAAATCATGCGTTACCACGGAGTATATCGTAATTAATGGTGCATTGAGAAGTAGAAATAACGCGAAGATTTATTCAGTTCTAAATTTATTCGAGAAGGAAGAAATTAAACTCTATTTCTGAATGTATATATATATATATATACTATATATATGTATCTATATATACAGTGCTAGATTTCTAGAAGTAGAGGTGCCGGAAATGTAACCTTTCGGAGGTGGGGTATGTGTGGGGGGTATTCCAAATTTTATATATATATATATATATATATATATATATATATATATATATATATATATATATATACATAAATCTATATACATAAATCTATATATATAAAGCAGTTCCGTGACTGACTGACTGACTGACTGACATACAACGCACAGACCAAAACGCTGGACCTAAAGGGGTGAAATTTTGCATGGCGATTCTTCATGTGGTGTAGGGATGCACTTAGAAATATTTATGAAAAATTCTTCATAGATTTTTTAAAATTAAATTTTTAAGCTGTTTTTGTAACTTTTTTTTAAGTTTGCGTATAAAATAATAATTTGAGGGTTATAAAATTTATATCAAAAGTATGATCACAAAAATTCCTTTAAAATGAAAACTTTTTCGAATCTTTACCTCGATTTTCTGATTTCTGGTGAATTTTTAAAGATTAATTTTTAGAATTTAATTTATTAAATGCGGATCACGTGATTTCTTTTTCTGGTACTTTAAATAAATTTATCGTCACGTGCATAACAACTAAATAGAAAAAAATTTTCTTTTTAATGCAGCAGACGATTGGATAATATCCAAAAGAAATAAATATCCCTTACTGTTATATGTATATATATATATATATATATATATATATATATATATATATATATATATATATATATATTACATCAATTGCATACATTGATCGTCGCATTTACAGAGGCTGTTCGCACATTTTTTAGACGATTTTGGTAAGCGGTAATAAAAAATCCTTTGCTGCAAGAGAAATAATTGCAATTGTACAATTTTTTTAAAAGTCAAAATTATCGTCTGCGGCTTGAAAGTATTGTTTTTATTCAAAATGGCGTTTTTAACAAAGCAGTGGTTCGAAGGCTGCATTTATGCTCTTTCCGAAGAGAAATATGCATACTCCGTTATCCAAAAACGATGTGAGAGTCATAGTTTTGTCATATCTAAAGCGTCGATAGGTAATATCGTCAACAAGAAAGGAAAAAAAAACGTCAAATTGGAGCCTCAAGTGGGACAAAAATTCCAAAAAAGTATCCAAGGAAAAAACGGACATCTTCGACTATTGCAAAGGTACGTTGTTTAATGTTAAAAGAAAATCCCCTAGTCAAAGGACAGTTGCAAAATCATTAAAATGCTCGGTGTCTACTGTAAACAAAATGATAAACGTTGATTTAAATCTTAAGAATGCGAAAAAACGCAATGTGCATCGTCTTCTTCCAAATCATATCGCTGAACGCAGGACATGCTGCAGAATTCTATATGAGAAACACTTATCCAAAGAAAAATGGAAAACAATTGTCAGAATAGATGAATCATGGGTGTATTTAAATGATTGCAACAAAAAAAGAGCCATTTATTATCATAAAAGTGGAGAAAAATATTTAAGTACATGGTTCAAAGAATCGAAAGAAAGTTTTTCTAAGGGATTCATCATTGTTGCTGGTTTTTCTTATAATGGCAAGTTAAAAATAAAGAGAGTGGAAAAAAATGTCAAGATTAACTCCAAATACTATCAGGAACATATTTTATCGCCAATTTTTCTGAATGAAATACCATCGCTTTACCCACAGTGCCATCAATCTGTGAGACTCCATCAGGACAAAGCTAGCAGCCACACATCAAAATCCACTGTACATTTCCTAAAACAAATTTAACAAAAAACTGGTATCAAGGTGATACCCTTCACTGATATCCCTACTAAATCTCCTGTTGTATCACCTATGGATTTTTGTGCTTTCGGACTTTTAAAATCTACATTATCCAAACGCCGTCCCAAAACTCTTACAGGACTCTGGAAAGCTGTTCAGGAGGAATGCGATAGAATACCTCTTCTGACACTTCAAACGGCATTATCCTGAAAATTGCGGTGTCGAAAGATAGTTCAGAATAAGGGATGTCAAATAGAACATTTCAAACACAAGAATTTTATGTAATTTAGTTTAGTGAATATTATATACATCGTCTAAAAAATGTTTGAGCAGCCTCTGTATTATAAATATATATTCATTTTTTTTGGCATTAATTGCATACATTGACCGTTGTATTTAATTTGAATGTACTTCGTAGCGAAGCACGGGATTTCAGCTAGTATATATATATATATATATATATATATATAATATAAGCCAGGCTGACTCACTAAGAACAGAGAGTAAATACGTCATTAAATAAATGTTTTTAACTATCGTAATTTTTTTTCCGAGAGAGAGGTACCGGTGCATTCTGCCTCAAATCTATCCCTGTATATATATATATATATATATATCTTTGCAACTAATTGCTACTTTGCAACTAAAATTGGTGAAAATAAATTCCCTGGTTACCTAAGCAGAATGCAGCAAACCGTACATTTATATCACCATCCGTTTTTCTTTAATTGATTTTTCAAGTCGTGTGTTATTTTTGGAACATCTTGTATATATATATATATATATATATATATATAATATATATATATATATATATATATATATATATATATATATATATATATATATATATATATATATATATATATATATATATACATATTATATATACATATATATATATATATATATATATATATATATATATATATATATATATATATATATATATATATATATATAATATATATACATATATACATATATAATATATTATATATATATATATATATATATATATATATATATATATATATATATCTATATATATATATATATATATATATATATATGTGTGTGTGTGTGTGTGTGTGTGTGAAATGATATGGAAGATTGATAACCCTGTAGTCATATACCCGGAGAGTAGTAGTCGTAACAAGTCGTAGGGAGTGGCGAGGTATACGGAGAGGACAATAAAACACCTCGGATTCATACTAGAAGGAAAAAGGCAGCTGGTTCATAACAAAGTCTTTATTTCCGACGCAGTTTTCGTGAAACATCAATTAAATTTGTTCGAACACATCGCGCGAGTGGCCGGGGACGGGGACCCCGCCCGCGCATATTTGACAAGAACGAAAACTTTACATGTTTCTTCGTTGGAAGCAGACACACAAAAGCTCTAGAACTGCGAAATCTCTCGCCCGAATACGGGTCTATTAAACTTCCGATTGGTCGAAACTCATCACCTGACTTAAACGCGACATGGGGTGATCGCTTCGTCATAGTTCTCGAATGTTCCACACCATTCGCGTTATATAAGATTTAGACAAGTGCTTGCTTAAGGGGAAAACACTAGAATACTTTGGTTATTTATAGGTCAAAATCAGAAATGAGGGACGGTGTTCTGTTGTGATAAGATGAAAGAATTTGGAAATTTTGTTAATGATAGTGAAAAGGTTTGAAATTTATTTCAATTTCAAGAACTAAAATTAAATTTACTTAAACTATTTTTAACTTATAATTATATTTAATATTTATAGTAGTATTTTGATGAAAAATTTATTTTGAAGTATTTTGGATTATAAAGCATATTAGAATATTCTTCAGTATATCGAGTAAAATATTGTTGAAATTATGATTTATATTAGTAAAGTTTCCTTTGATAAAAAGTATTTTGAGAGTATTGGTTAAAATTTTGTTAAAATTATTTGTTTTTATAATCAGATAGGGAAATTATAGTGGTGTTGTTCCCCATGGATAAAATATTAAGATTTTTGAAGTGTTTTAAAATATTTTCCATGATTTATTTTTGATTGGAGAGTTAAATATTGTTGTAAAAGAGTTGAAATGAAAACTGTCCCGGAGCTTTCGGCAAATGGACGTGGTCGAATGTTCAAACGGTGAGGTGAACTCGCAGTGTTCCATAATCCGGGTTTTAGTCGTGGCGGATTAGTCGTCGCACCAGGACAGGCGAAATAATCTATGTCCACCACCGAAAGAAAAGACGCTTTCATCTCGATGAATCTTTATTTGGACGACATCGCGAGAATGGTGACGGGGGCTCCGCTATCGCAAATCGACAGCAGCGAACTTTAGATATTTCCTGGTTGGTAGCAGACGCACAAAAGCTCTAGAGGCACGGAATCTCTCGCCCAAATGCGGATCTATTAAACATCCGATTGGTCAAAACTCATCATCTGGCTTAAACGCCATATGGGGTGATCGTTTCGTCATAGTTCTCGAATGTTCCACACCATTCGCGTTATATAAGATTTAGGCGTGTGCTTTCTTAAGGGGAAAACACTAGATTACTTCTATTATTTATAGGTCAAAATCTGAAATGAGGGATGATGTTCTGTTGCCATAAAATGAAATAATTTGGAAAAGGCGTGTTAAGTTAATGATAATGAAAAGGTTTGAAATTTATTTCATATATATATATATATATATATATATATATACCTAAGACAACGAAAAGATTGAGTGCCAGCGAAGTGTTCGCATATAAAGGTGAAGTATCAAGTGCACGACAAAAGAAATATGAGAAAGAACGAGTAAGACTAATGATACATGACCACTACTAGCCCAGTGAACATAGGTTTTATGGCTAAAAAAAATATGAAAGTTTTAAAAATTGGTTAAGATGTTTGCTTGGACATACTGTGAACATACTAAAGTCCCCACCAGTCAGACTCGAGCTTTCGCCGCCATCTTGGAAAATGTGACACTTTTTTTGATTTTTGCAAGTATTTGAGAAATGTTTATTTTATGTAAAAAATTTTATACAAAATTGAAAGCGCATAAATGTAAACTAAGAGGACAAAAGCATTATTTACATTTTTTATAAGTCTAACATGAACAAAGATAATTGACTTTGAAAGGAGCGAACTATCATCACCTGGGACGCGGACGCGCGGGTCATCGCCATCGCGATTGGGGTGACCCGCGCATTGAGCCAAAAGTATATATTATATATAATATATATAATATATATGGTCGAGAAGCATAGACATCCTAGCTCATTTATTTACTCTAACATCTATAGCAAAAAATCATTTTTGACGGACATGGTTCGTATCTAGATTTCAAAACAATAATCTCCCTATGACCTGTTTAGAGATTTGAAAAGGCTTTTTGTGTTTTTGTGAATAACTGTGAAATATTAACTTTATGTAAAAAAAAAAGTTTGAATACAAAAATTAAAGAAATTAAATTGTGTGCAAAAAATTAAATACAGTTTGTCGTAACCCTAACACGTACCAAAATATTGACTGTTAAATGCCCGTTGATTATGGAAGTAGCATCCAAGTCTCTTTGTAGGCGCTTTCCTTTGAATTATCTCCGCTCCCTCATTGCGGCATTCTTTAAATACAAGAAAATAGACTTTAATGTGTTTTGGTATGTAGATAATTGATCATTATTAATTTTATAAACTATTGCAATAAACTTGGGTGTATTCACTACCGTATTTTCATTGTGTATAATTTTTTAAGCTTGCCTCCTTTATGGTTGACGTGCTTTTTTTGATACTGGATTGTTCGTGTCGTCAGTCTTGAAAATATCGTCTATGGGTCAGCTAGCATCACCTCATTCATAAATTCCTTCTATTGGATAGTCATGATCTACAGAGCTATAACTTCAATGGGGTATGTAATTGTGACATATCCCATTGCAGTTATTGCAGGCCGTTGTGGAGTTGATGCCTGCTTTCTGACACACTCATCTTTCTTCCCAGTCAGTCTTACAGTTGCAAAACACTATGCTTAAAACTGAATTGAGAACCACTGCATCCATAATTGTGATGAGCACAACGGATTTCTCTTGACGTTTCCAGCCCCACACTTCAGGATTAAACTCATTCCCAAACCACTTCTGCACTTGGTGATACAGCCGAAAGGATTGTAGCCTGTCTTCCTCTTCAGATGAGGGAAGAGACGAAATATATGGTTTTCATTTAGGGCCAAATTTTGCGAAGCATTTGTACCTAAACTTATTAAGGGACTGTTCACTGGAATGTGCTCCATACCAGATCAGAGTAAAACATTCTCCTGCTTGAGCAACATAATTGTGCGATGAGTTGCATTTATTAACTACTGTCATGTTGTGTTTCATATCTTTACTTTCGAACATTTTTACACAGTTTCTTTCCGTTGTTGGATGCTGCAGAAGTAGTATTGCATCCACTGAACGCATGAAGAAAATGGATACTTTGGTATGTCCCTATGATTGTATTTTATTTGATGAATATATATTTTCTTTGCTTTCCCTTTGAGTGGTTTGACAAGGAAAATGTCTTTCTTCCGTAGGAGTGAGAGCTGTTAATTGAATCAGGTGGTCAACCTCTTCGCCGATGATTACAACGATGTTGTTACCAGAAAATGCTTCATTAATTGCAGTATTTATAATGAGAATAACGGCGGCGTAATTAGTTTGTCGGATTCGAATCCCATTGTTTTCCAACTGAACTGATAGAATGCTGATCAGTTCGCTCTTGCTGTTTTTATTTGAAAGGAACTATTCTTGTTGAACAGTAACTCCAATGTTACCATCAAAGTTTATCTCTACAGATTTGTTCACAATCGACCGTATATTACCGTATATTTTGTATAGACCGTATATTTTGACAATTATTTTGTACTGTTAGTGGTGTCGGATTAGCCATTAAAAACGACTATACAGCTGGTACCATAGTGCTTTTTATATAGTTAACTTAATTTGTGCAATCAGCTTAAAAAGTTAATTGTGTTCCCCATTTGACACGGTGTAGGAGAAAACCACTGTCCGCAACGTTGACGCAGTTCAGGAGGTTAAGGTCTTTGGCACTTCAAAAACGTCGTATATGGCCAATGTCGTTGTCTCTCGCATACCATCTTCATTAAACAGAGCCAACGGAAAGGGAGCTAACTCATATTCTGAATAAAATACTAGGTCTTCGTCGTTTTGTTTAGCAATCGCTATCCTCTGAAAAAGCAATAACAGTGTACTACTATATTTAAACCGTTTACTTTCACCGTACAATTGACGGTGATGAAGCTTTCATAAGGTTTACCATTTCAAAGTACTGAAACCAAATGGCTGCAGTAGGGCCATTCTCTTTCAACTTCTTCAAAGGTCATTTTCATTTTAATCTCATATATGATGGCTCATATATGAGTATTTATAATAAAAAGAAATAAATAAATTAATAATGAAAAGTTATTCATGTGCCAGGTTGAGGCACGGTAAAATCTGAATCATGACATTTTTCACATATCATCTTGGCATGCTCCAATCAAAATACTTCAACATTACATTTCAGACATTTATATTTTGAATAGCAAATTTCTTTATTTAACGACATTTGGAACACCTCTTCCTCTGTCCGCCGTGGCATGCAGATGCAGGCACCTCCTGATGTTGTGAGGTAGGTTGGAACTCACGTAGTTCATTTTGTAGTTGAATAGGCATTTCCCTTGTTTTAATGTTCCTCCTTTGGAGTTGTTCCAATCACAACTCGTTGCATTGAAAGTAAAATAAAGGTAAATAAAGGTCAATATCACTGAATTAGGGGCTAGAACTTGCTTCATGTGCTATTTTAGGTATAAAAAAGAAATATAAACAGACAAAAGTGAAAATTCGAAAGTAAAAAATACTTACACGATCGGGCGCAATTCATCTGAGAGATTAATAGATCTCTCATGACACTTAGCGAAGTACTGGAGAAAACCGAAGACGATCTTCTGTAAGTAGGAGAGAGACAGGAAGCTACTAGGAGACTTACTCCACTCCCCCCCCCCGATCACGCTGTTTGGTGCAAAAAAAAAACTTGTGACTTCATCTCACAGATTAGTTGCGCCCGACGGAGGGTTAATAACATTTCATGTGATTCAGCAGAGTTAAAAGTTGAACCGAATTCAAAAATTTACAGTTCTTTAAGTTTAATCCAAGAATTTATTCCACTTTCACTTTGAATGAATAATTTAGCCTTACCAGTAAAAGATCGTTTAGCAAACAATAATTTATGCAAATTACTTAATTGAAATAAATCAGTAATATTATCAAAGTCATCATTCCACTTGTCAATATTTTGCCAAGAATCACCATTAAATGGACTAATATTATTTTCAATATCAGAAAAACTAATGCTAGGTTTGTATAATTCTTCAACTGCAAGTTGAACAGAGCTATCGAATTTATTTAGTTTGTTATTTACGGGTTGATCAGAATTTTTTACAAAATGATTATCACTCTGATCATCAATATCATTATCCTCATCTTCACGAATGATATTTTTTTCAAGTAATGTTATATCACAAAGACATGCAAGAATTCGAGTTATTATTTCCGGTTTTGCTCCATCATTAGATATACACATCAAATTACAGATAGTTATGAGATCATTTAAGGAAAATTATTTTTCAATATACTCGAATTTACGCTTATAAGCAGATTGTTTTAGTTTGAAACCAAAACCAGAAAATTTCTCTAAGGCTTTTTCGGTTTTGTCAATCACCTTCTATCTCAAAAATAAGTTTATGTAAAGATCGAATTTTCGATGGTCTATCAGCTTTCAGAACTACATCCAGTTCAGAAATATCGTTTAATTTCATTTTTAAGTGATTGAAAAGAAATAACTCACCGGATACGTCGAAGTATAATCACCGTTCTGGTGATCATCGAAAATTTATTCAAAGGATATCAAAAGTAACATAGATTGTGTAATAACACGCACAACGCAAGAGAAACTGGCGACTGAAGTTGCTAGTGACTCGACACGTTGAGTTGCCTGCGACTGAATACAAACGCATTGCTGACGGATTTGTAACCAGTTGCACCGTGTGCGCGGCTTCATTCAATTACATAGGTTACGACTCATCACGGTCTGGTTTGTGATTAGGGTCGGTTATCAGTTTCTTTTCTGTTGTTCCGGGTGCAGACGGCCTTACGATCACAACCTAACGACTCACATAGAGGGTCACTACACTAATACAAAAAATGGCTGGGGTTTAACACCAAGATTTTCTTTTCTGATGCTATCGATCATATATGTCTTTACTACAGTTGGTTCTCTGTTTAACGACGCTCTACTTAACGACGATCTCTATTTAAAGACGATATTTCCCGGTCACGGTCCCTCCGACGTAAAAAAATTCTATTTAACGACGATTTTGTCTGTATTTAACGACGATTTTTCTTAAATGATAAACTTGTTCTTCAACATTTTATTTACAGGAGGGTTACTTTCTGTGGGGGAGTTTGGTTTCAATAACAGACCCAGAATTTCCTTTATGTTTGTTGCAATCATAGATTTGTTGCAGTGGAAAAAACCGGGGGAGGGGGGGAGAATTACTGTTTCTCGGAAGATCGAACATTCTTCCCTGGTGGATCGAGTTTCTTAGTGCGGGTGTGGAATCACTCTATTGTACCTACCATGTTCTCATGTGATTTACGAACTGTCCAAAAGCACCCCTCTCTCACTCCTTCTGGGAAGTACGTGTTCATGTTTAGAGAATTCATGGTTGTGTGTAGGAGTTCATTCGAGTACGAATACGAGGTGAGCAGAGCAAAATGGCATCAAAGCGAAAGCATCTTACGCTACACGAAAAAGTGAAAATTATTGAAAACTGGGAAGAAAGTGTTGGAATAACAAAAGTCAAATTCGCAAGACAATTTCAGCTACCCGAGTCTACTCTCAAAGGCATTTTAGCAAGCAAAGAGAAAATTCTTGAAGTAGCACAAAAATTTGGTTTGGGATCCAAATCCAAACGGCAGAAAATTCAATGTGGCCGATCAGAAGAGTTTGAGAAGGAAGTCCTGCAATGGTTTCATCAAAGAAGAGCATCTAACATTCAAATTTCCGGAGTGATATTTAAAGAAAATGCTATTATTCTGGAAGAAAAGTTTGGAATGCAAAATTTTCAGGCTTCGGCTGGTTGGCTAACAAAGTTCAAAGAAAGATACGGGCTTGTATTTAAAAGCATATCTGGCGAAAGTGGCTCAGTAGATGAAAAAATAGTGGATGAATGGAAAATAGTGCTGAAGGGGATATTAGATGGATATGATGAGAAGAACATATTCAATGCAGATGAGACGGGCCTATTCTACAATATGGTGCCTAATAAAACCTTAACGTATATGGGCGAAAAGTGTTTTGGTGGAAAACACAGTAAGGGACGATTGACGGTTTTACTGTGCACTAATTCGGATAGATCTGAGAAATTTCCACCACTAGTTATAGGCAAATCAAAGCAACCGAGGTGTTTTAAGAATCTCACCAGGAAACCTTGGGAGTACCGCAATAACAATAAAGCGTGGATGACATCACAAATTTTTAATGACTGGATTAGAAAATTTGATGCAAAAATGCATCGAGAAAAGAGAAAAGTTTTACTTTTAATCGACCGATGCACTGCACATACTCCAAATATCCCTGGACTTACAAATTTGACTATCCATTTCTTACCAGCTAATTGCACGAGCAAGTTGCAGCCATTAGACCTGGGTATCATTCGCAGTGTGAAAGCATACTACAGAAAGTCTTTAATTAGGAAATTAATAAACAATTCGGCTGACAGTATAAAAATTAGAAAATTTACAATCTAGGAAGCAATGCACATGATAACATCAGCATGGAAAGAAGTTTCTTCATCCACAATAAAAAACTGCTTTCGCGTTGCTGGAATTCACAAAGAACTTGTAGTGGAACTGCAAAGTACGGATGTAGAAATCAACGAAGATGACATTACCCCTGAAGAATGGAGAAGTCTTGTTGAAGATGAGGATTTTCCAATTCAAGATTTCTACAATTGTGATAAATATGTTTTAACAACAGATTTCAGAAATGTAGAACAAATTTATGAAGATATTGTAAACGAAAACACAGTGTCAGACGATGAAGGTGAAGTTGAAAACACGGAAAACGAGACACTGCCACAGTCTTACACAGATGCAATTTCTGCTCTAGATGTTCTCCGACGCTATATTACATCGAAAATGGAAGGTGACTCATTTAACATTTTAGAAAATCTGGAAAAGAGAATAACGAAAACAAGGCGAATGAAGCAATCAACACTTTTTGAATTTTTTAAAACGTAATTTATTGTAATGTTTGTACTCTTTTTTTCAATGTAATTTAAAATAACTTTTTGTGAATAAAATAATGATGATAATAAAAATAACATTTTAAAACATGCTAATATATTAAGAAATATATTGACAGTCCTAAGCCTGTAAAGTGTGAAGTGAAATGTTATTTTTTCACAAATTCTGTTTAAGGACGATCTCTACTTAAGGACGATTTTTCACGGTCCCTTGAAAGTCGTTAAACAGAGAACCAACTGTATTTTAATATATATAGGGTGTCCCAAAACGACCGCATAAACTCTGCACAGCTAGATTCCTTATTGGGAGTACATAAAAACTGCCCAAAGAAGCGTTCCTGTACGATCCATAGTTTACGAGAAAAATACGAAAAACAAAGTATGACGTCACTGCCAATGCAAGAAAAAACACTTTATTGAACATATCAACAGCATGCACAATTTAAAGCAGATGTTCAAAGTGTCCGCCGTGCATGTC